>CM053033.1:129881616-130241616 GCA_028564925.1 Lithobates sylvaticus | reverse complement strand
GATTAGAACACCTGTCAGTTTTTATTGCTTTGTGTATGTACCCCTATCAGGGAGATTCACCCTCTCTAATTGTCCTGTTTACCATTATCATTGAAAGTGAAAGTAAAAAAAAAATTGTTGTTTTGGTTGTCCCCAGAAAAGTAATAGAGGGGAAATCTTCCAATAGGGACACTAGTTCTGGTGACCTGGGGGGCCCCAAGGAATTCCCTTAATTTGCAGGGATTTCCTTTCACTTCCTGTTTTGGCTATGAGACAGGAAGTGAAGGGAAATCTACGCAATGGGACACAGATGGTGAAAAAAATCTGACGGGTTATCACACTTGCTCTATCCAAATTGAGAAAAAAGTTTTGCCTAAAGTTCTACTTTAATATCTTGCTGGAGGCAGAACAAAACCCATTGTCCCCAAAATTGTGCCTCCCAACTTTCTAAAATGATTTAGAGGGACATTTTTTAGAATTTATAGAATATGCATGCAAAGAACACGGTCCCAGGTAAATGGACAACAAAGATCTAATATGCAGAAAATGATTGGCTAAACCATACAATTCTTTTTTTTAACTGCGCTTTTGTCTTTTATTTTGGATTTTCAAAATAACAAATGCAGTAAAATAAAGGATGGGTAATAAGTTTACTGCAGCATTACACTTTCTGTAGTAAAAGGGACAGAGAGATTTGGTCTCAAAAGAGGGACAGTCCTTCCAAATGAGGGTCAGTTGGGAGCTATGCCCAAAATATCAGTATGATGCCTGTTTTGCCTCCTGCTATCGTTCATCCTGGGATGAGGGAATCTTACGAGTGATAGTTAATTGTTTTTTTTTTTTTTTTTTATGGAACTAATAGGCATGTCAGCTGTGAGTTCAAATATATTTGTCCTATAATATCTGATATTTTCTGTCTTTATAATGGCTTGTAACTTTTAGTGATACTAACAGTTGTATAGAAAAAAAGTAATAACTGCAGAAAAGAGTACTTGGACATGATGCCGTTCACTAATTAAAGCAATGTGTCTCCGCCAAATCCGTTGGTGTCTGGATTATTGTTACAATGTAATAAATTCAGTCTGGATTAGGCCATTCTGAATAATTAACTGCAGTGTCCAAGCACACCAGTGTCCAAGAATACTGTTGAAAGCTCCTGACTCCATGCATAGATTTAAATTGAAGGTCACCAAACTGTTGATTTTTCATTACTGAACACTTTAAATTGGCAGCAAGAAAAAAAAAAAGGGGGGGGGGTCTCCATTGTTCCAATCTGCGTTGTTGCTGTGAATGTTCCTCTAAGCATAATCAATTCAATTTAAGGTGAAACTCCAGTTTTGCTAAGAAAAAAAGTCTATGTACATGCATACCTAAATTTATCCACATGCAATATTTTCAAATGTCAAACTCATATGACGAGGATGAGAAAAATGCAAATTTAAGAGTTTTTCTTACCAATGGTATTGCTTGGAAACATAGTTTTATACAATCAGGCTGATATACTGGAATAAAAGTAAAACAGAAAGAATAAACCATGAGGGCGTGCTTGAATCATGGTCCTTATGAGCGTAAGGGCATTCCTGACTTATTTACTACTATTACGAAACCAATCTATCTGCTTTTATGCGGATGTTCAGTGTGTACAGCCAGCATACATTTGGATTCTGAAGTTTAAAGTGGTTGTAAATCCTTACATATACCCAGTGAAGTGACTGCCCCCAGGTGATACACAGAGATGAAACAAATCCTCCTACCAGTTCATCTGCAGTCTTCTCTTCTCTACATCTGTTCAAAGTCCAGAATTTATAAAGCTTATCTGAGCAGTCAGAACAAATGGGCAGAGAGCTGAAGTTAAACTCTGTGGAGCTCATTGAGGAGATCTCTGACAGCTTATTGGAGGGACGGGACACCCCCCCCTTCACACAGCATATAGGAACAGAGCTGAGGCGGTCAATAGGCTTGATCCCTCCCCTCAGTGGCGGCTCTTCCATAGAGGGCGCACAGGGGCTGCCCCCCAATCCATACGTCCGGTCCCCTGATCTACATATCAGGTTGCCAGACTATGGATTCCAGTGGGGGGTGGGGGTTTTGAAGCACGTGATTAGAGCCAGAGGCTCTAATAGGCTTCAAAAAAGGATGGGCTCGGGGCGCAGAGCTGTTGTGTGACGATAGCAAATGAATTTTCGCTATTTTCACACTAAAGTTCCTCCCCGCCAAACAGGAGGCAGGTCGTGAGACCTGTTTTCCGATTGGTCAAAGCGTCAGGCAATCCTATTGGATGGCTAGCGCCTATGCGGAAGACAGAGGAGACACGCAGTGGAAGAAGCCGCTGGGGGAGCGGACACGGGAGCCGTTGCCCGCACATTTTTCTTTTGGTGTCCCGAAAACTTGTAAGAAGTGAGTCATGATTAGGGATGAGCCGAACACCCCCCTGTTCAGTTTGCACCAGAACCTGCGAACAGACCTAAAGTTAGTGTGAACTTTAGAACCCTATTAAAGTCTATGGGACTCGAACGTTCAAAATCAAAAGTGCTAATTTTAAAGGCTTATATGCAAGTTATTGTCAGAAAAAGTGTTTGGGGACCCGGGTCCTGCCCTAGGGGACATGTATCAATGCAAAAAAAACTTTTAAAAACGGCCGTTTTTTCAGGAGCAGTGATTTTATTAATGCTTAAAGTGAAACAATAAAAGTGTAATATTCCTTTAAATTTCGTACCTGGGGGGTGTATATAGTATGCCTGTAAAGTGGCGCATGTTTCCCGTGCTTAGAACTGTCCCTGCACAAAGTGTAATTTTGCAGAAATAAAAGTCATTAAAGTCACTCGTGGCTATAATGAATTGTCGGCTCCCATAATACAGAGAACAGTCATTGAAAGTCATTGATAAAAAAAAAAAATATGCGTGGGGTTCCCCCCAAATTCAATTACCAGGCCCTTCAGGTCTGGTATAGATATTTAGGGGAACCCTGGGTCAAATAAAAAAAAAATGACGTGGGGTTCCCCCTTAAGGTCTGGTATGGATTTTACGGGGAATCCCGCAGCACAAAAAAAATGGCGTGGGGGGTCCCCCTCAAAATCCATACCAGACCCTTATCCGAGCACGCAACCTGGCATGCCGCAGGAAAAGAGGGGGGGAGGAGAGAGCGCCCCCCCTCCTGAACGTACCAGGCCACATGCCCTCAACATTGGGAGGATGCTTTGGGGGTCTGTGACCCCTCAAAGCACCATGTCCCCATGTTGATGAGGAGAAGGGCCTTATCCCCACAACCCTATCAGAATCTGGAAGCCCCCTTTGGCCCCCAGATCCCGCCCCCCCTGTTTGAAATGGTAAGGGGGTACAAAAGTACCCCTACCATTTGACAAAGAAAGTGTAAAAAATAGTTAAAAAACACACAGACACCGTTGGGAAAAGTCCTTTATTAAAAATAAAAAAAAATTAAAAAAAATTCCAGCGGTGGAAAAGAGGGGGGCGGGGTCACCCATACGTCACTGGGGAAGCCTAGCTTCCCCTGTGCGTTGCGTCAGAGGGGGGCAGGGTCAGGTGACGGGTGGCCCGGTCCTCCTCAAGACGGGATTCCCGCAGTGTCCATGACAGTGACAGTATGCACTGCGCTGGACGTCATCGGAAGAGATCAGCCAACGCTGGACCCCCGGAGAAGAGATCACCCATCCCTGGACCCCGGAGAAGAGACCACCCATCACTGGGTAGCAACAGTGGATTACCACCGCTGGAATCTTTTTTTATTTTTTTTTATTTTTAATAAAGGACTTTTCCCAACGGTGTCTGTGTGTTTTTTAACAATTTTTTACACTTTCTTTGTGAAATGGTAGGGGTACTTTTGTACCCCCTTACCATTTCAAACAGGGGGGCGGGATCTGGGGGTCCCCTTGTTAAAGGGGGCTTCCAGATTCTGATAAGCCCCCCACCCACAGACCCCCACAACCACCGGCCAGGGTTGTGGGGATGAGGCCCTTCTCCTCATCAACATGGGGACATGGTGCTTTGAGGGGTCACAGACCCCCAAAGCATCCTCCCAATGTTGAGGGCATGTGGCCTGGTACGGTTCAGGAGGGGGGGCGCTCTCTCATCCCCCCTCTTTTCCAGCAGCCTGCCAGGTTGCGTGCTCGGATAAGGATCTGGTATGGATTTTGAGAAGGGACCCTCACGCCATTTTTTTTTTTTTTGCCGCAGGGTTCCCCTTAAAATCTATACCAGACCTGAAGGGTCTGGTATGGATATTTAGGGGGAACACCACATCATTTGTTTTTTAAATTTGACCCGGGGTTTCCCTTAATATCCATACCAGACCTGAAGGGCCTGGTAATTGAATTTGGGGGAACCCCACGCATATTTATTTTTTTTATCAATGACTTTCAATGACTGTTCTCTGTATTACGGGAGCCAACAATTCATTATAGCCGCGAGTGATTTTAAATGCTTTTTTCCTTCAAAAATTACACTTTGTGCAGGGACAGTTCTAAGCATGAGAAACATGCGCCCCTTTACATGCATACTATACACACACCCCAGGTACGTAATTTAATGGAATTTGACACTTTTATTGTTTCACTTTAAGCATTATTAAAATCACTGCTCCCGAAAAAAACAGACGTTTTTAAAACTTTTTTTTGCATTGATACATGTCCCCTGGGGCAGGACCCAGGTCCCCAAACACTTTTTATGACAATAACTGGCAAATAGGCTTTTAAAATTAGCACTTTGGATTTCTCCCATAGACTTTTACAGGGTATTCCACGGCTTTTTGAATTTGCTGCGAACACCCTAAATTGTTCGCCGTTCGGTGAACAGGCGAACAGGCACTGTTCGAGTCAAACATGAGTTCGACTCGAACTCGAAGCTCATCCCTAGTCATGATGATAACAGAGGAACAAAACAGCTGACAGAATTGACACTTAAGCATTGTACACACGATCGGATTGTTGGCCAACAAAACCGTGGACTTTTGTCCGAAGGGAGTTTGCCCAAACTTGTCTTGCATACACACGGCACACAATTGTTGGCCAACAAACACGAATGTAGTGATGTACTACGTGTTTTTTCAGCTCTTTCGCGACACCCTTTGAGCTCCTTCTGCTAATTTCGTGTTAGTAGAAGTTTGGTGAGTGTTGATTCACGCTTTTCATTTAACGCTTTTCACTTCATCTCTGAACAGTCGTTCGTCAACCAGACATGTTGCGGAATCGGAGGACATAACATGTTATTTATTATTGGCCTTTGAAACATTGCTTTGACGTAATTTTTTTGGTTGAATAATGATTTGATTTGGTATATTTTTTATATTTTTGGATGCATAGAATGTACTTTTTGGTTAAGTTCTATTGGCAGATAGCACGTCTAATTTTTATTTTTTTTTTTTTAATGCACAGTAAAATAATTGTGGAGAATAATAAAAGAAAGGAACAAGAGGGGGTTTAGCCAACCTGACGGACTATCACGGTACCTGAACAAAGTCGGATATTAAATACTGTATAATTTCTTTAAATTCATTTTTTATTATTATAACAAAATAGAAAAAGTTATGTATATGAACATTAAAAAGAAAACATTCGTTGAATGTATAACATACATACAGACATAGTGAGTTACATTGATCTTTCAGATATGCTAGTTACATGGTGGTTGACGCGTTTCGCCTATGGCTTCATCAGAACCAACGAACAGCAATTCTAATATCTGTGATATATTCTAAAAGAAAAAAATGAAAATTACTTATGAGTGAACCACATTGCAATCTCGAATATACCTTAGGATGTTATTGGTAATGACCTATTGTCCTGGTAAATATTTTGTGGCTCAGTAAGTACCTTTGTGGCTTGTATTCCTGTTTAAGGGTGTCCACTCAACTAGTGGAAATATAGCTTAATGTTGTTGCCTAGGGGTGAAGAATCAAATTAATTGCCAGAAAATAAAAGCTTTTTGGGGGATTGTAGCACTATCTGGAGAAGAGACAGATGTAATGAGGGGAGGAGGGGAGAGAAGGAAAGAAGAAAGGAAGGAAAGGGAAGGAAGATACAGGTAAAAAAAAAAAAAAAAAGGGAATGAATAACCATGGGGAGGGTGGAGGGGGAGGGGGAAAGGTCTGGGGAAGTGGAAGGGGAAAACGCATCAAATCATAAACGAGCTCATTATGCATTGCCGGTAAGAGTGGCTGAATACTTACATATGATAGATAAATGTAGTTCTAAGATGGAGTGATCTGTAGTCCGCCTTTGTGGGGCTGATGACAATAGAAATAATAGGTAGGTATTGTCCGCCTAAGGGCAACAAATATAATAGATTGTTTTACCTGGGTCCTGTTTAAAATAGGATTCCAGTTGCTCAATTTTATTTAATTTAAGTCCTACCTAGATGGAGTCTTCAGAAGATTTCTTAACCCGAAATACCACGGCCTACACCCATGTTGAAAAAATCCTTATAAGGAGGCACTTGTGTGGGGTTCTGGTGGAAAAAGAAATAAAAACATTCATCTAATAATGGAGATATTTGGTGGTAATCAGGCTCTTACAAACGGTAAAGAGCGAGCCAAACTACACAGGGGTAAATCTAGTCTCCCCCAGAGTGTACCTTTGGGTGTGTATCATGAACTTCCTTGCCTGGGAAGGGCAGCCTGGAGACTTGTGGGAAAAAAGATCCCATGAGCTGGAAAATCCAACAATTTGTCTGTAATAACAGATAGATCAATAAGGGGATGTCCAGTAGGTATAATGTTGATATATCAGGTTACCCTCAAAAAAAACCATTGGTATAGCTCACCAAGGGTCATTTGGGGGAATAAAGTACCAAGGTAACATGTGTAAGATCAGTAACAATGCATACCTCAAACTCAGAGAGTTTAGTTAGGCCAGCTTCCCAGCACCTCATCTGCAGTGTTTGTGCTGCAGGAGTGCTGGTTATATAGTGGGGATTTCCGTCTGACAGGGCGGATGATGATCAAAGACATATGGAACAGCTGATTAGATGTAGGTGTAGCTGAGCCCAAACTTAATGGGCATGCGTCAACTAGTGGCCGGCCCCGCTCTTGGCAGGGAGAGGTTCGCCGCGCCGATATGCGCGTCTATTCTCTGATATAAGCCAATGCGCATGCGCCATTTGCTGGCGTCAACAGCGTCTCACCATGGAGACCCGGCGGGCATAAGTATGCCGTCTGGAGTAGTCCAGCGCATGCGTGGCTCCGCACCAACGGCGTCGCCAGCGTCTCACCATGGAGACTACATACCAAGCAGTGCGCCGTCCAATACACTCCGGCGTGTGCGCAGAAAGAGAAGTTACGGACTTAGACTGCAATTAGGAGGCTGAGGCCATTAGTAGACATAGGTAGTTGAGAAAACAGATAACGCAGTTATGTAAGGCTAGACGACCAAGCCATCTAGAAGCTGGCAGCATAATTGACTATATATGGGATGCTGACCTTTAATTCGTTGGTTAGGGCTAGTGAGACCTGATGTTGTTATAAAAGTAAAAGTAAAAATAAAAGTTATACCGAATATCGCAATTAGAGAGGCCTTAAGGAGTTATATAGAGAGTTCGGGATAAGATGATAGTGCCTCCCACACAAATGAACAGGTTGGTGAAAAAACTTAAACACAAAAGGAAACAGGCAAAACGGGGAAAGAAGCAAAAAAACAAAAAAAGGGGGAAAGCTTAGATAGTGCTGAAATTGTATGGGGTCGAGATGTGAGAAAGGGCCCCCCCCATACGTAACCCAGCTTCCATCTTACTTACAGGACACTTTGGCACTACTGAGGGTCCTGCATAATAAAAAAGTTTCCCCTACTAGCTATTTAGTGGCGATCGATATAGAGGCACTATACTGCAGTATCCCACATGATCGGGGATTGAAGGTTGTTGAAAGTTTTTTTGGTCAAAGTGACCCTATACGTAGGCCCTATAACACATTCATTTTAGAGCTATTAGAACATATTCTTAGCTGACACTCACCCACGAATATTCTTTCTGAAGTGGTAAAAAAAAAAAAAAAAAAAAAGAACATATTCTGACTAAAAATTTCTTTTCCTTTGATGGCTCCCACTACCTCCAGGTGCAGGGCGTGGCGATGGGGACATGTTGTGCCCCATCCTACGCGAACCTGTACCTGGGGGGTGGGAGCGCTCCCTGCTTTCCAATCCCTTACTGTCGATGTATCTGGCCAACATATCATGTTGGTACAGATACATCGATGACATTTTCTAAGTTTGGGACGCAAGCCTGGAAGATCTAACTGGATTTATGGAGGTGCTGTCCATTAATGACTTCAACCTCAGATTCACGATGGAACACAGCCTGAGGTCGTTGCCATTTCTGGATCTTACCATCATGAAACAGGAGGATGGATCTCTTACAACCTCTCTGTACAGAAAGAAAACTGCTGGAAATACTATTCTCCATGCAAGTAGCTCGCACCCCCAATCCCTAATCAGAAGCATCCCCTATTCCCAATATTTGCGTCTCAGAAGAAACTGCTCTACAGAAGATACCTTTAGAGCAGAAGCCAATCTATTACGAACACGATTACAAATCAGGGGCTACAGCAAAACCATCCTAAAAAAGCCATTTAAAAAGGCAATTGATAAGCAGCACTCCTGCAGCACAAACACTGCAGATGAAGTGCTGGGAAGCTGGCCTAACTAAACTCTCTGAGTTTGAGGTATGCATTGTTACTGATCTTATACATGTTACCTTGGTACTTTATTCCCCCAACTGACCCTTGGTGAGCTATACCAATGGGTTTTTTTGAGGGTAACCTGATATATCAACATTATACCTACTGGACATCCCCTTATTGATCTATCTGTTATTACAGACAAATTGTTGGATTTTCCAGCTCATGGGATCTTTTTTCCCACAAGTCTCCAGGCTGCCCTTCCCAGGCAAGGAAGTTCATGATACACACCCAAAGGTACACTCTGGGGGAGACTAGATTTACCCCTGTGTAGTTTGGCTCGCTCTTTACCGTTTGTAAGAGCCTGATTACCACCAAATATCTCCATTATTAGATGAATGTTTTTATTTCTTTTTCCACCAGAACCCCACACAAGTGCCTCCTTATAAGGACAGATTATTAGCGAAATATTAATTCGCTATTGTCACACAACTGGGTGGGCTCGGGTGCAGTGCTCCTCCAAAAACATTGGAATCCATGCGTCCGGCTCCCTGCATGTAGATTAGGGGCCGGGCGCATGGATTAGGGGCCGTATGGAGCGGTCGCCACTGCATGAAGGTCCTTGTAAGGGGACTTTCTTTTATAGGGCTTCAATGGCTTCAAATTGTTCTCTTGTCCTCTTCCTTCTAATCATGCGCTTAAAAAAAAAAAAAACATTGGAATCCATGCGTCCGGCTCCCTGCATGTAGATTAGGGGCCGGGTGCATGGATTAGGGGCTGTATGGAGCGGTCGCCACTGCATGAAGGTCCTTGTAAGGGAACTTTCTTTTATAGGGCTTCAATGGCTTCAAATTGTTCTCTTCCTTTGGCCCCCATCCACACGCTTTCTCTGAAAGCTTCAGTTCTTTAAAATCATGTGCTTAAAAAAAAAAAAAAAAACATTGGAATCCATGCGTCCGGCTCCCTGCATGTAGATTAGGAGCGGGGCGCATGAATTAGGGGCCATATGGAGCGGTCGCCACTGCACGAAGGTCCTTGTAAGGGGACTTTCTTTTATAGGGCTTCAATGGCTTCAAATTGTTCTCTTCCTTTGGCCCCCATCCACACTCTTTCTCTAAAAGCTTTAGTTCTTTAAAATTAATTTGATCATATTAGGTCAATGATGTCACACCGATGAAGCATTCCAGACCCTTTGTGTATGTGCAACTGCGAGGATGAGGATGCCTTGGGCAGAGCTCATTGGCCTGACAATGACAGCTTCCTTCCAGGTTCGGCTGAACATGGGTTTGGACTGAACCCAAGCTCATTCCTCAAGTGGTTCAAAAGAAAGTTTTCACTTCCGTCCTAGACTAAAAACATAAAGACTTCAATTCTCAATAAAGTGAGATAAATATTTTTTCTTCATGCCACATTGACCTCTACATCTGAGGGTTTGTTTATACATGTGTGTAAACCAAGAGTCCTAGATTCACTTTTAAAGAAATTACAGCAGAAAGACATGTAAATGTGTTATATTTTATGGCAGTGCTAAATGCCACAATAAGGAAAATGTATTAATTGAATTATTCATTGAAAGTTGAAATAATTTTAGCAGTTGTGTTTTACAGTTTACCAGACGTTTTCATCACATCTGAAATAAAATTACACTGCTATAATAAAAAAATCTGCATACAAATATTGCCCAGGCTTCATCACCCTGCTGCCCCCAACTGCTTCCCCTGAAGCTGCAAAGGCAGAAAATGTGCCCCCCATGCCTCAGCCGCTATGCTTTTCCTTTGCAGCCATAAAAATAACAAAACCCCTTGTTGTGTTCCGCTAAAAGGGACCAATTCAAATGAAGGGGGCCACATTTGTGGTACTGTGGTACGGGCTTCTTGAGGTTAAAACATTTGGTGTGGTTGTGACATAATGGCTTCTCACCACCTGTCAAATGCTCTACAAAAAGTGATCCACCTTACATCGCTCTTCAGCACTAGTGTAAACTAGCCCTTAGAGAGCTTTCCCCAAATGACTGTCACATCCAGTTCAAATTTCAGCCAAAACATGTTATATTGGCTGAAATTTGATAAAAGTAGATTGTTTATTCGACTTTTATCAAAAGAGCTTGATGGAAAATTGGCAGCCATGCTGGCCTGCATCCAATGAGCTGCAGACACTGCTTAGGCATGGGATTGTACACCCCATCAACACCCATCATACCATAAGAAGATACCTAAAATATAAAATAAACACACAACAAGGATTGTGGCAAAGTTTAGGCCACGGCCCCTTTATTGGGTTTAAAACAATTTTAACCGCTTCCCGACCGCCTCACGCCGATATACGTCGGCAGAATGGCACGGCTGGGCAAAACCACGTACCGGTACGTGGTCCTTTAAGATCCCAGCCATGGGTAGCGCGCGGAGCTGGCGGCACGCTCGCGACCCGGTCGGGAGCTCAGTGACCACGGCCACCGGACCAGCGGACCCGATCGCCGCTGGTGTCCCGCGATCGGGTCACAGAGCTGAAGAACGGGGAGAGGTCTGTGTAAACAAACCTCTCCCCGCGCTTCCTACACTGCCTGTCATTGATCGGCTGTTCCCTGTCATCGGGAAAGCCGATCAATGACGTCAGACGTTTATGTAGAAAAAGAGGGCAGGAAGGAAGGCCAACCTGACGGATTATCTCGGTACCTGAACAAAATGTGACCTAAATGCTAATAATTTACTTCTAAATATTTTTATTGACACAAAACATAATATACATAACGTTTAAAAAAGATGAATAAATATCAAGTTTGGATTTGCATACAGATACAACAAATCTTTAAAGTATGTCACAGATACTGATTGATACTTGTTGACGCGTTTCGCCTACGGCTTCTTCAGAACCATGTAGAAGCAGTCATGACATCTAGAGTACATCATAGGGAGCATAGGAGATATAAATAAGCAAATGATCAATATTATTGTTATTTTCAATTTGATTTTTCAGAAAATTTATAGATGAGAGTTATATTATTAATTTTAATTTGTTACATATTTGCCTACCTTAAAGACAAAGGCAAGATTCTATATTTTAACACGCCAAAATGAAGATCATCTAGAGGCGATGTATTACCCCATAATAAAGATGGGATAGTCAGAGATAGACATCAAATATATGCTTGTAGGGACTTGACGCTGACAAAAATAGGAGGGACTGTTGGGAAGAAAAAAAAAGTTTTGGGAAGAAAAACGATGCATCAAATAAATTTCCAGGTAATTCGAACAATGTATCAAGGTTACTTACGTCTGGCTGATCAAAAAGGCTAGGAAGTAATGTTGTGATGCATCTTTTGCAATACTAGCCAATCTTTCTGGGTCTGAATTACCAAGAAATAATCTTAGCAGACAGGTTTAATCTGTAATCAAAAATAGCAACATCAATGAACAGACCATGACAAGCTAAGCTAATACAGCTATGGCTATAGGACGAATAAATACCTGAAATCCTCCACCAGGAGGCAACATATCTCCCCCAGCAGGTGGCTGATGGTCTAGGATCGAATTATCAGTAGCCCCAGAAATGACGGTATCTGTAGTTCACTCAATGATCACTATATAAAAATAGAGAAAAAATAGAAAAAAAGGAGGATATACTGACTATATAGAAAAATGAATCTCCAGAAATTTCCACATCGTCAGAAAGAAAAAAAATGTTGTTGCTATCATGGTCATAGATCATAAAAATAGGGTTTTACCTTTAGAAAACGATCGCACATGTCCACCAGCTTACCTAAGTTGTCTCCCCAGTGGAGGGCTTGTTTTATGTGCGCCTTTGGCACCAAAAAACAAGTGACCTGGGCGGTCATTTAGTTACAAACCCCTACAGCTGGGGGAGATTCGCTGGCGCTGTATGGTGCGCAGACGCGCACGTAAGAGCGCCGTTGCGCATGCGCAGCCCGCCGCTGCGCCGGTATGTCTATCGTTCAAGCTTACCGTCACGGCCGCCGATGCGTAGGTTGGCGTGCGCATGCGCAGTGGAATTCAAGCAAGTCTGGCGCTTAGAGGACAGCGCGCCTATACCGATACAGCATCCGGTCCCCATGGCAACAAGGCCAGATAGGAACCTCGGCTTAATGCAGAAATAGAGTCAGAGTTTATCCCAAAAGGGAGCCATGTTAAAGCGCAGAGCGGGGTACTTGGCCACTGCATACAAAAATAGTGGCTAAACAGCCACAGAATGTTTAAAATCCATAGCCAGCAGGGATGTTGGAAAAAAAAAAGAGGCAGTCACTTCTCTAGACATTTGGGAAAAAGGCCCCCTCCGACGTCAGACGTCAGCCACGCCCCCTAATGTAAAAAAAAACACACACGTCACAGACCATAACCCCTCCCCGCCCTGTATTGCTTGCGTCTATCTAGCAAGGTTACTCTGTGGTATAACAAGGAAGCTGAGACTTCTGCAGTATATAAATGTGCTTTTTACTATACAAAGCTGCTGTACATACAAAACGATTACAATCTTAGGAATACAATACAGGACTGACAGATATCTATAACAAGCAAAATGCCTAGCCTATGGTCTAACAGTACAAATACATTTAAAGGGTTACTTAACTTCTGTTACTGTATGGCAATATTTTCTTCTTGGAGACCAGGTTCTGTCCTTCTATCATCATGAGTGGCTTCTTCTGATCTTACAGCATGATGATGTGTGTCCTGATGTTACAGCATGATGTGTTCCAGTCTCCCTGTGTCTCTACTCCTCCATTTTATTTGTCCCAGTTTGTTGACCAAAGTTAATGTTTATAGACTTGTTTCCATAGCAACCGACTAACAGTCATTCTTTTCAGGTTGAGAGACCCTCCAAACCTGTTTACTGTAGCTGACGAGACAATGGACTGTTGCTAGCTAACCATTGTCTCCTCAAACGAAATCCTGTCATCAATATAACAGTCATTCTTTTCAGTTTGAGGGACACTCTCAGCCTGTTTACTGTAGCTGACGAGACAATAGCCTCTTCAAACTGTCAATTTGAATACAAGAATGCTATCTAACACCATTGTATGAAAAAAGCATTTGTTTGAGAATTCTACTCAAACCAGAGAATCTGATCAACTAAACTTGTAATTTCTCCCATGTAATGTTAGGTCTGATGTTTAAAAAATCATATTTTAACAAACGCAACACATTCCGCCCTAGATTTTTTTTTTTTTCTTTCAGACTCCATATAGAAAATCACTTCATTACTAATAAAAACTCATTCTAAACATTAATTTTCCTTGAATGCAACACCTCCAATTTCTGTCATTGAGAAGATGTTTCAGTCTTTTAACTTAAAAAAAAGTTCATTAGAAAGTCCATTCTAAAGTTCTGTAGAAACAAGTCCAGGCATGTAATACATCAAAGGCCTTGCTCTCCACAGCTCTTGCGATCTTCCCTCATTCTTTCCATCTTGTAATCACTTTGCTCTGGTCTTCCTATGGATCAAATCGGAGACAGCCTGTGGAGTGGAAAACAAAGCGGATTATCTGTTCCCTCTAATAATACATAAACAGTAGATCCAGGCCCTTCAGCTACGATCTCTCCTCTAAATGGCTTCTTGCCTGGATATCTGACTAACACTTTGCCCCCTGCCTGTACCCACTTCTGACCCTCCCAAAGAACATCAATAGGGAGGAGAGGAAATATACTGATATTTCCCAGAAGATCACTGCTGTTTATTTTGGAAGGTTTTATGTTATGTAGCCTCACTTTCCACTCTTGCTGAGAAGTATCCACTAACCAGTCAGAGTACCAGCCACTGTCTTGAAGCTCATCTGCCAATGCAAATATAACTTCAAACCTTCCTGCCAGATTCCCTCTCATTCCTAGAAAGGCTTCAGCTTCAGATACGTCACTCTTGGTTTCTATGTCATGGGAAGCAGTAACATGGTATC
Source organism: Lithobates sylvaticus (assembly GCA_028564925.1). Lineage (NCBI taxonomy): Eukaryota > Metazoa > Chordata > Amphibia > Anura > Ranidae > Lithobates > Lithobates sylvaticus. The sequence goes on along the minus strand of CM053033.1, from coordinate 130,227,115 downwards.
TGTTAAGTCCTGTTTTTTCAGGAACCTTACATAAATACTGAACTCTGCACTCCAGCTGTGGAATCTGTGCCCCAGCCCCTACCATCCTCTCATATGGTGTGCTTTTGGCTATTGGCCTAGAATTTAACAACATGACTGCATGTGTGAGGACCCGATCCCACCCCCTTAGTGTATGTGTGGGTGTAAGTTTGCGTATCTGGTCCTTCAATAGCCCGTTGTATCTTTCAATCAAACCAGCTGCCTGTGGATGGTATGGGATGTGGCACAACCAGTACACTCCAGAATCTTTGGCCCACTGCTGTACTGTTGATCCGGTGAAGTGTGAGCCGTTATCACTTTGGACTTGCTTGGGACAACCATAAGCAACGACAAGTTTCTGTAGCAGTTGAAGCGTTGCGGCTTGATCTGCACGTTTGCAAGGATGAACAAGCATAAGTCCTGAATAGGTGTCCACTGCAGTGCAACAATATCTCAGTCCATTGTTTCCCCGGGGCAGGGGACCGATGAAGTCAATCTGCCATATCTCTGCAGGCCTCTCACCCCTCTTAATCGACCCGGTGGAGTACTTTTGTAATGGCCATTGTCGCACTTCTCCACACACTGTACAGTTCCCTATTACAGTCTTTATCATGTCCATGGATATAGGCAAGCCTCTCTGCTGTGCCCATTCATATGTTGCTTTCTGCCCCAAATGTCCAGATTGCTTGTGGGCCCAGTTGGCCAAGTTCATCAAGACAGGATCAATTGGCACAACTGCCTTCACTTTGGCGATTTCATCTGCAACTCTGTTATAGTTCTCAAAGTCTGGGACTAGGGGCACATGTGCATCAACATGCCCCACTTTTATGGTGCACGAGTGAGCTTCCTTCCAGATGTAGTCCCAGACTTCCTTGCCTCCCCACACCACCTTTCCATGAATCATCCATTCATTGGAATTCCACGTGGGCATCCAAGTTGTCAGTCCTTTAAAAACCGCCCAGCTGTCAGTGTAGATAGTGACATGGGAAGAAAGATCCTCCTGAAGAGTCATCACTACAGCTTTCAACTCTGCATACTGGCTGGATCCTCCAATTCCGGTCTCCTGCAGGACTGTGTCTGTACTTGGGTTGTAGGCTGCTGCTGTCCATTTACGCCCAGACGAGGCGACTATGGCTGAACCATCAGTGAACCATGTCTTCTGACAGAGACTCAAAGGGTGGAGCCTCTTGAATGGGGGATGACTGCAGCACAGGAATTTCTTCTTCTGGCCAGGTGCTGGTAAAAGTAACAAGCCCTGACAACTGTTTTGAAATGTCTCTAACATCCCCAGCTGCAATTCCCCCTCTTTCTTGAAGGTACCACTTCCATTTCATCAGTGTCTGGTTCTGGGCTACAGCTGCCCTAGTGATCAGTCCATTATCTCTCACCCATCCTGCTATTGGCAATGCAGTATGGATGGTGACTGTGTCCTTTCCTGTAATGGTCTCTACATGTTGAAGTGCTGTGTAGGCCCCAAACAGGTACTTCTCTAGGGGCGTGTATCTCTTCTGTGCCCCTGTCAGTTGTTTGGACCAAAATCCAATGGGTATTGCTCTTAGTCCTTTCTTTTCATTTGGCTGCCACAGACTCCAAGATATGGTACCATTCTGCTCCACTACATCCAGCTGAAATGGTACTCCTTGTCTCACGGGTCCTAATCCCTGATGCTGCAAAATAGCTTCTTTAGCAGCCAGGAATGCAGTCCGCTGCTCTGAACCCCATGAGAACTCAGTCTTTTTCCGGGTGACATTATATATAGGCCTCAAAATCAGTCCAAGATGTGGGATGAACGATCTCCAGAACCCCACAACTCCAATGAACTTCTGTGCCTCCTCTTTGGTAGTAGGGGGCGACAGAGCCTGGATAGTTTGCACAACTGTCTCTGGAATTTTCCTCTGTTGCCCAGTCCACATCATTCCCAGGAATTTCACTTCTGTTGCAGGTCGTTGGACTTTGTCTTTGTCGATAGCCCACCCTCTGTTCTCCATGTGATGTATCAGCAGGTGCAGTGCTTCAGTTACATCTTCTTTTGTTCCAGAGATCATGATGTCATCAATGTAGTGAAACACAGCGACTTTCAAATTCAGGGTGCTTAAATCTCGGGCAATCAGTCCATGACAAATCGTTGGAGAATGAAGATATCCTTGCGGAAGGACAGTGAAAGTGTACTGGCGGCCGTCCCACACCATAGCAAACTGGTCTTGACACTCTGGGTCTATTAAAATCGAAAAGAAAGCATTAGCCAGGTCTATCACAGCATGATATTCTCCTGCATCTTTAGCAATTTTTTCAACAATTGAGATCATATCTGGTACAGCTGACTTCAATGGAGGTGCCACTTTGTTTAGACCTCTGTAATCCACAGTCATTCTATATGTCCCATCAGGCTTTTTTACTGGGAACACCGGAGACGAGAAAGGACTTACAGCAGGTCTAAGGATCCCTACTCTCAATAGTTCTTGAATAGTCTCCCCAATTTCTTTGTGGCCTCCAGGAAGTCTTTACTGCTTGAGACAGACTGGCTTCTCTGGTGGAACAATGTAGACAGGGGTCCATTTTGCATGACCTCTGACCACAGCCTTCACCGCCCTTACCAGATACGCTTTATCAGGATACCCGAATGTGAATGTACCTCTTTCAGTCTGAATTGACTGACCTTGAAGTACATCCATCCCAAGAATATTTTCGGGTAACTCTGAAACCAAAACATTTGTCATAAATCCTGATCCCTTGCCAATAGCCAATTTCACCCGTATCCTAACTGCTGGTGTAGTTTGCCCTCCCAAACCTTCTACATAAATCAATTCTCCTTTGTGATGGGAAGGATTTCCTTGCAAAAGTGTAACTTCGGCTCCGCTATCAACTAAAGCCATTACATGTGTAGGAGAAGATGACTTTCCCCACCATACAGTGACAGGTGCATATGGGCGTCGGTCTCCTGCTGTCACTGCCCTCACGGCTATTACAGGAGACTCACCTTCCCTTCATAAAGGATAAGGAACCTCTCAATCCCCTTTTCTGATTCTCTCTAACTCCTCCCCAGGATAAAGGGATTTGGGTTTGTGTTCACGTTCAGTTTTGGAAATTGGTTTGGGGCTAACAGAAGGTGTCTGTTCTGTTTCCTCTAAGTCTAGGCTGATGTTATCTTCACTAGGAGTAGTGTTTCTAACCCTGACAGTTTTACCTACTAAATCTTTCCACCTCTTCAGCATTTCTGCAGTAGAAATGCCCTCTATCTCATCTTTAGGTACTCCTGCCTTTAATAGGTCCACCCACATTTCTTTCCTAGAAATAACTAGCCTGGTTTTCTCTTCACCTCCTGTCTTCTCTACCCCATTCCCTTTCTTCTCTGTTCTTTTCTGCTTGTATTCTTCCTGTCTGGCCTTGACCTTATCTACTGCCCTGATAGGTTTTGTTTTAGTCTCCTCTAGCTCCCCCAACTGGCTTAAAAGGGTTGTAGCTTCATGAATCTTGCTGTTTAATCCCAGGCCTCCCAACAAGGACAATAAGGGAGCCCTGAGATTATACGGCGCAGACTTCATCAGCTTAGAGCGCAGAGCAGACGTAAAGGGTTCCATGTCTGGACCTATCCATTCTGGAAACATATTTAATCCGGTTATACAACCCATCTCACGTAACCTGGAAATACCCTCTGCTATTGACCTCCAGGAGTAGGTATTTTCCAGGTCAGTAGGACTAGAGTATACTCGGACTATTCCATCTCTCACGAGGTCTAACAGTGAAAAATTCACGCTAAACTCTCTGGCTTTTCGCATTGCCTGACGCAATTGTGGATCATGGGTTAACACTCCCATAGTCACTGCTTCCTTACCTGACAAAACAACACTGTCCGCCCCTTCATCCCATAAGCGTAGGAGCCAACTCACTAGAGGCTCCCCAGACCTTTGTTTTGTTTTGCCAGCTCATGGAGTTCAGTTTGTGTAAACTCCCGTACTTCTTCAAATTCAACATCTCTGGGGTTGCGATAATGCACCTCCCCATCTGCCATATCCTCTCTATCATGTTGTCGTTTCCTATGCTTAGTAATGAGAGGTCTGGCATACTTTTTCTTTCGCACTAGCAGATCATCATGCGAAATATCAAACTCTATCTCCTCATCCTCACTATCATTTGAGGAGAGCACATCCTCACAGTCCCAATTTTGGGATGTGACAATGGCACGTACCCTGGCTTTACTAACAGATTTACGGCCCTTCCTTTTCCTTAAGGCATTAATTGATTTGGTCATGAGGGCTGCACACCGCTCTTGCAAATCATCAGCCCGACTAGCAGTTGAATGTACACACTCTGAAGCAACTGCTAGCTGGTCTTTTAATACCTTAACTTCTGCCTCTGCCTTCTCCCTTCTATGTGATTCAGTGTAAAATGCGTGAAGAAAATACCATCCGACTTTGGACACCGTTCTCTTCTCTTTTTTACTTAAATCCAACCCCTTAAGGCTAAAATCTACAAAATGATCTGAGACTTTATCACCCCAAGTCAGCTTCAAGGGAGATGCATACTTCACAAATTCTTTAGCAAGAGGCTCGCACTCATTGTCTCTGGCCCAGATAGGTAAGCTGCACACTTCCTTCTGGTCACCAGAACCCTCTGCAGCCTTTCCTTTCCTAAACAGCTTACGCAGCATTTTACCTAGCACAAGCTACACACTACAGAAAAAACAGCTCTGCTTCAATTGAACTATAGCACAGTCACGGCCGAGCCCCCAACTGTATTGCTTGCGTCTATCTAGCAAGGTTACTCTGTGGTATAACAAGGAAGCTGAGACTTCTGCAGTGTATAGATGTGCTTTTTACTATACAAAGCTGCTGTACAAAACTATTACAATCTTAGGAATACAATACAAGACTGACAGATATCTGTAACAAGCAAAATGCCTAGAAAAATAGAACAGCCTAAAGTCTAACAGTACAAATACATTTAAAGGGTTACTTAACTTCTGTTACACTATGTTCATGATCTCCTCCATTGGCAATATTTCTTCTTGGAGACCAGGTTCTGTCCTTCTATCATCATGAGTGGCTTCTTCTTCTGATCTTCAAAGCATGATGATGTGTGTCCTGATGTTACAGCATAATGTGGTCCAGTCTCTCTCTGTGTCTCTACTCCTCCATTTTATTTGTCCCAGTTTGTTGACCAAAGTTAATGTTTATAGGCTTGTTTCCATAACAACCGACTAACAGTCATTCTTTTCAGGTTGAGAGACCCTCCAAACCTGTTTACTGTAGCTGACGAGATAATGGACTGTTGCTAGCTAACCATTGTCTCCTCAAACAAAATCCTGTCATCAATATAACAGTCATTCTTTTCAGTCTGAGGGACACTCTCAGCCTGTTTACTGTAGCTGACGAGACAATAGCCTCTTAATGCTATCTAACACCATTGTATGAAAACAGCATTTGTTTGAGAATTCTACTCAAATCAGAGAATCTGATCAACTAAACTTGTAATTTCTCCCATGTAATGTTAGGTCTGATGTTTAAAAAATCATATTTTAACAAACGCAACACAAGCCCCCTAGTGGTTAACTCTTTCACTGCCAGTGTCATTTATACAGGAATCAATGCATTTAAATAGCATTGATTGCTGTATAAATGACAATGGTCCCAAAAATGTGTCAAAAACGTCCGATGTGTCCGCCATAATGTCGCAGTCACAATAAAAATCGCTGATCGCTGCCATTACTAGTAAAAAAAAAAATATTAATAAAAATGCTATAAAACTATCCCCTATTTTGTAAACGCTATAACTTTTGCGCAAACAAATCAATAATCGCTAATTGTGATTTTTTTTTACCAAAAATATGTAGAAGAATACGTATCGGCCTAAACTGAGGAAAAAATATGTTTTTTTATATATTTTTTGGGGATATTTATTATAGCAAAAAGTTAAAAATATTGCATTTTTTTCAAAATTGTCTCTCTATTTTTGTTTATAGCGCAAAAAATAAAAACCGCAGGGGCAATCAAATACCACCAAAAGAAAGCTCTATTTGTGGGAAAAAAAGGACGCCAATTTTGTTTGGGAGCCACATCGCACGACTGCGCAATTGTCAGTTAAATCGACGCAGTGCCGAATCGCAAAAAGGGGCCTGGTCCTTTGGCTGCAAATTGGTTAATTATGAAATAAAATTTAGCCTTTAATACCAAACAGAAAAACAGACCAACCTGCTTAGTCACTAAGACTCAAGCAGCAATATCTTATATCAACCAAATAACAGTTTACCAACCACTGTCCACCCACAAAGTGGGCGACATTACCCAAAAGATAGACCTTCAATATCAATCAAAACTGTTGTTAACCAATAACAGACCAACATGCTTAGTCACTAAGACTCAAGCAGGGATATCTTATACAAATCAAGAAACAGCGTGCCAACCACTGTCCACCCACAAAGTGGGCGACATTACCCACATAAAGAGGGACCGCGAAGAGGGGAAATGACAAAGGGGAGGGAGGGTGGGAGAGCAGGTTAAAAGATCCAAAAGGAAGGCTGAGGAGAATCCAGAGGTGACTCCAGATGAGAGATCTGAGGTAAATGCTGACTCCACCCAGTGACAGGAGAGGATATAGGTAACGGGTTACACTTATTGGCTGGGTGTTTCCCGCCAAAGGATTTGTCACCAATCCAGTGCTCAGCAGCTGAGGTAAATCTTCCTAGCAACAGCAGGCAGCTTGTCACCTGAAACACAAAACAGAAAGAACCAGCAAAGCAGCCAAAGCGAGTCATGTACTTAACAATCACCATAGCCCTCTATTAAGAGTAAAATGTATTTATAAAACAAATGGGTGTTAGGGGTGACACTCCCATGGGGCAACTTCTCTATTTTATTCTTTCGTGGCCCTGACATTCTGACAGCTGCTGGAGCTGGCTGTCAGACTATAATAGCCATCTAGGAATATTTTTACATCTGTGCTGTGAAGTGTGGATGGAGTAATCTGTGTGTGTATGGTGAGCTCTACTGTTTTTTAGTAGAGTAAGTGAAGGCTTAAACCCTTGTCAATTTTTTGTTGCTGTTGCTCTCCCTGTTGTTGATTTTATTAGGTCCTTTTTGTATTTGTGTTTTCTTTTTTTTTTTGTACTTGTGTATTTCTCTTATTTTCCCAATTAAAGTTTGTGTACTGTTTATTTATTTATTTTTATTTGACTTTTTTACGCTGCAGGTAATATTTCAAGAAAAGGTCATATAGCACTCTCACCTAGCAGTAAAAATCCCGACCACGACACCATCTGCCTGGAGTTTGCATGTTCTCCCTGTGCCTGCGTGGGTCTCCTCCGGGTACTCTGGTTTCCTCCCACACTCTAAAGACATTCTGGTAGGTTAATCGGATCCTGTCTAAATTGGCCCTAGTATATGTATGAATGTGTGTTAGGGACCTTAGGTTGTAAGCTTCTTGAGAGTAGAACTGATGTGAATGTACAATGTATATGTAAAGCGCTGCGTAAATTCACTGCGCTATATAAGTACCTGAAATAAATAAATAAAATAAATATGTATTTAAACAAGAAGACCAGATTTTTTTTGATAAAATTTTAGAAAAATTAAAACTCTTAATTTTGGACCTGTCCTTCTACACAAAATATATTATGAACAGTTATTCAATTAGCCAACAACTTACCTAACTCTTTCCTGATAAACCCGTCCATCTTACAGGGGCAGTATTTCAAAGCTTCAGTGCATTCTTGTTGCTGAGCTTTTGTATCTAGGCTCATCACACATAATATTAAACAGAAAACTGACTTAGATTGGACAAATCATTAGAAACAAATGGCAGCTCCACTTAAGACCCCCATCACACTGAGCCACAGCAACGTTACCGCTAAAGCACTGCTCGTTTTAGCAGCACTTTTCGGCTGCTAGCGGGGGACTTTTAACCCCCGCTATCGGCTGAAGAAGGGGCTAAAGGCGCCCGTGTTGCGGCGCTTTGGAAGTGATTTTCAGTAGTTTTGAAAGTGCTGCCAATTCATTTCAATGGGCATGGCGTTTTGGGAGTGCTGTATACGGTGCTCCCAAACCGCCCCAAAAATGCTGCTTGCAGGACTTTTCTTAACGTCCCGCAAGCGCACCGCCCCAGTGTGAAAAGTCACACTGAAATTAATGGAATGAGGTTTTCAGGTACTTTACATGCGCTATTTCTTTTTTTTTCTCTTTTTTTTTTTTTTTTTTTTTTTTTTTTTTTTTTTTTTTTTCACTTCAGAAAGAATATTCGTGGGTGAGTGTCAGCTATGCCCGCATCTCCATCCCTCTAATTGTCTTAGCATCATTAGTGGATTGTTTCATTCTCCCCCTTTTTTTTTTTTTTTTTTTTTTCCCCTGGAGTTGGGGGGGATAGGGGTCCTGAGTCGGGCATCCATGAAGTTTACAAAGCCCAAAAATACATATATACATCTGAGATCCCACCCAGCCTCCACTCCCCCTCCGCTTCCTTTATCCTAAGTCCCGTTCCATCACTCTTCCAGTTAACCCCCCTGGGGGTTTTTATTTTTATTTCCCCCCCCCCCCCCCTCCCCCCTGACCCCCCCGTGCCCCCGCCCTCCCCATCCCCGTCCGCTGTTTTGTTGTTGTAAGATGGCCCTTTCTCCCCAGTGTCTTCTCCTGCCCTTAGGGTCTGCCTTTCCACGGCTAGATCTCTTTTCGGCTTCACCCCCCAGGGATCATCGGTTGTCACGGCTGCACTCGCAAAGCCTCCCTGTAGCTCCAAGACCTCTTGAATTTTCTCCAACTCTCCCATCTAGCCCTCGTGGCCTCTCTGTCCTCCTCCCCGGTGTACAACACACATTCCATCATGTAGGTGGATTCCACTGCGTCAACCCATTCCCATAAGGGTGGGCTTTCCTTGTCCTTCCACCTCCTTGGAATTACCTTTTTGGCCGCGTTAAGCAGATGGGGAATCAATGAGCCTTTATATTGTTTAATTTCCTTGGATGTGGCATGCATAAGTGCCACCCACGGGTCATTTTTTACCTCGATCATTGTTATTTCTTTTATGTATTTTAGGATAGTCTCCCAAAATGTTTTGATTTTAGGACACCCCCACCATAAATGACCCATCGTGCCCCTTTGATCACACCCCCTCCAACAGTTCGCAGATGTATCCGCCTGGAAATTGCTGACCCTGTCCGGGGTTCTATACCACCTAGCCATGCACTTAAAGTTTGTTTCTGCAGTTCTCGCATCTACCGCTGACCCATGTGCTAATTTTAAAATTTTCTTACTTGTGCCTATTTCTAATTGTGTTCCTAGTTCGCTTTCCCATTTGGTAAGGTATGGCGGCATCTCCGGTCTATCTCTTTCTAATAACAATTTATATATTCTGGATATTCTTTTTTTTGAACATTCTGCCGTAAAGATTTTCTCTAATTTTGTTAGATCCTTAGCCTCCCTTAATGGGCTAGGGAGAGAGCCCACAAAGTGGGTTAGCTGGCGATGCCGCCATCCATCTATGGAAAAAGCCTCATTATTCTGTAACTCGTGCAATGTCATAACCTTCCCCTTACTAATAACTTCCCCTAGTCTCGTGCAGTCCTTTCTAATCCAATCACCTCCTATTTCCTTTAACCCTGGCGGGAAAAAAGGATTTTCTTTAAGTGCTATAAGTGGCGAGTTATAATTTTTGTTGAATATTTTATATATTTTGTCCCAGATTTTCAAAGTCGTGATGGTGATTATGTGTGTTTTTTCTCCCAGTGTCCGGCTTTTCGGAGGATTCCACACAATCTTCCCCAGCCTAGCTTCACTCAGTGCTTCCTCCAAACTAACCCATCTTTTAGTGTTACCTGTTTTACCCCATTCTGCGATTCTCAATAGTGCTATAGCATGGTAGTAACTTTCTATGTCTGGGACCGCAAGGCCGCCCTGACTTTTGTCTTGTTTTAGAACTTGGAGGGAGATTCTATGTTTTTTGTAATTCCATATGAAATTCATTATAATAGCTCTTAGTTTACCGAGGTACTGTTTTGGGAGAGGGAGGGGGAGCATCTGGAATTTATATGTGATGACTGGTAAGATCATCATTTTTACCGAATTAATCCTGCCTATCCAGGATAGGATTTTTCCCTTCAGCTCTTGGCATTTTTTTTTTATGTCTTCTAGGAGTGGGATATAATTTATTTTGTATAATTTCCTCGGGTTGTTGGCCAGTTCTATTCCTAAGTATTTTATCCTTTTTTTCCAGACAAAACTAACTGTTTTCTGTAGGTTCTGTTTCTCTATTTTATTGAGGTTAATATTAAGGATAAATGTTTTTGAGGCATTAATTCTAAAGTTTGTTAGTTCCCCATATTCCTTTAAAGTTTTAAGCAATATAGGGACTGACTTCTGGGGTGAGCTTATGTAAAAGAGGACGTCGTCCGCGAAGGCCGCAAGTTTGTGCTCTTCGCTGCCGACTTTACAGCCTTCCACCTCTGGGTTTCCGCGAATTGTAGCTAACAGCGGTTCCAAAGAGAGAATAAAAAGGAGAGGGGAGAGTGGACAGCCCTGCCTGGTACCATTAAACAGTTCGAACTCCGCGGAGGTCGCTCCATTGGCCTTGATGTTAGTTTTCGGATGATTATATAGGGTTTTAATTTTTTGAATAATTCTGGGTCCAAAACCCATCTTCTGTAGAGTGTTGAACATGAACCCCCAGTCTACTCTGTCGAACGCTTTTTCAGCGTCTATCGAGAGAAGTAGACTGGGGGTTCTCGAGTCTCCCATCCTCTGTATGGCTAGCAATGTCCGAATCCCATTGTCCCTCCCCTCTCTGCCCGGGACAAACCCGACCTGGTCCGGATGGATCAGTGTGCCCAAGTGCCCCTTTATTCGATCCGCCAGTATCTTTGCGTATAATTTTGTGTCGAAATTTAATAAGGAGATGGGTCTGTAGTTCGAGCACACCGTTCCATCCTTCCCATCCTTCCTCAAAAGGGTGATCGTAGCTTTTAGGGCCTCTTCGCTCATATCATAGTCTATCCCTAGTCCATTCATATATCGCAGCAATCTCGGTATAAGAATCTCTTTGTACGTTTTATAATATGAGGCCGTGAAGCCGTCCGGGCCCGGGCTCTTCCCTATTGGAGAGTTGTTGATGGCTGCTAAGATCTCCTCCTCAGTTATTGGCCTCTCAAGCTCATCTCTCTCCTCCCCCCCTAGAGCCATTAGCCCTGCCCTCTCTAGGAACTCTGATGTTTTCTGGTTATTTCCAATGCTGTCGTTGTTTCCCTTGGTTTTCACCTCGTAAAGTTCTTTATAATAGTCTCTGAATGTAGAGGCTATTTCACTAGAGGTAAACTTCATCTCCCCGTTTCTTGTTTGAATTTTTTCAATAAAATTTCTGGTTTTCTTTTTTTGTAATTTCCTTGCTAAATATTTCCCTGGCTTGTTGCCCCATATATATTGTTCCCTGGCCAATTTATTGAACTTCTGTCTAACTTCCAGTTCAGCTAAATCTTTCAATTCCTCTCTCTTATCTGTAAGCTCTATGTATATGCTCTGGCTAAGTGCCCCCCCAGATTTGTGCTTTTGCTCCAGGGTTTTAATCTCGGCCATTAGAGCCTGCGTTTTTCCCACCCTCTCCTTTTTTTTCCATGAGGCTTTAGCTATCAGGAGCCCCCTAATGAACGCTTTATGAGCGTCCCACAGTTGTGCCTCTGAGACCTCTCCGTTGTCGTTGATTTGAAAGAACCATTCTAGCTCCTTTTTGATATAATCCCTAATTTCTTTGTCATGTAACAATTCTGGATTAAGTTTCCATCCGCTAGAGGGTTGTTTGTGTTCGGGGAACCTTAGCCTCATGGATACCGGCGCGTGGTCCGAGAGGGAAGCTATTCCGATTTCGGTTTCTTTGACCCTTTCCAGTATGCCATGGTCTATTAAAATATAGTCCAGGCGAGAATACATCTGGTGGACAGGGGAGAAGAATGAGTAGTCTCTCAACTGCGGGTGCTGGATCCTCCACACATCCAACAGTTGGTCCTCCGATAGTTTTTTTTTAATCCGCTTCAGTTGTATGTTGCCCCTCCCCGTGCCACCAGACGTACTGTCCTTCGCGGGGTCCATCACGAAATTGAGGTCCCCCATCAGGATCAAATATCCTTTCCTGAAGGCCCTTAGCTTACGCAGAATTGCTTCGAGGAATAAGATAGGTTTGGCGTTGGGGGCATAAACATTGGCCAGTGTAAGTTCTACCCCTAGGAGAGAACCCCTAAGAAACAGGTACCTCCCCTCGGGGTCCGTCATTCTCTCCTCCACCGTGAAGTCAATGTCCCTCGCAATCCCAATAGCCACTCCTCTTGCCCTGCTCGAGATAGTATCTCCATAAAACCAATTTGGGAGAGCTGGAGAAAAAAGTCTAATATTTGAGGAATGTGCCAGGTGAGTCTCTTGCAAGAACACTATACCTGCGCCATATCTCTCTGCTTCCTCCAGAATTTTAGATCGCTTGCCGGGAGAGTTTAAGCCTTTCACATTATATGATAAAAATTTGATTTCTATGTCCTTCATTTATTTTTTGGGATTTTGTTTTTCTTTTTTTTTTTTTTTTTTTTTCCCTCTGAAGTATTGATGGTGATAACAGCCCCACAGCGGACGTGGTTTCCCTCCCCCTTCCCCCCATCCCCCTCCCCCCCCCCTTCCTCCCCTCCCTCCCCCACCCCTCCCCCTCCCCCCCCCCCCCTCCCTCCTTCCCTCCCCCCCCCCCTCTCTTACCCCGACTAGGGTCCCCGGGTCCTTGGGGGCCATCCTTTGTGGCTTCCCTTAGACTCCGGATTCCTGGTGAGGTGGAGCTTGTTTAGCCCTCCCCTCTCCCTCCGCGGCCCGGGCTCGGGGCGCAGAGGGGGAGGGGGCAGGGCCGGTTTGAGCTGGATTCTTTTGTAGCTACGTGTGGGCATTCACCCCTCCCCCCTCCCCCCCCCGCCCCCCCCCCCCTGGGTCCCCCAGGCCTTCCATTTCAATCCAGCCCTGCAGATTCGGGACTGGGATCCCGAGTTTTGTACAAAATCCCTGCACTTCTTCCGGGAACCTCAACCTGGCCGAACACCCCTCCTTTGACCCTATTAAACATGAGGGGAAACCCCAGTTGTATCTTATGTTTTCCCTTTTCAATATTTCCAACAGGGGTTTCTGGTGTCTCCGTCTTTCGAGGGTTCGGGCCGATAGGTCTGCGTATACTTGAATTTCAGCTTCTTTATGCAGTATAGGAGATTTATTTTTTATTTTAGCCCACAAATCCTCTTTTTCTTTAAAGTAGCTGAATCTGACAATTATGTCCCGGGGCCGCTCTGCGCCCCCCCCTTTCGGGTCTTCCTACTCGGTGTATCCTTTCTGTGTGGGGAAAGTGATCTAAGTCCTTGCCGCTTATGGGGCCCAAAATTTCCCATAGTTTTCTTTCTAGGTCTTCCCCTCTTTGTTCCGGGACGGCACGCAGCCTCAGGTTTTGCCTCCTATCCCTATTTTCTTGGTCCTCTATCTTATAGAGGGTGTCTCTCTGCGTGAGGTAGGCGCCTTTTAATTGTGTTTTCAGCTTCGCGATTTCCAAATCTATGGAGTCCGCTTTCCCCTCCACCGCTTCAATCCTGGACAACAGATGGCCCATATCCTCCCGTAGGGTGTTAATTTCAAGTTTGATTACATTTTCCAGGCGTAAAAGCATCGCCTCCATTTCATGTTTGTTGGGGATGTGGGTTCCTGCTTGTTGGTCCTCCCCCCTACTGGGCTCAATCTCAGTCTCCATTGTGAGGTCCGCTCTGGAGTCATTAGTTTCTCCTTCCACCCCGTCCCTACTTTCCGGGGAGGCTCCGGCCCGAGTTTCTTTTCCCGATGTTTTTGGACTTGCACCCTGTCTTAAATAGTGTTTAATTGTGCTTGTCTCCCCTTTGCTGCCTTTGGTGGTAGCTTTCTTGGGCTGTTTGGATGGGTCTTTACTCATGTTGGTCTTTTTAGTGGGCCTGATTCTCTTCCCCAGTCTTGTTATGAACCTAGGCCTCCTGGGCCCTTTTCCACCTCCTACCTTTTAATGAGATCCTTGCTTTAAGGCTGTCCTTTGCCCCTCTGGGTGTCCCTCTGGTGTATACGGTCAAGTTTGCAAGAGACTGGGGGAGACCTTTTCCGTCTGTAGGGTCTTTGAGTGGTGTACTAGACACTTACGCAATGGCTGGGGCTGTTTTATTTGAATGGGGGGATTTGTTCGCCCTTCCTGCTAGTTAGCTTCAACAATAAGCAGTTTACACCTTTTCAGTGTCCTACCAAATAGCTCTACTGGTAGAATCGGTAGATATTTACAATATGTTACATGGGGTCACTGATCTTGATGACGTGGGCAACATACACATATGTGATTTTATATTTTAACCATAGTTTCGTGTTTAAGGAAAATCTGAAGTTTAAATAAGACAAACATAATCTGAGGTACCGGTCCTATTTCAAACATCTGTCGTCAGGCTGAGCCGCAACGGCCAGTGAGTTTAAATACCAGTCGGAGTCATACTTTCATTCCATAGTGCAGTATTTGGTATATGGCAGTATATCTCCATGAACACCGATCAGAATCTCCCTTTCATTCCATAGAGCGGCTTTTAGTGTGTGATAATCGATCTTCCCAGGCACCAGTCAAAATCACACTTTCATTCGATAGTGCAACTTTTTAGCATAGAAAAATAGAGCTTCATAGGCGCCAATCAGAGTCGCACATACAGTCCCTAGAGCAGCTTTTGATGTATGGAGTGTCTGTAAGGCAGATTACAAAGTTTTCATTTCAAACAATTTTGCACCATTGGGGACTATGATGTCCATAATCTTCCCATAATCTTGGGTTTTAAAGCCTGTATACACCCATGTATATCTATAATACTTCAGACAATCACTTTAAAGCTCCAGTTATATCCAGGCTGCATTTAAAGGGGAGGGAGTCAAACCGCCTTGTTGCAAAAATTGTCCGCTCTGGGACTCAGTGCACACCCAAGTCTGCCTGATGCGATTTGGATACGCATACAGGTAGATTTTTACGCTGCTGTAATGCACAGAGTGGTCCGGGGACACACTGGGCGCCAGTTGCTGCTCCCCTTTTGATATGGGGTCGGTTTGAGCTATAACCCACCTATCCCCTCTTACGAGAGGGGAGGGGGGTCGAGCCCCAGCGAGAATGGAGGAAAGGGGGAGAGACAAGGGCGCCCAGAGAGATCAGTGAAACAGGGGACCAAATCTGACCATCACTCACTCCAGGTGGACCAGATTTCAGTATAGGTGTAAGATATACTCACGGTCGGGGCCTTCCTTGCCGCACTGACCGCATTTGTTTGTACTGCATTTGCTGAGGCGGGGTGGTGGGGGGGGAGCCAAGGTCATACATCAAAATTCACACTGCTGGGTCTGCTGGTTATATTGGTTTTCCCTGTGCGGTGGGGTACACGTGTCCTGTGCTGGTTTCCCTATGCTAATGGCATCCTGGCACACACAATAGCCTTCCCAGTGTATCAAACGTTGCTGTTGTAACCACAGATCAGGGAGTCATACTTAGGTTCAGTGGCCGAGATCTCTGTTTAGTTTCTCCAGGCTTTTATACAAAATCACATAGATTGCTGGACACACATTTTGGGTGCACTCCTTGGTAGATACAGATTTATAAGCCCCCCTGGGGTAGCCCTTTGTCTAGCCTAGTTAACCGCAGACCCAGTGCTTAGAGAGAGGTATTTGTGGCTTTGAAACAGGCATCCAGCAAGTCCTAGGCAGCAATGCTCTTACCTTCTGGTATGGTGTGCTTCAAGCTGATTGAGTTTCTAATCTCATACTCACGGGTGAGGCCTCTCAGATCCTCTCACACTGTACTCTCTGGATCCTCCGGGTGATTCCTGCCTCTGTGTATGGTAGGTGGTGGGTTGGAGAGGGGGGGGTATGGAGTGATGCCGGCGCTTTCGGGGCCGGACCGGGTCATCTACGGTCCTAAACGCTTTGCCCTCCCATCGCTGGAGGACCGCGGCGTCCAGGTCTCCCGATCCAGAAGAGCAACGTGGGCATCCGCGGCGTCTCACACCCGGAGCGGTCCGACGCCCTCCTCATCAACACGTCCGCTCTCCTCGGCCCCAGGGCTCAAGCTCCTCCCTCCGTGCGGACGCTACGTCCGCACGTCCATCCTGGCATACATGCGCTATTTCTAGCGCTAAAATGCCTGAAACCACCTCAGTGTGAAAGGGGTCTAAAACTATTTTCATAATACTGGGTATTTTTAGGCTGCAAAGAACTTATTTCTTCTTATACCTCTAGGAATTCCTAGTGTCTATGCCTTCTCCCACAAGACCAGCCACATACCAAACTATGTTTTTTTTTTTTTATAAAAATCCATTATAGAAGGTAAACATTACCATTTAGCCTCATAAGTGCCAGCTAAAATGTTTCTCATTATGCATGGTATTTGATGGCTTAATTATTCTGACTTCTTACCTCTAGGGTACCCGAATAGTGTCCATGCCTTCTCCCACATGTGACCATCCCTGTTTTTATAAAATCCATTATAGAAGGCAGACAGCATAGCTTTTTGTATCTACTAGATTTGGGTACAAACTGTCTTAGTGACCCTGAAGAAGCCAATGCTTGGCGAAACATGTTGGTCGTCCAAATCTGAGAACAAATTGTACCCATGCTCTATATTCTCATAGACTCCAATTACCTGTTGGATATGATGTTAGACCACTATTGGTGCCTCAGCCAACAATGAGACTCCCTTCTCCTCCTTTGTCCATCAGTGGACCTCGTTGTTGTCTGATCCACCTCTTTTTATTTTTATTTGTGATCTTTTGTTTTTTGTGTATTGCATATTGTTTTCTATGCCCTTTCATTGAATAAATGTTCATCTAATTTTTAACAAAAAATCACGAGTGTCTACCTTGTCTGCATTAGTACCGTTACAGTCCCCTTTCTCTATCCCCCCTTCCCCCAATTGCCAGCATAGCTTTATGTTTGCCAGCTCCACCTAAAAATGTTTTAGGTGGAGCTGGCAATTTTTATTGTGCATTGTATTTTTGAGTTGAATTACACTGACTTCTCTCTAGGGAACCCTAATCATGTCTATACCCTCGCCCAAAAGACCAACCCTGTTCCTAAACTATGGGGAAGATTTACTAAAACTGGTGCACACAATATGGTGCAACTGTGTATACCGTAGTAGCCAATCGGCTTCTAACTTCAGCTTGTTCCATTAACCTCCCTGTCGGTATTCCCGAATCTGACTCGGGGTGGAATTTCAGTACAATTAGCGGTAACCCCCGAGCCAGACTCGGGATCACATCGCAGTATCCAGGGAAAGTACAGGGAAAGTTACTTACCTTGTCCCCTGGATCCTGCGATGTCTCCTCGCTGTGTGTGCGAGCTATCTCCTCGCTCCATTTACACAGTGCCAAGTGCTGCCGGGCTCCGTTCCCTGCGACGTTGTGACGCGGAGAACGGCACCAAATTCAAAATAGTAAAAACACAAAATACATATACAGTACTGTATAAAAAATGACACATCCCCTTTGTCCCTAGTGGTCTGTCCAGTGCCCTGCGTGCACTTTTATATTATAAATACTGTTTTTTCTGCCTGGAATTTGGAGATTGTCCATAGCAACCAAAAAGTGTCCCTTTATGTCAAAAGTGGTTTTATAATAAATTAGAATCACTTGCAGAATTGAGCGATAGTGATTTGTGGGGAAATCCATCATCAAATACTAAATCTAATGACAGCGACAATTCTGCAACTGAGCAAATTTCAGTGTTTTTGATTTGATTACATTACAGTATTGAATCATTTTTATTATTATTATATTATTATTTGTTATAATTATTTATAGTTATTTATTATATTAGTATTTATGATTTTGTGTTTCAAACTTTATCATACCCGGGCTGTCTACTAGACTCTGGTTTGGACAGATTTAAGTGAGTTATTCCTAAGAATTACAGGCCTACAATATAAAAGGCCAAATTTCCATGCAGAATAATTGTACCGCTTTCAGCACCTAAAATAAGAAATAATCATACCGCCAGGGAGGTTAAGCTTTGACAATAAAACCTAAAATCTTATTGGTTACTATGCTCAGTTGCACCAGATTCCATGTGCACCAGTTTTAGTAAATCTCTTCATTTGTGTTTATAAAAATCCATTATAGAAATAAGATAGCATCACTTAGCTTTGTAATTGTCAGCTTCACCTTAAACTGTTTTAAATTTGCATTGTATTTTGGACCCTTTGGTGTCTTATACCTCTATGGAACTCTATGCCTTCTCCCATAAGATCAGCCCTGTTCCCAAACTATGTGTTTATAATATCCAGTATATTGGGTAGGCAGCATAATTTAGTGTAATAATTGCAGCAGCAGTGGATTGGAATTCTGGTGGGGATATCACTAGCACGTGATTCAGTGTGCCAGCACTCACACAAAAATGAAATGTCAGTTTCTAACACTCTTTTGCTGCAGAATAAATTGGACTAATTTACTAACGCAGCAGACTCTTCACTTAGCAAATTGAATCATTCCTTAACTTGGTAAATAAGAAGAAGCTGTGTTCACCTTGAATCCCCAATCCTGTGCAAGGAAAGAAAAAAAACGATTTTTTTCTTGCACTTGATTGGATGACTGAACACATTTCACTTTTTCTCTATTCCTATAGTAAATAAGCCCCTATGACTTTGTTAAGGTGATAAAGTTCATAGATATGTACTAATCAATTAAAAAAAGGAAATGTAACTGATATTACAATGTGTAGTGCAGGGTTTCTCAACCAGAATTCCGTGGAACCCTGGGGTTCCTTCAAAGGTTGTTAGGGGTTCTTTGAGCAATAAGAAATTTCTGCCCTTTAGAGAAGTTCCCACTGATACCATTGATCTTTTTAGCTACAGTATCTGTAAGGAGGGAATTCTTCCCAAAGACCACGTGTAAGGAGCATTCTTCCCACTGATCATCACACTAATGTATGAGTTCTAGATATAGTCAATTTTAGTAGGGGTTCCCTGATAGTGGAAACTTTTTTCAAGGGTTCCTCTGCATTGAAAAGGTTGAGAAAGGCTGGTGTAGTGGTTATATTCAAACTGCCCTATGTTTGAAGGTCCAATCAGATTCAAGAGATAATTTTGACCCTCTTGCAGCAGGGCTGACTCTTTACTAAAACCAAATAGACACTTTGCAAGGGTATTTTCCCCAGAGCTTAGCAAATGAGGTGAAGTTCTGCTGACTTCCATCATCCATCCATGTGCAAGCAAAATGTTTTTTTTATATATATATTTTCTGTGCATGTGATTGGGTATTCTTTGCATAATGACATTTTTTATTTTATTAATTTTACTTTACTTACTGTATTTTTCTTTATTTTTTATATTTATTTATATTTACTTAGCATGTGATGGGGTATTCTTTGCAGAGTGAAATGTTTATTTTTTCTCAATTTCACTGTATTTTTATTTTATGTTGCTCTTTATTTTTCTTGTATGTGATTGGGTATTCTTTGCAAAGTGAAAATTCTATAGATTTTTATTTTTTTTTACTTTATTTTATCTTAATTTTATTTATTTATTTTCTTTATATTTCACTTGCATGTGCTTGGGTATTCTTTACAAAGTGTAAATGTTTATTTTATTATTATTTATCTTATTATTTATTTAATTTTTTTTTTACTTTATTTTTTGATTATTTCCATTTTATTTATTTACTTGTTTTTACTGTATTGTTATTTTCCTTTCATGTGATTTGGCATTCTTTAGAAAGTGACATTGTCTCTCATTCACTAAGCTCTGGGGGAAATCCACTGCCCTTAAACATTTTGCATAACATTCCCATTGACTCATAATATAATAAATATATTTTGAGCCAGTGGACTGATACAGAGGGGTTTGGATACTGGGAACATCGTTGTCTATTGCAGCCACATGGGATGGGATGGGATGGAGGAGGGGGGGGGGGGGTATCTTTGCTGAGGGACCCTGATGCAGGCTGCATTTAATGAGACCCTCATGCCTGGCACATTCATTATTTGTGTTTTTTTTTTCCTCAAGTCAAAACCGATTAGTTACACTTAGAGCTGCAAAGATTTAATGATTTTATTGTTTATCTTCAATTTATTTTGATTAACATCTCGGCTCTTTTCATTGCCAATGCAATTAAGTGTAATACTGCAGCCAGAGATTCAATATCCCACAAATAGGAATTAAGACGACAAGTGACAGATTATGGGTTATTCTATAGCAGATAAATCACAGTTAAGAGGTGTGTATTAGTGAAGAATTAAAAAAACACCGACACCATTATTACATGGCTCTACATTGGGGTGGGAAGCAGCGCTGGATGACATATGAATGGGATGAGGGTGGGTGGGAAGGATAGGGGACCATCTACATAGAGAGCAATGCAACAGTCACCGATTGCTGATTGATTACAAGAAAGCCTAGTTTCATATGCAAACTACAGAACTAGAAATTGATACCTGGAATTATATCCACCCCCTTGGTTTATATTGTTATAGCTCTAGGAAAGCTAAGTTAGTGGGTACATGAAAGGTTTTGTGTACACAATTTGGATAATTTAAAGTTCAAAAATGGGTAAAAATAAATAAATGTGTGTATGAAATGGGAATGCCTGGGGTTTAGGTGAAGACAAGATCTAGGAATACATCTAGAATGATGCAATATAGTAATATATAGGTGACATTTTTGTTCTAAAAATAGGATATCCTAAAGTTGAAAAGTCCAAAAACGTCTATTAATACATAACCTGTCTAGGGAGCTATCTATAGATCTATCCATTGAGCTATCTATAGACCTATCTATGGATATCTATCTATTATGGAACTATATATATATATATATATATATATATATATATATATATATATATATATATATATATATATATATATATTCCATATAAGGAGCTAGATATCTACACTATGGAGTCATCCATACTTGCATCTGTCTATGGAGCTATCTATACATCAATCTATGGAGCCCTCTATCTGTCATCTGTGTCAGGATATGTTGATTTGCTGAATGGATAAGGGCTTTTCAAAAAGCATATGCTGAATAATGTTGTTTTTACTGTGATCATCAGGATCTCGGCTCTTCTCTGTTTCATAAACGGTCAATAAATGAACACAACCTGACCTTATTCACTAGCACTAGTTAGATAAGCAGTCTGTATTCCTTTTATAAATTAACCCCATTGTCAGAAAGAATAGTATATATGTAGTGTTTGCAACATATGTGTGTCATTATAAACCAGTCAATCAATCCATCCATCTATTCTATCTATATATCCATCTATTCTATCTATCTATCTATCTATCCATCTATCTATCTAGCTATCTCTCTATCTGTCTTCTGTATGTGGTAGTATATGTACAGTATGTATGTCATATGAATGTTATAATCAATCAATCAAGATATATACCTCTCTGTCATTTATTATTATATAGTTTGTGGTAATATACAACATATTCAGTGTATATGTATGTCATTATGTCATCCAGCATTTTGCATTTTGCATGGTCCTTGAAAGCTGTAGGATGGCAATATTTGGAATATATTGTTAGGTAGTATATGGTGGAACATATGCGGTGGGTGTGTCATATCTTTCTCAGTTAGTAATATGCTGTAAATGAAGTGTGATATATATATATATATATATATATATATATATATATATATATATATATATACATATTATATATATATATATATATATATATATATATATATATATATATATATATATATATATATATATATATATATATATAAAAGTGTATGCTTTAATATTATTGTATTGGTTGTACTAGATGCGTCTTTTTTTAACCAGATGTAAATACAGCTGGTTCCTGATCAGGTTAGGAATATTTAAGAGAAAGATAATAATATAAATGAATTAATACTTTGCACGATGAGTTGATGAGATGTTTCTTCCCTGATTGTGGGTATTGTAGGATTCTTAGCGATATTACTGTATAGATGTCCCATATCTACACACGTGGTTGTGATTGTCTTCTCCCAGTACATCTGTCACTTGGGTGTCACACCTAAGTGCTGTATATCTGTCAAAGTTTCTAGATATTACAGGTAATGGAGGTTTTCACTATTGGAGGGGTGTATTTGTAAAATTCAGTTAACATGTCAGCTCTGCAGAATAAGAATACGTGTCTGCAGGTGTCGGTCAGATTCATAGGGTTGAGAGATTTTTTTTAAAGGGAGCGTATAGTAAATAGTGATAAAACAGGGTTTTTTTCTAGCACATTTGGGTTTTACCATAGTGAACACAGACAGCTTCACCGTCCTCGCTTTGAATACATTTTCCTAGGTGAACAAGCAGTTCCATTAATGATGCTGGTGTTGCCAATTATGTTGTATCCAATCATAATAGCTATATACTGTATGCTTGGTTACATAGATTGGAAAAAAAGTACAGGTCCACAGGTTTATCTAGTTCACCAACAGAAAAAAAAAAAAAAAAAAAAAAATATATATATATATATATATATATATATATATAAACCTATATATATATATATATATATATATATAAACCTGAACCCTATAACCAGAGTTGATTCAGAGGAAGGCAAAAAAAAAACATATAAAGCATGAACAAATTTGCTCCAGCGGGAAAAACAATTCCTTAAGGCAAGGATCAACAATCTCTTGAGTTGAGTTACTATATGTGTGTGTGTATATGTATGTATATATATATATATATTTTTTTTTTTCTGCTACCTATGAAAGCATATATATATATATATATATATATATATATATATATATATAGTAGGCCACCCATACCAAGCAGAAGACATCTGAAATATATATATATATATATATATATGCACAAACACAACATTTTTAAAGACGTTTTGGAGAATGATGATATCCACAGCAGTAAAAATTGCCAAGGATAAGCTGTTTCCATCGTCCCTATACGTCTCTCACTACATTATCTGCCAAGCTATGTGGAGCTATTTGCTCAGTTGTGCAGACTGTACCATGCAGAAGAGAGTAGGGCAGATTTCCAGAGACACACACACACTCCCTTTCCCCATCTCCCTTACTGTACATATGCATATACATGAATATACCCCACCCAGAGCACAGCACACACCATCCACCAGGTCTGCTCTCACCACACTCTGTGCACCAGCAAGGTAAGAGCTCATCTCTCTGTATATACTGAAGGGGGGTCTTCAGCACCCCATTTTCCCAGCTCCATCTGTCTTCAGGGACCTTGTTGTGTACAGGGACCTTTCTTGCCTATTGCCATATGTGAAATACTCTCTTTTAATCCATCTACTTACTTTGCATCTGGCCTTAAAAGTATATCTGTGCTGTAATTATTTCTCTGGTTATTGGAGTGTTAAGTATGCTGCTTATTTATTGCATGAAATGAATGTAGAGATACAGTAGATTGAGTTTTTTTTTTTTTTAATGATCATTATACAATAAAAAAAAAAATCAAACAAGCACATGAACAGTGTTTTAGCAGCTTTTGTGTTGAAGTGATGTATATTTTAGATGGTCCAGGAAGAAAAGAGGATTTAACCCTGGTGCTCCTCAGTGGGATCCCTTTGGAGTATGTAGGGGAGCAGGACAAGCCCAGGAGCCCCCAGTTCACTGGATACAAAAGCATTTAGATCGGTTTGAAGCAGTTAATCCCGTGCTAGCTGGGTACCTTTTGTTTCCAAGTCCTCTGTGGGTTTTTTTTTTCAGCTTGTCCTCCTCGCCTGATTGACTGCCCAATGGATGCTAATTATCCAAATGTCGCTCCTGTCCTTTGACTGACTTGCCATGTATTGTAGGACAACTGTCATGCATTCTGTCATTGCGGATCATATTACAATATCATCATATGAAAATGGTCCCCCCACCACCTCAGCTTGTGATGCAGCAGATGCTGGAGAGATTTCAGCCTTTAATTTGGGTGGAATTCAGCAGGGTCGGCGATTAGGGCCACCTAGACTCGCTGCTATTGAAATTCAAGCACGACAGAGGTGTATGTTTCTGCATTTGCATCATAATATCCAAACGTCTTCGTAGGCTGCTCCTCCTGCCTGTGCACTCACTGTGTAATGCACTTCTATGCCCAGCAATTAAACTCATACCTGTCTAATTAATGCTGCGACAATACAAACACTGCTGAATTCTAGGGCTCAGAAGGTGACAACGAGAACACCTGAGGCTTGCTGTGTGCAGGGACCGGGATCACATATAGAACAGACATTGGGTGCTGCTGGGATATTAGCACTGATCAGTCTTCACATGGTGCATGTGTGTGTTCAGCAATCAATGGGTGTAACACTCTGGTTGTCATACTGATCCTGAACTTCAGTCGGTATTCTTCCTGTGTACCTGGAATAGGGGATCCCACTGACTGAGCAGAGACAGAAGAGGGATGGGACAAATGCTGTACAGTGGTGTAATTATTTTTATATATGATATATTTGGATGTGTATGTGATAAGGCTACACTGCGGTCACTACACTGCCAGAGCCTACATCAATATTATACCTCTATTAGATCCCAACTTCTCTGGGCAGGAACCAGGCTCACAGTGCTCCGGCCAAAGGTCAAGATGTGTCTTATCTAGAACACCTCTGTGAATCCAACCTAGGAGAATGTAGACCTGTATTCTGGTCATTCTTTTTTCTCTCTTTCTTTCCCCTCTCTCCCTCTTTCTTCTTTCTTTCTCCCTTTTTCTCTCATCTTTCTTTTTTTTTTTTTAATCTTATATTTTCCCCTTTCTTTCTTTTTCTCTCTCCTCTTCTTCCCTTTTTCTTTCACAATTTCTTTCTTTTTTGCTCTTCCTTTCTCTTTTTTCTTTCTTTCCTTTCCCTCTTTCTCCCTCTCTACCTTTCTTCCTTTTTTTATTTCATGTTATCTTTCTTTCTATCGTTCCTCTCTCTCTCCTTTTCTCTCTTTTTCTATCTCCCATTCTCTCTGACCCTCTGTCTGTTTTTTTTTTCTTCTTTCTTTTCACTCTATTTTTTTTTCTGGTAATCTACCTATCTTTTTAACTCCCTCCTTTCTTTCTCCCATTCTATTCCTTTCCTCCCCATTCTTCTCTCGCCATCCTTTCTTTCTTTTTTATATTTCATTCTTTCTTTCTTTGCTCTTTCGCCCTCACCCTCTTTTTTCTTTCTTTCTTTTTTTTTTTTTTTAAATCTTTCTGTTCTCTTTTTTTGTTTTTATAGCTTTTCTTTTCTTCCTTTCCTTTTTACTTTTGATCTAAATATACACGTTTCACAGCTATGGAGACACCCAGTGACCCAGGGAGATCTTTGTATTATTTTCTATATACAGTCCTTACAGCAGTGTATTGATGTGTCAGTGGAGAGGTGTTGATGGACAATGTACATTGTATGTGTCATATATATTGTATACAGGATATCACGCAGATTCATTATTCGCCATAATAAATAATTTGCTGAGTATTTTTTATATGGGCGATTTAAGGATAAATTGCAAGCATTTCAAGCAGGTGATAGCCAGAAAAAAAGGTTTCCTTGTGTGTTTTATGACTGGAGATTAGTTCGATACATTGTTTTATATCAGACATAATAATAAATAGCACGTGCATCAACTATGCTGATGTGGGAGTATAGGGAGCATTGGTTTTGTCATTGTGATTGTCTATGCTGGGGGTTTGTGGGACACCTACAGCAAGAAAGAGGGGGACAGGCTGTGTCACTGGAAGGAAAGAAATGTGTGAAGAGAGACCATTGCCAATTAACCCCAAATCTCCCTGGGATGTTTGCTATTTTTTCCTGGTCCTGTCCTGCCTTGGAGTAATTGGATACTGTTGTAAAAAAGAATGCGGATGTTTTAAGGTTTTCAGTAACATTACTTTGAAAAAAAAACGACTGTAGACAGATTCCTAGCAGACTGTCCCCCTCCCCCCAAATGCAGCTATAAACCCCAAACTGTTCTCCATCATTTGCAGGAGACGCTTCCTATGCCAGGGAATGTTCTGTAATAGGGGACAGCAAGATCTCACTGACTTCCCCCCAGCACTGATCAGCACTGACAGCCCTCCACAACACAGCCACTGATTAGGGGGTTGCTTGGCTGGGCTCAGACATGTTCTCTAATCTGCACCAGGCATGACATTTGTCCTCTGCTTCATTACTTGCTTAGAAAGTCACTTGATAAACAATTCTAAAGTTGTAAAGGAACTCTACAATTCACACAGGTGCACTGGAACTGAGGATTTATTAGTAAAAATGGTAAATCCTGCAATCTATTTTTTCATAGGTACAATTAATTGGATTCATTTTAACCCCTTTCATCGTTTTTAATCTGCATTGCATTCTGTATTGTTTATTTTCTTATAAAACAGATTGCTACATAATGCAGAGAGATTTTAGTCAAATTACTTAATGTGTTTCCCTATAATGTGTGCCACATGTCCATATCGTGCTGTGCACCTTAATTTGGAGATGATAAAATACTATATTTATTTTCATAATTGACATAATTTAGCATAACAGTATTGCATATATATAAATGACATGGGCTACTTTATCCACCGAACTTTCTAATTTCACCACGAAAATATAATAGATAGGGGGAAAAAAAGGGTTAAAGTTTATCCGTGAGAGGTTATTGATATTTATCAATACTTTGTAGCCTGTGCTTTAGTACATATCTGTTATAGCTCTCCCATCCTTCAGGTCTAAATGTGTAGTCAGGGCAGGATGCTCCACTAGTTCACCACTATTCAGAGTTTCCAATTGTGTCACAATATAGGTCCCCCGAAATATATTATTATCTATTTTTGTGTGTATATATATATATATATGCACTTTTCGAAGTTAGTTATTTCTCTCTCTCTCTAGCCATACATTGGCTCCATATTCTTGTAAAGCACACCAACAAACTTTCTACAGATTGGTAACAGGGAGCTGACTCCACAGTCCATAGAACAGACCTTGTTGGGGATGAAATATATGAATGAGGGTTTTTTTTCCCTGGTAAATGTAAGCTGTGTACAGGTAATCTCCAGAGACCTGGTGAGCTGTAGATGTGATCTTGCTGTCAAAAAAGCAAAGTGCCTCATGTATTAGCAGCACATCAATGCCTAGAAGGAGAGGACCAGACACACAAAGCATAAACAATTCAAGTTATCAGGAACACAAAGCATTAGGTCCTTGCTCCACATCCCATCAGCACCTGTGTTTGCTATATATACATCATTGTCTTCCTGGCAGTCTCCTGGATATTAGTGAGAGGTGCCGGCTTGTTATACACAGTGCTCAGAATGAATGGATCAGGCCACATTTCCATGAGAGTAAAATGATTAATTACCCAGTGTCAGTCACTGATCTATGAAGACATAACACCACAGCAGACAATGTGCAGGATGCCCCAAGCTACAACCATGTTTTAATTCCTGCTTTATTGTATGCTCTGCTATATATTAAGTCTTAATAACCGTATGAGACTTGGGAAACATATGACAGATCAATCACACCGATCCCCTCCTCTCTTACCCACTGATTCCCCTTAACCCCTTCCTTACCTTGCCCATCCCACCCATGGAGCTTATCTGTTACAAATGAGACAGTCAGGATTAGCTTGCCTTGTGGCTCCTGCATCAGGTTCCCAGCAATTTGTAGGCACAGCCTTGTGCCTTCTGCAAGGTCGCTTTGTTGGGCTTTAGTCACACTAGCTGGGCTGGGAGCTGGTATTGGCTCTGAGCTCCTGCTAGATAACAGATGGTATACTAGAGCTGATTACCTTACTACACACAGGCATCGGCTGGGGACTCCCAACATTTATGATTTGTTCACCTGTCATCTACTTGCAAAATAAGAGATTGTGGGAGCACATCTTCGGGAATACAGCTCATTCCCTGCCTCAGCACAGCAAGGAAGAAGCCTAAAACCGGCCACACACAAGACAATCTAATTGCACAATCTCCTTTGAGATCTACCATCAACTGTGTAATGCAAGGGCTCGTCTGATTTGATGCAAGTGGAATGGATTGGTTAGTGTAGAACCAACTTAAACTTGCTGCCTAGTTCCCCTTTTATCAATCCAACCACCAGAGAAGGGCTGAACCTCACTGTCCACCTAGCTAGTCCCATATGTATATATGTATATATATATATATATATATATATATATATATATATATATATATATATATATATATATATATATATATATATATATATATATATATATATATATATATATATATATATATATATATATATATATATATATATATATATATATATACATACACACACACACACACACATATACTCGAACATCTATTGATCACAGTTGACAGCTTATTTCACAATAAACGTGAATTTCTGTAATGTTGTATTTTACATAATAATTAACATCAAAATATCTCCACTTATTGAATCCTGTTTATTTACCATTGGCTTAATTCACAAAGCTTTAGCAAAGTATAATAATTATTTTCCTTTAGATTTACCAAAACCATATATTATGAGGTCAAACCTAAACACTTTCAATTTGTATACAATAAGACAGGCTCTAATACTACATAGATGAAGGTAAATCTAAAGTAAATTGAACAACAAAGGTTGTATAGTGCACATCCAGCTTTAGGCTCTAAAATTATCCATCTGACTGTTTCCAGCTAAAAATTAGTGCCACTTTTATTTTTTATTTTTTTTATTTTTAAATAAGGACCCTTTTCCTGGCAAGCCATTAGGTGGAGGGACTTTCGCAGCCAGTTGCTCTGCTAGAAGAGATCAGCTGTTTGGGACACAGTCCTGGCACTTTGGAGCAGAAGAGGTTAAATCACCTATTTCCTTGTAACCATGAAGACTTTGCTGCTCTTGTACAGGAGGCCTGCTTGGCCCTGGGTTTGGTCTCAGCAGATCCCACAGGCGCCAGATTAGGCCGCTACTTAGAAATTCTGAAAGGTCCTCTTGTGTTTATAAGGAAATCTCTGCAAGGATAATGCCTAGCACTGCTTTCCTCGCCAGAAAAACATAAACATATTACAGAAAAAAAAAATAATTATAATGATACACCAATATCATGCTATTTTATTGGAGTAGGTTGATGCTAATTTGAGGATGAACTGGCCTTTGCTAACTTCCCAATTTAATTTTATTTGAATATTATATTTTTATTATATTAAAGATAGAAATGTATGAGAAACCAGCAGAGGAAACAGGAAACTCCAAATATGAATCTATTAGCAACATGAACACAGCTAAAATTCATTTTTCCCCTAGGAATGCATGATAAAGCACTATTAGTTGAAAAAAAATGGTAAAATGTATATATATATATATATATATATATATATATATATATATATATATATATATATATATATATATATATATATATATATATATATATATATATATATATATATATATATATATACACACAGACACACTATTAAAAATAGGTGAGACACTGATCACTGACAGCTGCCACAATAACATATCAGGGAACTGTTACAGCTTGGATGATGTTCCATATTGTCATATCATGTCTAAATATTGCAGGACCCCACTCCAGGTGGATCGAGGAGGAGTACAGGGGGTTTCCTTTTTCTTTCTACAGCTTGTAATTAGTCCCGATCTAGGAATGGTGTAATTATCTAATTAATTATTTTGCCTTCCAAACCAAAACCTTGTCTCTGATTGAGTTAACCCATGCCTTGCCACGCATCTGAATGCCAAGTCAGCATCCATAGGGCTGCAAGGGGTTAACGCTGTCCTCCCCTTTCGGATGTTAAAATAAATTTCCGTTACCAGGATGTTTTTTTTTTTTTTTTTTTTTTTTTTTTCGGTTGTATTTCTATTAATACTGAGCGATACCTTTAAATAGGGCAACATGCTTTCCTAAGTTATCACCTTAGTTAAAAGCTGATAGTTAGGGCTAAAAACATTCACTGCAAACCCATATGTAACAAAAAACAAAAACAACAACAAAAAAAAAAAAAACAAAGCAAAACAAGAAGCTAAAAGCAAAAAAATACATGGTTCTGCAACGACAACTCTAGTTTGTATGTTAAGTAAACGAAGTTGTGGTCAAGAAACTGTGAAGCAAAAGTCTCGATAACATACAAAATAAAACTAAAGAAAATACATAAATAAAAGTCAAAACATCCCAATAATGAAATGTTCACATGTGTAGCGTGGAGAGATTGGCTGATTTATGAATGTGAAGAGTAGTCCCAGAAGATGCTCTGCCTATGACATTTGTGACATTGGGGTACAGGGTTGCATTTTGAAAGAGAGAGAGTAGTAAAACCCTCTACTGGAGAAAACTGATCTATCCCCCCCCCCCCCCCACCTCCTCCCCAAATACACACAGTTCTATAATAAGCAGCCAGTGGCAGCCTAAAACCAATCAGTACAAGGCATGGACCTGACGTCAGAGGCCTCGTAGAAAAGGTGCAGTACTCATTGCACAGAGGACTGCAGAGCTGGAATAAAGAAGAGAGCTTCTCACTTTAAGGGATTACACCAAGTCCATGCAGAAGACCCTCCTCCCCCATTACTCACACACAGCCCTGCCTGCAGGAGCAAAAAACTTAACACAGCAACGGTCCATAGATGATCAGCAGGACACACCAACCCCAAGTTTATCCTCTAAATAAATCCCAATTTCGTTTCTGCATGCAACCCGCAATTCCCTGACAGCGGCGCTTGAGGAACCTTGGTGGGTCTCAAGAGCAACTTTAAGTCCTTCGTTGGAGAAAACCCATCTACGATGTTACCAATGATTGGATCCTTTCCCTGCTGCCTTGGCATGAAGAAAAGGGGCCCAGATGCCTAATATCAGCACTTGCAGCTCTTCCATCCATCCACAGCGACCCGTAAAAAAAACCTGAGATCTTCTGCAGCTTCTCAGACCACCTGAGGATCTTCTCTAGCGATCATGTCCTTCAGTTTAGACCTGTAATCCTCAGACTCCCATCACATGACATTCCTCACGAAGGACAGCTTGGGACTTTGATTGTTTTTTTTTTGTTTTTTTTTGAGGGGGGGTCACCTAGTTGGCTTTTGGTTCCATCATTTCTCCAAGGACGATCTCAGAAAGCTGCCTCTGGGTGGACAATCAATGCATGGCTTAGGAGTCCAGTTTATGGAAATAGGCTCCAGCTACCGCAGCATCTGTAAAGATTCCCACGCGTGTTTTTTCCACGCTCCAGAGATGCTTTTCCACAGCCTGTCAGGGGGGGAGATGCATGGGGTCATCGATGAGATGGACAGAAGATCCAAAAGTGAAAGTACCGCCATCAGCTCTGCTATAGACAGAGGGGAGACAGAGACGGTAGGTGGGGGAGAGGGCCAAGGCTATAGGGTGCCAACGTGCCATGATTTAAAATAACAATGTTCTCAAATAATAAAATGATCAATGACAGATCCAGCAAAATCGTTATATTCAGATTCAAGCTAGAGAAAAGTCAAGTGTGCTCCACCACTGCATTGTGTACCTCATTTCATTGTAAGTGTGCATGGTGTACCACTGATTTATTATTATATATCTGCCAGGGAGGCATGACTAGATTATGTTACCTTTGTGTTCCTAATATGAATGAAGTGTACTTCTAAACACAGCCTGCTTCCTATTCACTTCAATAGATTGCAGAACAGTTTCTTGTCACCATTAAAAGTGTAAAAAAAAAAAAAAAGTCAACCAAAAATTAATTTTAAACGTGAACTTTTGCACACACACGTTTAAATAATTATACATTATATATATATATATATTATATATATATATATATATATATATATATATATATAGAGAGAGAGAGAGAGAGAGAGAGAGAGAGAGAGAGAGAGAGAGAGAGAGAGAGAGATAGAGAGATAGATAGATCTATATCTATCTATCTCTCTAGATCTAGACAGATAGATATACACGCACAGAAAGTACAATTCCATGTAACATTTTAGACACTTTATACATATACTAGCGATGGTACTATTGCCCAGAGCTATAATAATAATAATTATATATATATATATATATATATATATATATATATATATATATATATATATATATATATATATATATATATAAATGTAAACCCACACATACATATGCACACCCCTTTTCCTTTTTTAATACATTTTGCTAAAAGATCATTCCATTTATTTCCATCACACACACTGTATGTCAGGATAATACCCCACATAACAATCCCCCATATCCCCCATATATCTTTTTCAATTATAATTAAAATCGATTAAGGATTGTTTCTAAAAAGTAGTTAGAATTTGATTTATCATATGCAGTCATGTATTTCAGAGGTGTCACGTGGTTTCACAATAACCAGCTATTGTAGTATATATATATATATATATATATATATATATACAGTTACATTTGAAAAACTAGGATTACACACATGATATGCTTGTGATGTACATGTGCTATATGAATGTGACATTTTTATTTCACGCTTCTAATAGCCCAGAGAGCAATGTGTGTGTGTGTGTGTGTGTGTTTTGCGACTTCCACGTTCATGGCAGGTTAGGCTAGATTTAAACATTTTAGTACCATACTGCATTAAAGCGATCACAAATATATCATTCCACACATTAGACGATGATCCAACTAGTGTACAGCGATTTGGGATTCCAGGTGAGACTAGATTAGACACCTGTGAGGCTGCTTCTCAATATATTATCGATTTTTAGAAGACTTTTCCCCTTTCTGATCTTGCATTAAATAGAATTCACAATCAGAATATTCAGCTTTATATAGGCTTGTACGAACCTTGGTTTCACTGGTAGGTTACATCACAATATGAATACAAAAATATGTATTCTCACTTTAGTAACTATAGGACAGTGTAGGAAGCCAGCAAAGATAAGAGATGACATTGATTTTTATATATCCGTCTATCTATCCGTCTATCTATCCGTCTATCTATCTAGCTATCTATCTTGTTATTACACACACACATTATAAATATAGCAACCCAATATCCATAACACACTCTTTTTATTTATATTAGCTCTTATACATTACAATTCCATCCACATTTGGATCCAGTATAAAAATTCAGTTTGCCCCATCAGAACGCCTACAGGGCAAAAGGCAAAATGTAGTAATTTGTAATATAATGTAATATCATTTGTGATTGTGACTACAGATCATAAAACATGGTGACTTTTATCAGGCAAGCCAATTTGCAAGTGTTTAGTATATATATAAAAAATGATAGTGTTAAAAATGTATTTAAGTTCTGTAATATTTATTCTATGATTTATGGCAGTTATTATTATTATTATTTTTTTTTTTTTTTTTACAGTTTGATTGTTGTTTGTTCTGGTCTTTTTTATTGTTATAGTAACCTCTTTGGTTTAATAGTGAGGAATATGTGGGTAGACTGTTTTACTGACTGTGTCTTTGTGCCCCCTTTTTGCCAGACGATGCCCTCCATCAGCAATGACAGGGCTGCCTTGTGTGCTGGTTGTGGGGGGAAAATCTCGGATCGGTACTACCTCCTGGCAGTGGACAAGCAGTGGCACATGCGCTGCCTGAAGTGCTGTGAATGTAAATTAAACTTGGAGTCTGAACTGACCTGCTTCAGCAAAGATGGCAGCATCTACTGCAAAGAGGACTATTACAGGTACCATAACCCCCTGCCCTTACACCCCCCCCCCCCATACCCCAAATTGTCTCATACATCTAAGCATCAAAGCACCAAACTCACCCCTTTGTTTAAAAACAAAAATACCCATTAAAAATATATATATATATATATATTTCAAAAATAGTAGTGGTTCAATGGATCTGCCTCTTGGTAAAGATAGGGCATTCCAATCTGTTGCAGGCTCAATTCATAAAGATAACACTCCATAATAATTGCCCTTATTTTTTTTTCTAAGTGACACTATATTTTACAGAGTCCAATGAGATTTAAAAAATTGAGTCACATGGCAGAAATATTTTTTTTTATCCTTTTTGATAAAGTATGCCTTAGCTTAATTCACAAAGCTAACACACCAGGATAAGGAACCTTATTTAAAAAAAAAAAAAGGAGGTTATTTTTAAAATTACAGTCTAGTGGCTGAAATAAATATCCTCGTTCTTTTGTTCAAGTTTTGTGGATTGATGTTTAGTTCACAAATCTTACACACAGGGACAAGGATCCTTATTTGAAAAAGTGATAGCTATTTTCAGCTGGGTCCAATGAGTATTCAGTCACATGGCTTAAAAAAAAGATCCAATGTTAAAGCTTTGGGATTAGAGCCATTGTGTAATCTGAGGTTGGATTGTGAATGTTTTAGAATATAAACATCTTATCCTGGGCCATAAAACATATATACATATCAGCCAGTTATAGATCAACTTCTATTATGTTATTTTAATACTAACCTTACAATATTAAAAAAACAACAACTATAAGAGACATAAAAATATCTGATCACACGAGATCACTTTCTACCATATTATTATTTCAACCTATAAGTCTTGTACACTTATGAACCCTCTGCACTATTAAATAATAAAACAAAACGCTAAAACAATATTTCTACTGTTGTCCAATAAAATGAAAACTTCTGATTTTCATATAAAAGTAGGGGGGCATTTTATTTTACGGGTTGACATGTTCATTTCAGTTTGAGGAGTGCGAGGTTCCCCTGGAAATACTTCATTAATATGGAACAGGCGTTGCGGTTAATGGCAGGCAGGGAAGGGGTTAAATCAGAAGGCTACTGCATTGCCTGCTTGTTTTATTTGGCCATCAGTCCCGAAGTGCCTTGGATGAACGGGGACTTATGAAGGATTTATGGACAAAAAAAACGTATATGCAGACCTTAGCTATAATATAAATTTAATTTAACGCTGTTCGAAATATTTTGAAATATGGATATAGGAAAGAGCAATCAGATCATTATCAGATTAAAGTTATCTGTCTTTTTTTGTGCATCTATTCTTTATTTTAAAAAGATCAAATAGATTTTTAAATTAAATTTATGACCTTAATAGATCCGCTTCCTATGCCCCAGGATGCTAAATTTGGTTGGTCTTTTCAGGGGAATTTATTAGAGAGTATATATGTGTATATGTATGTGTGTGTATATATATATATATATATATATATATATATATATATATATATATATATATATCTATATATCGAGATATATATCTATATGTATAGATAGATATTTATATCTATATATCTATCTATCCATCTATCTATATATATATATATATATATATATATAGCCTATGGTGGGGTCTGTAGTTCTAGTGAACATTATAGAGCTTCACGATGGAGGTTTATGGGCACTTTCCAGTTGGGACAATGGTCCCTTTAGTGGATTTGGGACTTCTCTTACCCACTACCACCTTGCCCTCACCAGTTCTGAAACCGTATAGGCCAATAAACTTTTTTTTACCAGTACAAATGAACTACATGTACCATGATGCCTCAAGGCATGGAGGCAAGCTGGTAATTGTTGTTTTTTTTCATACAGTAGTCACTAGTGTCTGAAAATTATAAAATGATGTGGGATTGATATCTATAGGGTTGAATTTAGAGAAATGAGAACTACGGCAAAAGTTCTCCTTTCTCTAAAGTCAACGTGATATAAGTATATATCAGAAGTCAATAGTGTCTGAAAATGATGTGGGAATGACATCTATGGTTGACTTTAGAGAAAGGAGAACTTTTGCCTCTTTATCATGCTGTCTAAAATTGTGAACTTGTTCTGATTCTACATCTTCAGGAGGTTTTCCGTCCAGAGATGTGCAAGATGCCACTTGGGAATCTCAGCCTCTGAGATGGTCATGAGAGCAAGGGACTTGGTGTACCACCTCAACTGTTTCACCTGCAACACATGCAACAAAATGTTGACCACTGGAGACCACTTTGGCATGAAGGACAACTTGGTCTACTGCAGGCTCCACTTTGAGACTCTGATCCAAGGAGAGTACCAGGTTCATTTCAATCACTCGGATGTGACATCAGGGAAGGGTTCGGGACTGGGGTCTGGGGCTACCTCTGTAGGGTTGCCTTATTATAACGGTGTGGGGACTGTGCAGAAAGGGAGGCCAAGGAAAAGGAAGAGCCCGGGGCCCGGCGGAGACTTGGCAGCCTACAACGCAGGTAAGCAAAGCAAGCCAGGCTCATTCATTTCTAATGCAATGTTTTCCTCTTGATTACACAAAACAGCTTCCATTTATTAAATCTCAACTGATAATAATAGCCTAGCTGGGTATAATTATTTGCATCAAGTGCTGTCAAGCTGGTAATTGCAGGAGCTAAAATCTTAGCATTTTTTTTTTCACTTCAGGTAGAAAAACAATGCATGGAAATCAGGTAGAATAAAAGATAGGGTTTGACACTAGAAGAGGGCAGTGAGCAGTGATCAATGGGGTCTACTGGCTTAATCTAATGAGGAACTACAAATTCCAGCAATCCTGTCAACTAGCTAATGGTTTTTTTTTTACCTATCTATCTGCAAATCTATTAGGCTGATTTTACTAGAGGAGTTCAGACTCTTCATTCAAAAATTGTTTGAATATTCAGTTGTTCAATCATGTGAATTATTTGGATATTTTATTATTATTTGGTTATTTATTATTATTTTTATCTGTTTAAATCTCATTCTATTTTTTATCTTATTTATTTTTAACCGAAATATTTATAGTCTATAATTTATAATATCTATAATCTATCTATCTATCTATCTATCTATCTATCTATCTATCTATCTATCATTCATCTACTGTATCAATTATCTATCTATTCATTTCTATTCATGAATGATCTATAATGTATCTATGAATGATCTATAGCTATCTATAACTTATCTATTAATGATCTATCTATCATCAATCTATATTTTATCTATCTAACTATCTTCTATCTATCTATCTATCTATCTATCTATCTATCTATCTATCTATCTATCATTCATCTACTGTATCAATTATCTATCCATTCATTTCTATTCATTAATGATCTATAATGTATCTATGAATGATCTATAGCTATCTGTAACTTATCTATTAATGATCTATCTATCATCAATCTATATTTTATCTATCTAACTATCTTTTATCTATCTATCTATCTATCTATCTATCTATCTATCTATCTATCTATCTATCTATCTAACTTTCTATCTATATATGATCTATCTATCATCAATCTATCTATCTTCTATCTATCATCAATCTATCTATCTTCTATCTATCTTTTTATCACCTATCTATCTATCTATCTATCTATCGATCTATCTATCTATCTATCTATCTATCTATCTATCTATCTATCTATCTATCTATCTATCTATCTATCTATCGATATCTCTATTTATGATCTATATCTATCTTTCAATCCATCCACCCATATCTCTATGTAGGGGTCTGCTCAGTGTAGGACAGGGTAGGGGTTACACAGGTGTTGTAGGTGACAGCCCTGAGTGGAGTGTTTGTTAATGGCAGGTGATTTGCAGAAAGCTGATGGAAAGCAAGTGGTGCGGCTCCTGCATCAGGTTTCAGTCTGCACAGAAGCATTCCATAAATAACAAAAATAGGCTGTGACTGCGGCTACCCTGACAGTATTTGTTTTAATAATTACCATCAGTACCACAATTCTAGCGTCTGCTTTATAGATCACCTAGGTTCACCCCATAAAATGGCAACTCTTATTTCAAGAGGGAGAAATCAGTTGGTTTTACCCTCAACCCCCCCCCCCCCCCCCCAACCTTCTTCCAGTTTCCATATCTTTGTAAAGGAGACATATGCCTCCTAATTCTGTTATTATACATGTGAATAGCTCATTTGCTCATACGCAAAGATTTCCATAGAGCGGTAATGGGAGATGTGCTGGCATTAAAAAAATGACACAGTGCGTTAAAATCTATTTTTAAAAACGTACTATAAAAATAATTCAATAAATTATTGGAGGTACACCATCACCAAATAGAGAAAACAGTGATGTAGATGATAAAGAACCATCCAATGAAATCAGCGCTAATCACAATTATTCACAATGATGGTGCGTTATACTATGACGACGATCCTGTTATTTAACATGAATATTTTAATAACCAAACACACATTTTGATTTAATTTAATTGAATAACGAAATTATATATGCAGTAACAAGGTTCTTTAGTTACTAAAGTGTAATGAAAATATTAACTTTAATTTAGATTTTTAGAAAGTATATTTTTCACAGTTATGTAGAAGGTTTTATTTAACTTTGTTATGGAGGTGTGCACACTGTATATGTGTCTATATATATATATATATATATATATATATATATATATATATGCATGTATGTGTGTGTGTGCATAAAAATTATATATATATATATATACCCACACACACATATATATATATATATATATGTATATTTGTGTGTGTGTATATATATATATATATATATATATATATATATATATATATATATATATATATATGTGTGTGTGTGTGTGTGTGTGAGAGAGAGAGAGAGAGAGAGTTTGCATTTCCCTTCTTTAAATTGCAAATGATTTTGTTAAATGCTGGATTTGTGGGTTCATCAAATAGTTCGCTTAACCCCAACTTTAATCTCCAGCTGTGCCAATGTCTAAGGAGCCAACCTTATCTTATTCCAAACCTAAATGCAGACTTAATACTTTTTCAGGAAGTCATATCTCCAGGGGTGAGAGACGATCAAAAACGGAATTTCTGGTCCAGTTGGCACCAAATGGGTTAACAATTAACCATTTAGAAACACAGCACTCTCCCTGGTAATCCTGTTTAGTTCTCTGTTCATTGTTAACTGGGGTAAAGAGTCCCCATTGTGGCCCAGAAATTGCTCAGGGTCTGGAAGTTTCAGCTTGGGGTAGTTTGGATGTGGATGGATCCTGACAGGCAGAAAATAGCTCAGAAGGGAACTGAACTTCAAAAAGACTTTTTTTTTTTCCACCCCTTTTTTCTCGTTTTCCTTTAAGTGCCTATGTGGTGATGATTTCTTCCATGTCTGTGTAGAATGGGAATTAGTTGAGTAGTGATTGGGACAATGTGACACCCAGGAACACCTGTGATGTGTACACAGAATATGCTCCCATATGCCTTCCCCCACCAGGAACTATGAAAACTGAGGCTGTGTCCTTTACTCTCTCATCACTTTACTTGTTTTAACTTCCCTGTGGACTAACACTGAAGTCTGATTGGTTGTCATGGGCAACAACTCCATTTCTGTTCTAGTTTTTAGAAATCAGCCTTATTTTGGTCTCAGTTGCTACCAAGTGCCCTGAGGGGATGTGTAACCTGAAAGGGCTTCTTTTATTTTGTGAATCCACTCTTTTTCTACCAATGATAGGCGTGTGTGGGAGGGTATAGTAATATAGCAAAAAACAAAAACAAAAAAAACACACACACACACACATATTCATATATATATTGTGTGTGTGTGTGTGTGTGTATATATATATATACATATATATATATATATATATAGATAGATAGATAGATAGATAGATAGATAGATAGATAGATAGATAGATAGATAGATATATATATCTATAGATATATATATATATATATATATATATATATATATATATATATATTTTTTTTTTTTTTTTACCATGTCCACTAATAAATAGCATACATTATACTACACACACAAAAAGTTACTATGTTATAGTGGACATGTAAAAGATAATGTCAACATGTAACTCTATCCAGTCCCTACTCTAGCTTGTATGTGGGGTGTAACTTGTTAAGTAGCGGATCAGTTGGGAAGACCATCGTGTTATGAGGCTTGTTTGACTTACTATTGAATTAGAAGGAACTCTGACTGTCCATATTGACACAGGAATTATAGTTCGATAATGGGCAGACTTATATACCCTCTGGAGTCTAGTTTGTAGGACCACTAAAGCCGAATACCTTATATAAGGACTTAATTCCCAGAAAAAAAAGTATAGTGAATGCATGGTGAAAGTTTATTGTGACTGTCCCTTGTATTGTGCTGGATTTAGCTCTCACTCACTATTGTGAACTGGTCTTTTCTTGAAGACAATGGTGAAGTTAATGCGATAGGAAATGAGGTTTCTAAGTACTTGGTGACCCCATTTTGGGATCATTTAGAAAAGGAGAATTTGGAAGGCAAACAGTGCAAAATGTGATGTGTTCTGAAATACCAAGCTATATTAATATTAATAATAATAATAGTAATACTTTCTACTACTACTAATAATAATAACCAATAAGTCAACAAAAGTTAACTGGTTCATAATAAGGTATATAAAGAATAATACAAAATATATGATAATTATAATTTATTATTATTACTATTATTAGGTAGAAATTTTGGAAAGTCAGATCTTTTATAAGATAAATCTCCTCTATGTACATCAAGGCAATCCATTATATAATAGCTATATTATCAAGTGCCATTCAAACTTGCCACATATTTCCGTTGCCTCTTGCATTTGCCTTTAATTTGATAGTTAATAAAACATATTATAATGCTTTTATGAAAAGTGAATTTAGTTTCAGAGGCTAAGAAAATATATTTTAGTAAAAAAAAAAAGTTAAACACGTAAAATGTCTACCTTTTCTTTTTAACCAAAAGAGACATGTGTTAAATATAAAACCTTAACGAAATGTAATCGTTGTTGATAATAAATAGACGAGTTGATGGAAATAGACACCTAACATTTCACTGAAATAGTTTTGTTTAATTAAGATTGTTATCTATCTGTTGATTTGATGCTAAAACCAATCATGTGTTAGAAAGTAAAAAAAGAATTTCAGTGGATCTATCTATATTTCTACTTCTTTTCCTTTACATCTAATATTTATGTATTGGTTCCATTCAATTATTTGGAAGTATCCTAGACAGAAACATAAAACAGTGAAAATAAAAATAACTTATAAGATATGACTAAAAAGTATAGTTTATAATCTTCAGGGAAAGTCACCATTCTGCTTTGCGTGCTATATGTATTTCATCCCCTATTCCCAAGGAAAATCGATAATTACCTAAGGATTATTCAAATCGGAAATCTTATACACTATAATTATATTATAGCAGAGGGACCCATGTACAGATGTAAAAAAAAAAAAATAACGACTCAAAGACCTTTCCTGAAAACAGAAATAAACCACAAATGCCTGGGAAAAGAACAATAAAAATGATAAAACAGAATATCAGGGTTACCATATTTTAATGTCAACTTGGTATATATTTTGTATTAGTTAAAAATGACACAGGTTTTTTTTTTGTAAGTAAATGTAGATTTTATTTATAATATTATTTTTCAAAGTCCTTGTTTTAAGTCTACTAAAAGTGATGGCTTTTTAAAGTAATATGTAACTGCAAATAATGCTACCTCACTTTTTTGTTATTTTTTGTTATTATAATGCGTATGAAGAAAATATTGTTGCGTTTGTCCTTTAAAAGCAATTGTAAAAAAAAAAAGCTAAGCTTTCCTGAATTACTGATTACAATTGCAGCTCTCTTGCTCCCCCTAAAGACCATTCAGAGAGTCTGCACTCATAGAAGATTCTTATTCCAAGGTCCATGGGGGTCTATTTACTAAAGTTCTAATCTAATGCAATTTGGA
Organism: Lithobates sylvaticus; assembly: GCA_028564925.1. NCBI lineage: Eukaryota > Metazoa > Chordata > Amphibia > Anura > Ranidae > Lithobates > Lithobates sylvaticus. The sequence continues at coordinate 130,185,539 of CM053033.1, read as the reverse complement.
AATCCACTTTAGCACATCGCAAAAGAAAAAAAGTGTACAAAAAATAAAAAAATAAATATTTCAGCAATCAGTATTACAAATGATCAAACAGTGTCAATCTGATAATTGCAACATATTGTTAATATCTTGCATGCAAATTAGCATCCTGACTTTTAAAAAGCAGTTAGCAAAAATGTTTACAACATAAATGTACACAAAGTATAATCAACATCTACAAACTGCACATAAAGCACATAAAAATAGATATACCTATATATTAAAAAATATTTAACTATTTTACCCAAAATATTAGAAGGCATGGTTAAGTGGCATAGTTTCTAAATATCTGGATCAAACTATTAAAATAAAGCCAAACAATGTGCAATACCGGTATAAAATAACGAAATAATAGGACAAAAATTGGCTCCATGCACACTGGGCTTAAAAAAACGTCTGTTCTCTTGGGAGTAAAAAACGCACATATAGAGCATTTTGTGTACAAAGTTTAGATGAGTTTAGGAGAGTTATATGTGTTTTTTGTGCCAGTAAGCTCCAATCAGAAACGCAAACCAGAAGGGTTTTTTTTTCCTGCCTCTAAAACACTAAGCTCAAAATATGCCTCTAATCATCCTAATGTGCATAGACACACAGGATAACATTAAAAACTTCTTCTACAGGCAGAACACAAAACTCCTGTAGAAGCAGCGATTTGTAAGCCAGTGTGCATGAAGCCTTGAATATTGATTAGGTTCAATGAACAAAGCTTAAAAAACGCAAGTTCCTTGGCAGGAAAAAAAAAACGCACATAGAGCATTTTTGTACACAGAGTTTAGGAGAGCTTAGCGTTTTTTTTCTGCAATCAGTGATGCAAACCAGAAGAGTTTTTTGTTTCCTGCCTCTTAAGTTTAAAATAAGCCTGTAATCATCCTAATGTGCATGGACACATATGATAACATTGAGCTGCTTCTACAGGCAGAACACAAAACTCCTATAGAAGAAGCGATTTTTTTAAGCTGTCCAAAATGTTGTACAACTCAGATTCAGGGAATCAGAGCCCAGAAGGGTCCAGATTGAAGATATTTACATGAAGGAAGAAGATTGTAGGCAAGGTCTACACACAGTGATGGGAATACCGTTATAAAGGTGCCACTAGTATTATTTGTAACCATACAAGTGGATTTATACTCTACCACCATTGTAAATTTCCTAAAAGTAAGATCAGTATCCAGAATACAGTGTTGTTATCCTATAAGTATAAGTTGCAAACAACTTGCAAAAGTTGCTACTTTGATATTCTTTCAGTGTCCAGAATAATGCTAAAATGTAATCTGTTATAAACTTAGCCATATTGAATAACTACTTGCAGTACATAGACACAGGAAAGTAGTAAGAGCTACCACTATACAGTTTTTGCAGCAGTGATATAGAGTTAATGCAACATCACATCAGCTTGACACACTGACGTCATTACTCTTTTTTTTAAATTCATGCTGCCATTGCCATTGATCAGCAGTGGAAAATCAGCAGTTTTGCAAAACTTTCATTCACCATAGTGACACTCTGTGCACAAAACTGCATGAAAGCCTAATTTCTTTGGGACCCTGGATGATACTATGTGCCTGGACAATCCAGATAAAAAAAAAAACATAATGTGTACTGCATGTACTATACTATGGGCACTGGCATACTGCAAAACTCTAATTATTAAAATGTTGTTTGTACAAGTGACCATTTGTAGAGGATAGATTCTCTCAAAATAAAAGACACCAAAACGTTTGAGTTTCCAATGCTGAGTACTTGACAATGACACCATAAATTAAAAAAATACAATTAATTTTTGTTGTGTCACGGTCAGACTTATGGTAATGTAATTCTGACTCACATCTCATATAGTCACAATAATAATGAGTAGCCAATTTACTAATACTCAGTAAGCCCTGTGTTTGTTTCAGCAAGATATTGAATGAGTGTGTGTGTTGAGGGTGGTGGTGGTAGAATATCTCTACCTTCCTTTAATATGTTTAGATTTCTACATAGGCTACAATTGCCCAATAAGCTCAATCCTCTAGTGGAAATGGTGCTCAGGCAAGGAATGGCAATATTACTAAAAAAGTAATTTTCTCACTAACCTGTATTTACTTCATTGTGCCATCCTCTAAATTTAAATGAGCACAGACTAATGTAAAAAATATTAATTTAGTAAATCATCCACTATGAAAAAACATATTTTATATATATATATATATATACACATATAAACACTTACATGAAATATATATAAATACACACACACATTTTTATTTATTTTAACAATTTTATTAAAAATTTGAACGTGGAATTGTTGGAGTGGGCATAACACTATGGAATAACGCCAAAATAAATACGTAAATAAGTAAAGTCCACCACCCCCCTCTTATACTGAAACTTTATCTTAGCATAGATAAGGTCCTTTTCACAGGGTGGAAGTATCAATGGAATAAATGGATAAAATATTTTAAACAAGAGATTTTTTACTTTCTACAGAATATTTTCTAAAATACTCTTTATTCTGAGCAGCCCTTTAGATCTGTGATTGGTCGGTTTGCATAGATATCCTGCAGATAATACCATATCTTTTCTGTAACGGGAATTACTGTAAAAACATGGATAGTGAGGATCTGCAAACTAAGGAGGTGTTGTTTAAAACTATAAAAATATGCATGTGAATTTCTATCTTTCTACTAAACAAATGTTATAATAGAATATAATAACATCATATAGTAAAATGTAATATTTTAATATAATATAACATAATATAATATAAAATATAATTGAATAAGCGTGATATACATTCAGTGTTTTTTTTTTTTTTATAATGCACATTTGGTTATAAAATGAATAGTTCTATAGCCTTTATAGCCCTCTTATTCTTTGAGTAATTCATGTCTTAATGACTGACACATAGAAATGTTTGAAAACATTTTTTTTTTTAATCCTGTGCAATTTACTTGTGACCCTTGATGGCTGCATCTGTTTCTATATAGATATACTATGTGGAAAGCAAGACAAAACATTAAAGTTTTAAAGGGTTTAGGGGAAGTGAAAAAAAAAAAACCCATTGCCTTATTGGTTGATTCAAGTAAACACACTTTTGATGGCTTAGTGAATCAGCTTACACTATAAACAAGACAGTAACTAAACTTTTGTATGTTACTCTCTGTTGTCTGTATTGGAGCTTACATAACACTATGACCTTACCCCTGTGCCCATGCGACCATTCTTTAGTCTGGTGATTGGCTAGTCAGGCACTGTATAATGAGAGAAGGAGGAAAAGGTCACATGCTCCCCCATACCCAGAAGTATAGGGTATTTTAAAGGTCCCTTGTGAGAAAAATGGTTCGGGAGGGGGGGGCAAAAGTATATTTTGGAAATAGGGAATGTGGGCTAAAAAGTATACGAAAATGGGCAAAGTGGGAGGCTTACATTAAGACGTATCTGAGCTTAGCCTTAGGGATCCTTCATGTGATATTGTAGGTTCGAAGTGCAAAGTAAAATATATCCATAGCCTTGTTTGCACTAAAATGGGGTCAAGGTCACTGCACAGAGTTTTGAATCCCTTCTACTCCCTGAGTATTAATATTATACACAAATACTACAATACATTATGTATGACCTTATCATAGGCTATTTAATGAGTTAATTATATCTATTCCCACAGTGGCAGACATAATGCAGTATCATTGCTGCCAAGCTGTCATTCTTAAACTATGACTTATAATTAACTCTGCCATGTTTGACGGAGGTTTAATGGCTTGGCATGTCAATGGAGTGACTCTGCAGGTTTTAGTCTGCAAACTTACTTTTGTGATTTTTTTTTTATTTTTTTATTCTGAACAGGGACAACATGTCATTTTTAAGTGCCCATCTTCCTATAGTATGCGGATATTTATAAAATGCCATCTTGTCTGAGGTTACCTAGTCGAGGCATTTTGTACTATTAGCACCTAATAAATGTTTCATTTCCAGTATTTGCATCTCGGCACACATTTTTTAAGACTTTTTTAAACTCCTAACTGAAAAAAAAAAATACATAAAGGTAACCTTCAAAAAATAAAAAACAAACAAACACCCCCCCCCCCCTAATAAAATAACAGTGTTTATATATTATCTAGATCACAATAAAATCTCGCAGAACCATGAGGTTTCCTAGGCTGCTCTGCAAGAGTTTTAAAATATTATTCATGCTTGGCTTTCTTAGACAATATAGTGAGAGTATAGTTTAACTATGCTCATTCCAGGGCCAGGTATAGCAGAATACATCCTTAGATGATGCATTACCCTCTCAAAGTTCATTCCATATTCAATTTACAATCATATCCCGAGCAGAGGGGACAATTGCACAATGTACTAGGTGCTGTTCAAATGGCAGCATCAAAACTATTTTTTATTAGTTTATTTTCATGCTGTATAACTGTGAATTTTTGCTTTCCACTAGACTACCCACATGATAATGAAAGAAATATATACATATATATACACACACACACACACACACACACATATACACACAGTACACACACACATGCAAGTACACATTCCCTTAGGGTGAATTAATTTTGAAAAATAAAACAAAGAACCCTGACCATATTTAAAGCACTAGGAAGCCCCCTCTTGAAAAGTACTTATTTTATTTCATACACTCCAGTGTTGGATTTGATTTCTTTTACATCTGTTAAATATCTTCTACTATTGGACCATAAAACCAAATCTTGCATTGCCTTTTTAATTTTTTGTCATATTTTTTACTCTACAACTTACAAAAATAAATACAAAATGCTGGTTTTAATGTGAAAAACCCAAGAAAATTTTTTTTTTAACATAGTACGATATAATATTTTAGCACACACATAAAATATACTCTATATATTATATATGTGTATATATATATATATATATATATATATATATATATATATATATAAATATACACCTACACAGGGTATACATAAAGTATATATATATGTATTTATCTAGGGAAATCTGACACTTACATAATAAAGTGCTTGGGTGTGTAGCTATTCACTAATTAGTTAAAGTAAAACATGTTTGTCTGGCAGTGTTAGGATTAACATTACAGGGTAGTAATAAATTCACTTTGTGTACGCCATGTTGAATAATTCTCTGCAGTCACTGTGCAGTATAAGTAACTGGATACAGCTTGGATGCAACAAACATGCCACAGACTGAAATAAAAGGTGCCAATAGCGCTGATTACTTGGCACTTTTGGAATAGATTTTAAAAAGTAGAAGTTACTGTTGCCGAGTCCAAGTGTGTGACCTTCCTTCACATGTGACAGATTCATTTTATTAGTATTTTAGCCCCTCCCCTAGCAAACAATAAAAAATAAAATGTCGTTTAGCTTGTTGATGCCCCACGTTGAGCACTATGCCATATACTTGAAAAAAATGATGCTTTATTTATGTGGTAACCACATAAACCTAGTTCCAGGAATTCTAGTTTGTGTCCCAGAAGAGGTTTATGCTATTGAATTCCTTCAAGAGATTCAACAATCTCCAACAAGAGGAATAAACAAAGTCTGCTCCACAATGTTGTTCATTGTAATACGAGTGCTGGGCTTATTCTCTCTGTAGAGTAATTCCCAACAAAATATCCAAATAGGGAGCAAAGAAATGAATCTTAACTCCTTGTTGGAAAGGAATGCCTGGAGCCTAAATCACTGTAAACCTCCTTAATCTCCCTGTTATGGAGCCTAAGCTGTACTTTCACTACTGTCTGCCTGCTTGAACACAGCCAGCCAATCAGAAATAAAAACTGATTTGTAAACCATTAAGTCAGTGAATAATTTAGATTTTTTTTAAATTTTTATTTAAGCATTGTTTGTTATCATATACTTATTGGTGCTACCCCAACTAATTTAATCTTTTATACTTTGCAAGAGTAATGGTAGTTCTCCGGTAGATTCTTAATTACCTAATCAACAAACTTGATTGTTTGAAGTGTACACAAATTTGCTGAGCCGGCATGGAAATGACACTTTAGTATATTACCCATGGTACTGGTGCTTTTTGTTTTCAGATATTTTGGAGATAATTTATTAAAGCATACAAATCTTCACTGAGGTCAGCATGCTTTGGCTCAATTTAAAGTGAGAGAATATTTCTAGCTCCTTTAACTTGTTCTGGTCACTGAAGCAAACACACGTTCACTCTAAGTATAAAACATAGGCTATGCCTAATTACTAATTTCCTATGGAATTTAAGTGGCATATTTACAAAACAGTTAAATCTGACATTCACCAAACATTCACTTCAGGTGAATCTTCCTGATGCAGTGGTTTAAATTAAAGAAACAGATTGACCACTAGTGAATGTTTGTTGAAAGCCGCATTTACTGCTTTATAAATATTCCCTTTTGAGCTTGATTTCACACGTTTCCTTGCCAGACCATTAAACCCAGTGATACCTCTCCCAGAGTTATTAAAACATAGTGCTGTTTGTATGTGCATGTGAAATACACATGCATACTTGACTTGGCGACATGTCTAGGCCAATTGAATTTAATCTAAAACCAAATATCTATTCATTGTGGACGTCAACTTACATTGGAACATACCAATATCAGCCTCCATCATCTTACAGTAGCTGTTTGGAACGCATTTTTTTAATAAAATTGAACATAACTTTTTAATATTATTTTATGGCTTGACAGCTGTTTTCGAATTAATGTAAATTTCTTTAGACAAATATTTCATTACAGTAAGTTAAAAAATAAGTATTGCCATGCCACGTTTTAATAATATTTAACCAGAGGATTTGTTGTACTTATATATTAAAATAATTTATTATTAGTACTAACAATTTTTGAAGTACTTTATGGTTCTTTATATATGATTTATATGTAATGGTACATGTACATGTTATGCCACTGAAAAAGGTACCCATAAGCTCATAAAACATTATATTTAATTATTAATTTAAGATTTTAACTATAGTGTAAATCATTAAAAGCATATATTAAAAGGCTCTCCTTAACATTCATAATGGCCCACTCGGATTGCACACCTGCAGATTAAGGACACACCCAGTTGTTCTTGGTGGAGCTCACAGCCAGTTAAAAAAATGTTCTACTTCACAGCTGATGTACTTGGGTATGCCCATGCTTGGTTTCTAATACACATGTGCAAGTGAGCATGCTTCTGAGATCCTCGCCCACCATACATATGCATCTTTACAAATGTCTGCATGTGGGAATGGTGTCAAAAAGGTACAAATATGTGGGAGTGCATGTAAAGTCTTAATTCACTGAAATCAGTGGGACAGGCAGCTGGCATTAAAATGAGGAATGAAGAACAAATTTTAAAAGTGTTTCAGTGATATTAAGGGCACCATTTATACCCTTTAAATTTTATTGATAAGGGGGTAGTTGAGCAATTTATTTTGAAATAGTTCACAGCTTTAATTTAACTGTAAACATTTAATACTTTATAGCTCCTTTAGAATATATTTTTTTCAATTTTTTTTAAAAGTTATGACTGGTCTTAGGGGCTTAAGGGATGCTCAAACAAGCAAGACAATTGGTGGTCAACCTTACGCACAGAGGGAAATCTATTATCGCCAGACCCAAGTGTTCTTTATGATAAAATACATTTCTCTGCCCTTTTCTGTGAATGACTTAAGAATGAATTAAGATATGCTTCACTTTTTTGAGCGTTTAAATGTATTTGTTTTGAGCATATTTAGATGCTGTTCCAGCAAATGCTAACAAATGCACAAAGGAATCAAATTTATTGCAAAAGATATTTTTGTGCATTTGGTAAGTATGTAAAACAGGGACATATCCAGGGACACCTCTTTAAAATTAGAGGATCATTCTTGTAAATCCTGGAAGGTTGGTAACCAAGTATTGTGGCTTTTAAGGTCCACAAAAACATAACTAGGCAGACTTTATAAAAAAGCCATAAATGGCAGTAGGCATTTACAGATCAGTTCTTAGCATCTTAGATTTGGCAGACTAATAAAAACAGATTTCTGATTGGCTGCAAAAAGTTACTGCGCTGCACTGTTACTGCTATTAATGAGAAAATATTTGTTAAAAGGATACATTTACACAGTTTACATTTTTCTTGAAAAGGTTAAAACTTTAATGACATGGTTGAATAATGTATTTGTCCAAGATATACTCTTAGCATTAAAAATCTAATTACCGTAACTAAATGATAGCCATAAACTGCTGCTCTATAATATTGCACAAGTTCAGCTTGTAATTAAACATAACAATCAACCTTTTCAGTCAGGGGTGAATGTGGTGATTATTAACGGTGATCCTTGCAATATTATACATAACCAAAAAAAAAATCACCAGTTTAAGAAGGAAATTTGTTGGATTTTAATGCACAGCATAGTTTCGAGAATGAACAGCCCCTTCCCTACTCTGAAAATGAAATGATTTGGCGCATGCCTGTGCCAGAGTACTTTGCAGGCAATCAACAGATTTCATGTGTCACTATTACAATAACAAGTTTTGCTGTCCTTTGGAGACAAGTCAGTTAGTTTTGGCTGCAGCTAAAGCTAGATTTATATTCAAAAGCAGCAGATTTTTTTCAAAAGCAGACCAAAGTACTGCTGAAAATTGAAACCAGTTTCTAAATCGTATATATGTTGGTTTTCAAGATCGTTTTTTTAAGGCTCTGTTCTGTACCTTCTTTCAAGACTACAATAACAATAATTGTAACACTCATATATGCTTAGGCAGGAAATGGGTTTATAAGAAAAGATTAAATAAATTTGTGTTACACCAGAAAAAATCAAAATATTAAGGGTTAGCGTTGAAGCGTAACTACTGCATAGAGGATATTGGCGGTATGTTGGATCAAGCTACTGAGGGCTACTGGGGTTTCTCTAGGGCTGCTTGGAACCTTAGTTCAACATTATCTTATTTTATGGTATTGAAGTGATTTTAAGTGATCTGTGTGGACAATTGCCAACTTCTAAAATGTCTGGCAGCTTATTAAATGGCATACCTTCAAACTCATGGCGATTAAGCAGTGTTCCCAATAACCCTTACCACCATTAAAAGTGTTGTTTGGGATTTGCAGAATAGCAAATCCCAATAGAGTTGCCAGATAAGCAACTTTTTTTTTATTTCAGCTATTTTTTTTTCCAGCATTTCCCAACTGGGCCTGACAACATTTAGGCACTAGCTGTATTACTGGACAGATCTCTTGGCCCATATGATAAACAAGCTGAAGACATATTCACTTCAATTATCCAATCATTTGCAAAAAAAATACTGTTTGTTTCCTGATTAGGTTATGACAGTGAACACACTTCTTATATATTAAGCACAATTAATGTTTTTCGTTTTTAAAGCTAATATTCAATTTGCTAAATAAACAATCTGCATTCCTCCCGTAGCAATCATGAGCCTTATAGAACACATATGTAATTTTCTCCTGTGCTGGGTGATTCTTTATAATATGCATAGATAGCAACTGTTCTGGATTTGCCGGGACAGTCCAGCATCTTGGTTTTCTGTTCAAGGTTGGGTTCTCTGGATCACAGCAACACCATTTTATGAGTTACCGTGCAATAACTAAAAAAAAAAGGCATTAACTGAAGGGACTGTGGCAACAAGTGGGCGGTTGCAACATATTTAGGGGCTCCTATGAAGAGTGCACAGTCTGGGCAGGACTGCATGGAAGGTGGGTGTAGTGTCATAAGACACTGTGGGTTACAGTGTCATAAGACAACAGGAGGGTAGAGGTCACATGACTAGTGATATTTTTTTCAGCCCACCCCTTCTCAGTTCCATTCCCTTCTTCTACACATTAGAGCACAGAGAGTCTGATGCAGTACTTGACTGTGCACAGCTCATGTATCCACTCCTTTTCAGATGTCCATATTTACAGGAGAAAACTGATGCACTAAACACAGCGTACAGTTCTTTACCCACTTGAACATGCATCTAGTGAATGTGCCTTCTGTTCTCTCTTTAAGGAAAATCTGGTATTAAATTGGGTTGTGTCATGATTAAGTGTGGCTGGGGTATTAAATGCTGCTGTGGTGAATTGGATGTAGTTGCTGGGATGCTGGAGGGTTAATTTCTATGGTCGTTGGGGGATTGGGGGACTGTTGTATTCTATATGCTTGTCTCTGATAAGTCTCTGATAAGCCTCTGCCTGATGACATGCCCCCTAGTTAAACATAATTGCCAAGGGCTCTGGATAGCGATTGGGCTTATTTTACTCTCAATTTCTCTCCAGTTTAGCCCCAGACCCTGCCACACTACAAGCCATACGTTGTAAGGTCACACCCACATTATTGAACCTTCCAACTTTGACCACACCAACACATGAACGCTCTTCAAGCTGTCCCTCCTATTTTTTCCCCATATGCTAGCATTTTTGAATATGGTCTTCTATAAACATAGCTGTTAAATCGCTTCAAAGATTGTTGACTCAATATCCCCTGACTCTGTGCCATTTCTGCCTTATAAAAAGATAAATTGGGATAGTAGCCCTAAAATGCTTACCTTGGCTGGATCCCACAGTGGGCAGGCATGTGATCAATTGCCCTGACATGTGGCCATGTGACCTATGTGGAATGGAAGGATCAATCAATGTAAATTCTAAAACAATAATTCATAACATGTGACTAAATGATACGACATTAATGTGAATGCTCACTGTAGGAGTTTTTCATTTTTAATTTGGTTAAAGGAGTTGGGTAGGCAGAGGAATTGGATATTTTAATTACAAAAATCGGCTTGTTTCTGAAACCTGCAGAGAAACAAAACTATTATTTCAGGAATGTGAACAGTTGCATTTTACATGAAAACAACTTCAGACTCTTAAAAATATTATGTTAGCAGGACACATTATAAGATTTTTGTGAATAGTACTTTACCATTTTTTTCAAAAATATACTACCTACACACAAAATATATTATAAAAGAGACCTTAATATTTGTTGTGTAAGGCGACTAGGCTCACCACTCCAAAGGTATAGTAGGCCAAATGTATTGTTTCGTCACAGAAAACCAAAGAAAAACACTCTTCTGATAGGCAGAGAAGAATGGGATTCTTTAATAATCAAAATTGGCCTCTTTTGAAGCCTGCAGAGACATTTTTATTTCAGGAACTAAAACAGTTGCATTTTACGTGAAATAGTTTCAGGCCAGTGTTTTTCCTTTGATGATTTTCAATGGCTTCAGAATCTTAAAAAGATTATGTTTGCAGCACACGTTGGAAGATTTATGTGACTAATACTATACCATTTTTTTCAGAAATATACTACCTATAGGCATGAAATACATTATAAAAGAGACCTTAGTATTTTCTGTGTAAGGATAAAAAGATCATGACACCAAGAGTATAGGAGGTCAAATGTATAGTTATCACAGAAATGAACAAATACAAAAAGACATTGAGGTTGATTTACTAAAGGCACATATACTGTGCACCACAGTTGCACTACATCTACATCTACAAGTGCACAGATTATTTGCCTTGAATAAATCAACCCAAATGTGTTTTAGGGGCTACAAAGTTCCACTTTATCAGAGTTCTAAATGAACTTAAAGTAGTTCTAAAGGTAAAATGTTTTTTACCTTAAAGTATTCCCATGAGTCCTGTATCAACATAGCTCTGTGCCCAGCTTCAGTTCTTTTCTCCCTGCTCTCACAATCTTGGCTGAAAGCAGCAGGAGCCATTAGCTTCTGCTGTGGTCTGTCAAATCCTGTGAGCAGAGAACGGTGGTTGGGGCCAGGTCGCTGTGCGTGTCAAAAGACACACACAGCTCGACTCAGGATCGAGCCAGCATGTCTGTCCCTATAACTAAAGCTTGCTGTGGGGACAGAAAAAGAAGAGGAGAAGACAAGGTCATCAGCAGGGGGATCCCAGAAGAGGAGGTTCGGGGCTGCTCTGTGCAATGCCATTGTACAGAGCAGGTGAGTATAACATGTTTGTTATTTTAATTAAAAAAATGCCTTTAAAACTGCTTTAAAAAATAAATTGGCTACTTTAATCAAAAAATAAGCTTCAGCAGTTGGTTGTGAGAAAGTAATATTTGTGCTAGAACATTTAGATAAAAAATCCTGCTTTATTAGCTTCTAAGACAATACAGGGCTGGAGGTTTAATGTAGAAAAATGTAAAATAATGCATTTGGGTGGCAAAAATATGAATGCAATCTACTCACTAGGGGGAGAACCTCTGGGGGAATCTAGGATGTAAAAGGACTAGGGAGCCCTAGTAGATGATAGGCTCAGCAATGGCATGCAATGCCAAGCTGCTGCAAGCAAAGCAAACAGAATATTGGCATTCATTAAAAAGGGGATTAACGCCAGAGATAAAGCGATAATTCTCTGACTCTACAAGACTCTGGTCCGGCCGCACCTGGAGTATGCTGTCCAGTTCTGGGTACCAGTCCTCAGTGTACTGGAACCAGAGAGAGTCCAGAGAAGGGCAACAAAGCTAATAAAGGGACTGGAGGACCTTAGTCATGAGGAAAGGTTACGAGCATTGAACTTATTCTCTCTGGAAAAGAGAGGCTTGAAAGGTAATATGATTTCAATGTAAAAATACCGTACTGGTGACCCCACAATAGGGATAAAACTTTTCCACGAAAGGGAATTTAAAAAGACACACTGTCATTCACTAAAATTAAAAGAGAAGCAGTTTAACCTTAAACTGCATAGAGGGTTCTTTACTGTAAGAGCAGTAAGGATGTGGAATTCTCTTTCACAGGCAGTGGTTTCAGCAGGGAGCATCGATAATTAAAAAAAAATATTAGATAAGCACCTGAACGACCACAACATACAGGGATATACAATGTAATACTGACATAAAAGCGCACACACAGATTGGACTTGATGGACTTGTGTCTTTTTTCAACCGCACCTACTATGTAACTATGTAACTATATAGCCTGGCCTGAGAGGCTGAACAATATATTTCTTATTGCAGCAATTCTGCCCTAAGTTTACTATGTCTCTATCACTAATAACTAAATTAACTTGCATATAAGTTTGTCCTGTTTCAAAAAGTAGTGCTTAAAGTGTAATCCTGGAGCACAGTTTACTTTCCTGTTTGGTCTTCACTCTTGCTTAAAACACTGGAGGAGGACATATAAGGGTGCAGGGCTGTATCTCCCATAAAGGGCACTCATGGGCCAGTGCCTAGGACTGCAGGGTTAAAGTGGGCAGCACCAAGTCCCAATTTGTCCAGATTATGATAGGTTTTACCTTAGATTATCTCCCTTTTTTGTCTGCCACTGAACTTTCGGGGCTAGTTTCAATAAGAGAACTGTAGAGTGAAGGGTTGAAGGGGTAAAGGATGCAGAGAATTAAATGAAGTCAGACTCTTTATAGTTCGGGAAACATCAAACCATCTCTTCTTTCTCTTGTTGTTGGTCTAACACTTGAAAAGTGGCTATGCATTCTGGCAGTACTTTCTACTAAAATGATTACATGACATAATCGGTGGAGGTTGAACTAGCAGCCATCATTATTTAAGTAGACAAAGGGGAGCATTATGTCTAACTATAACCTTGAATACAAGTAGCTCCTTTTTAGCCAAGTTCCCAATCTTTCATGGCCATACAAAATATAGAAACGATCTCATGGATGTCTACCAGTAGTGAAGACAAAGCATGGAACCCATACTAAAAGTGACAGCTAGTCTACAGTTATATTTTCATCAGATAGCTATGTGGAATCTGAATTTTTGTCATGAAATACAATATACTCTGCATTTTTATAAATATTGCATAATAAGATAGCATTTGATTATGCAAAAAGCACATGATAATACAAACACAAATGATTTTGGACACAAAGGATGGTGTTTATCATTTCATATAGAACAGGGGTAGTTTGGGAGAGAAGGTCAGACAGCAGAATTGGGTTCCAAAGAGATAGATATGGCCAAAAGTCTAAAAACCTGTAGGTTAGGTACTAATGCTGGACGAGATGGCCTGGCCTGCAATTGGTTTTCCAATTCATTCCAAATGTGTTTAAAAGAGTTGAGGTTGGAGCCACTGAATTTCTGTCACGCCATACTCCTCAAATTATGTCTTTATGCACATGGCATTTGGAGCATAGGCATGCTGGAATAAAAAATTGACTCCCCAAAACATTTCCACAAACTTTGAAGCACATAATTGTCTAAAATGTCTTGTATGCTGTAGGATTAACAGTGCCCTTCACTGTAAACACCTGAACTCTAATTTGGGGAGATGTCCACAGGCTTTTTGTTTTAAATCAGAGGTGCCTGTGTTGCCTCATAGCCAGAATCTGAATAAAATCTACACTGAAAATGACTTTAAATTAATGTAAATTAAAATGAGGAATGAAAGTTTTGGTGTGGCTAAAGTTCTTTTTGGACTCATTGATCAATGAAATTACCACAGAATATTGTTCATTTCCTCAGTTGTGGGATAATGAAGAAAAACTAATAACTGACATTGAGGAAATATAAAAAAAACACTTTAGAAGAACAAAGAGTAAAAGCTATATGGTAAGAGCAACAACTATGTCTGCAAGATATTAATTTCTGACCTTACTTTTTTGTATATTATGAGATATACAAAATCCAAAGATTTCCACAATGCTTTTTTTCAATACTTGGAGGTCATAAAATGTCAGATAACTATTACTGTAAGAATATGAATACCTCGCATCTGCCAAAGCTGGGCCTAACAGCTATACTACTACAGGCAGCAAGTGACATATTTAAAGTAAGCCTATAATGCCTTTAAGTAAGGATGAGCCCGGTGTTCGATTCAAACCCATGTTCGAATCGAGCACCGGGTGTTCGCTCGCTCGGCGAGCCCAGAACTATTGGGGCCGCTCGCATCAAATTCGTGTGATGCGAGCGGCCCCGCAATGCATTGCGGCCCGCGCAGTGCAATGCTGGCTGATGATTGGCCAAGCATGCACTGTGACCCCGCATGCTTGGCCAATCACAGCGCCGGCAGCGAGGAGAGCCATAATTGGCTACAGGCAGGATGCCTGTAGCCAATTATAGCTCAGGGGCTTTAGTACACGCCCCACGGTATAAGAGGCCGCCGCGCCGGCGGCCTCGCATATTATGTTTCAGACAGTGTCAGCGTGTCAGTGTGCTGCTGACTGCTGACAACAATATGTGCTTTATTTCTGGGGATATGTGTGTGCATGCTGTTAGAACAGCATTGCAGTATCACATCTGGGAGGTGTCTATAGGTGGCCTGTGAAGGAGGGCAGGTTTCCTGTGCTTAGAACTTTCCCTGCAAAAAAGTGTCATTTTTGCAGGAAGAAAGCTATTTAAATCACTCGCGGCTAATGAATTGATGGCTCCTGTAACACAGAGAGCTGTCATTCATTAATAAAAAACAAAAAAAAAAGCGTAGGGGTCCCCCCAAATTCAATAACCAGGCCCTTCAGGTCTGGGATGGATATTAAGGGGAACCCCAGCCAAAAAAAAAAAAAAAAATGGCGTAGGGTCCCCCTCAAAATCCATACCAGACCCTTGAGGTCTGGTATGGATTTTAAGGGGAACCCTAGCCAAAAAAAATGGCGTGGGGTCCCCCTCAAAATCCATACCAGGCCCTTATCCGAGCACGCAACCTGGCAGGCCGCAGGAAAAGAGGGGGGGACGAGAGCGGCCCCCCCTCTCGCCTGAACCGTACCAGGCCACATGCCCTCAACATTGGGAGGATGCTTTGGGGGTCTAAGACCCCTAAAGCACCTTGTCCCCATGTTGATGAGGACAAGGGCCTCTTCCCCACAACCCTGGCCGGTGGTTGTGGGGGTCTGCGGGCGGGGGGCTTATCGGAATCTGGAAGCCCCCTTTAACAAGGGGACCCCCACATCCCGGCCCCCCCCTGTGTGAAATTGTAAGGGGGTACAAAAGTACCCCTACCATTTCACCAAAAAAGTGGCAAAAATGGTAAAAATGACAGGAGACAGTCTTTGACAATTCCTTTATTAAAATCTTCTTTCTTCTTTCTTCATCCTTCGGTTTCTTCATCTTCTCCTTCCTTCATCTTCTTCCATCTTCTTCTTCCATTTTCTTCTTCCTCCGATCCGCTTCTTCTTGCGCTGGTCTTCTCGTCCTTCTCGTCCGGCATCTTCTTCCGTCGGCGTCGGCGTCGGTGTCGGTGTCTCTGTCTCTTCTTGGGCCGCTCCGCGCAATGGGAGGCTCCCGCTGTGTGAGGCTCCACTCCGTCTGACAGGTCTTTTATAATGGAGGGCACCTGGTGACCCCGCCCCCTCTGACGCACAGGGACGTCATGGGGAATTCCATGATGGCTTTCCCCATGACGTCAGAGGGGGACGGGTCACCAGGTGCCCTCCGTTTTAAAAGACCTGTCAGATGGAGCGGAGCCTCACACAGCGGGAGCCTCCCATTGCGCGGAGCGGCCCAAGAAGACACCGACACCGACGCCGACGGAAGAAGATGCCGGACGAGAAGGACGAGAAGACCAGCGCAAGAAGAAGCGGATCGGAGGAAGAAGAAAATGGAAGAAGAAGATGGAAGAAGATGAAGGAAGGAGAAGATGAAGAATCCGAAGGATGAAGAAAGAAGAAAGAAGATTTTAATAAAGGAATTGTCAAAGACTGTCTCCTGTCATTTTTACCATTTTTGCCACTTTTTTGGTGAAATGGTAGGGGTACTTTTGTACCCCCTTACCATTTCACACAGGGGGGGGTGGGATCTGGGGGTCCCCTTGTTAAAGGGGGCTTCCAGATTCCGATAAGCCCCCCGCCCGCAGACCCCCACAACCACCGGCCAGGGTTGTGGGGAAGAGGCCCTTGTCCTCATCAACATGGGGACAAGGTGCTTTAGGGGTCTTAGACCCCCAAAGCATCCTCCCAATGTTGAGGGCATGTGGCCTGGTACGGTTCAGGCGAGAGGGGGGGCCGCTCCTGCGGCCTGCCAGGTTGCGTGCTCGGATAAGGGTCTGGTATGGATTTTGAGGGGGACCCCACGCCATTTTTTTTGGCTAGGGTTCCCCTTAAAATCCATACCAGACCTCAAGGGTCTGGTATGGATTTTGAGGGGGACCCTACGCCATTTTTTTTTTTTTTTGGCTGGGGTTCCCCTTAATATCCATCCCAGACCTGAAGGGCCTGGTTATTGAATTTGGGGGACCCCTACGCTTTTTTTTTTTTCATTTTTTTTATTTTTTTTATTTTCTATCAATGACTTTTTTTATGAATGAGTTTCAATGAATCACTGTTCTCTGTGTTACGGGAGCCGTGAATTAACATTAGCCGCGAGTGATTTTAAATAGCTTTTTTACTTTCAAAAATGACACTTTGCGCAGAGACAGTTCTAAAGACGGGAAACATGCGCCCCTTTACAGGCATACTATAGACACCCCCCAGGTACGAAATTTAAAGGAATATTACACTTTTATTGTTTCAATTTAAGCATTATTAAAATCACTGCTCCTGAAAAAACGGGCGTTTTTAAAAAAAAAATTTGCATTGATACATGTCCCCTGGGGCAGGACCCAGGTCCCCAAACACTTTTTATGACATTAACATGCATATTAGCCTTTAAAATGAGCACTTTTAATTTCGAACGTTCGCATCCATTATAACTAATAGGGTTCTAAAGCTCGCACGGACTTTAGGTCCGTTCGCGGGTTCTGGTGCGAGCCGAACGGGGGGGTGTTCGGCTCATCCCTACCTTTAAGTAATATTCACTAAAACTTCAGCGGTGCTAGCAGGCACCTTACGGTACCATGTCATCCCTCCTCAATTGCTGCCATGGCCTCCTGAAAGCCTGAACCTCCTGGTATGGGTGGAATAAGCACACCATCCCCTGCCTCTTACAAGGTTGTGCTTTGTGCATGAGCAAGTTATTGCCAGGCCCAAGCGTTGCCCACTGAAAGGCAGGGGCATTCAATGCCTATGCCAATATTGACTTTCAGAAGGTCAGTATTTACATAGAATCTTGGAAGGTGCTGGCAGCACTATGGGGACTGGATGTCAGAATAATAGTATGGTGTGGCATCTTATGGTGCTTGTTAAGTGCAATCTTAGTTTTTATTACTTAAGAAAAATATGTGTTTTCTAAAGGTAATTTGCTTTCAATACGGAAGGGTTAAAACAGCAGTTAAAAGATATCTTCAGTAAATCTCTTTAGTATGTTGATTGCTAGTTTTTTTTATTTTCACACTACAGAACCTTCTATCTTTAAATCTGCTGTACAACACTGTGATGATGCTTAATGTTTAGCAGTGTAACAAAGTCAACATTCTATTTTATAGCAGTCGATAGTACATTCAGCAACTATGTGATTTAACCCATGGCAGCCTACCCACCTTCTCTCAAACATTTGTGCCAACCAATGTATAGAAATTGGAGGGAGGCGGCAAGGTGCCTTATCAGGGAAGAAAACACCAATCCAACAAAGTTACTTGTCTTTTCTTGATCTCTATTGCCAACATGAGCCTTGAAATGTGGACTTTGCAGCTAACTCAAAGATTGTTGTTTGATATGACAGTCTATGGGCATTTTAAACAAGAAGCTGTACAAATTCCTAAACTATTTTCTGCTGTTTTGCTGCCCCCAGCTGAATATTTATCATAGGGTTTTGTGTTGCGGTCCTCCATACTGACACCTGAAGGAAAATGTGTTAACTACTAGAATGCTTGGCAGACATACAACATAGTTGGTGTTTATTGTATTCCTCATATTGCTATAGCACCAGCATATTTTGTGGCTTTTACAGAATACAAAGAACTGTTCACATTAGACTCTGGCCCACAAGAAGCTTATATTCATGCACCATTTATTCAGACAGTAACTGGTGCAACTAAAGGAAATGTATGCAATTGTAGAGAGAACATACAAACTCCATGTAGTTAGTGTTTCTTGTGAGATTAGAGCCCAGGGCCCAAAGGGCCAATGTAACAGCACTAACCACTTTACTGTATATGCATATTATAACGAGTTAACGGTTAAAGTGCTTGTCAAGTCAACTCTGCTAAACTGCTTAATATTCCTGTATAGTCTGCCTTTCACATCACAAAGTCCAAAACTACAAGTTGGTATGGTGTAAAGCTAATTTCCCCTCTCCATTAGACTTGGCCACTGGGCCTCATATAATATGTGTTGCAAAGCACCATGCAAGAAAATGATTGACAATTATCACTTGATCCATTGAGGCCCCTTTCACACTGGTGCTCATTTGCCATGCTAAGATGCAGCCTACAGTGCACCAAAAGCACAGTAGAACAGCAGAAATAGTTCCCTTTAAATCAACTCTTCACATCATTGCACTGTGGGTGCAGTGCATTTTGAAAAGTCCTGTATGCGGCGTCTTTGGTGCCCTATTTCAAAAGTGCAACAAAAATGCACCTCCTATTAAAATAAATGAGAAATGCATTAAAAACTTACTGTGGTTGTGTTTGTTTTGTGCATTTTTTTGAATCACATATTTCACAAGTACATATTGGTAGTCAGACAACCAGACAATGCACAAAAAACATAAAATAATTTTTTTAAAACGTGATATGTGGTTTCCCAAAACACATACCGCATTTTTAAGCGTACCAGTGTAAAAGGACCCTTAATGATATGGATATGTCCACAATTAGATGAATATTTTCCAGAAAATAGCCATGCAATTCCTAGCTAAACTTTTACGTCTGCTGCTGTGTACTCTGTGTATGTTTAAGTTGTGTTTGCATTGCATTTACACTTGATTCTAACAACGTTTTCAGTTTAAATATAACCTGCTGCATTTTAGTGTATGTGAATTTAGACAGAATTTGGATTGCATTTGCTTTTGCAGTTGTTTTGTATTTTCATTTGAGCATGTCTTCCATGTATCAGTTTAAAGTAGTTAATGAATGCAGGTGACATGCAACCTTCCACTTTTAACTTGTGCTGTATACACCAAAGTGCTGCGTGGTCTATTCACTTATATATACACATTATGTTGTATGTAGTAGTTTGCATTGCCCCTGCACTCTCAGTACAGATTATCTTGATCCAGGGCAAATACACACAACCTGCAAACGCAACACAAACATAATGCAAACAAGATGCAAGTGGTGTGAAAGTGCACATACCCAATCTTGTATTTATTACTACTGAACATACTATGTTCTATTAAAGCCACTTTTATCCCAAATGATACACAATGATGCACCACTGTTACCTGTATACATACTGTAGATGCTAATTTACTGAACATTTATCAAAACTGGAGCAGACAGAACCTGGAGCAGCTGTGCATGGCAACCAACCAGCTACTATCTTCAGCTTGTTCAGTTAAACTTGGAAAATGAAAGATAGAAGCTGATTGGTTGCCATGCACAGCTGCTCCAGTTTTGATCAATTCCCCTCAATGTTGAAACAGGTAATTGTACAGATGGAATACATATATGAGAGCCTGCCAAAAGATTTGTGTTTTCATCCGTCCAGTTCTGAGATTGACACAGCCCTGCTACACAGCATAGCCCTACCTTGGTGTAACTGCACCAGAGAAAGATTATATTTTTCTCTGGTGCAGTTACACCAATACTAATAATAATTTTAGGAATGCTCATTCAGTTTTCTAATCTTTAATGGGGGTCACATTGATGTTTGTTTTCAACCACAGTGACAAGAAAAGGATGGAAAATTGGACAATTCTTTCATATGAACAAATTTCTAACAGTGAATGTGGTTTTCATTTGAGAAAGGCCATTAACTCAAAAACTGACCGTTTTAAATGTAATTTCAAATGACATTCATTATGTCATCAAATGTACTGATGAGAAGTTTTTCGTAGAAACCAGTGACTGGACAGTGAAAGAAGAACCAGCAGACTGAGAACCTCATCTCTTTGTCACTCTGCTTCCTTTTCCTCTGTAGGTGCCTTGCACAACTGACTGACTCCCTAAGCTTCCTGTCCCTCTTGGAGTCTGAGCTCTGCAGTATAGTGGATTGCAAGGGGCTAATACTGAGTCAAATTCAAGTACGCATACTGGTTGCCTGCAAAAAATATAAAAAATAAATGTAAAAATATATTATTGAATACACTGTTGCATTATTTGTATATTTTATATCTGTCCAAAGCTTAGCTTGGACAAATTGAAGCGGTGTTCACTTTAATCATCCAATCACACGCAACGTTTTTATAAACTCCCCATGCACGTTATTGGGTATCTAAAGAAAACATGGTATAGCTTTCCTCTGTGAACATTCTCTGCTCTTTAGTAAATACACTATTAACAATCTCCAAGCTAACCCAGGGAAAACAAATCATTAAATGTGCACTTGAGATGCCTTTCGGTCTTTCGGAATTTCTATTCCTTTAATTTTTTAAAACCTAAAGTTCCAATGCAGGTAATACCCTAAACCAGGCTGCACCAAACCCCCAGTGCTGCAAGGCGGCAGTGCTAACCACTGAGTCCTCCTGCTGCCTATACAAAGAGCGGTTACACTGTAAAAAGCTAGAATAAAACAGATTGCCTATATAATCTATTCATTCTTTTTATGGATATTATTTTCTATGCAGCTTTCCCGATTTGGCTTGTTGGTCCTAAATATCATTAAACGCTTCTGGCACCAGCTTAGAGAGTTGGTGCATTATTCTACATTGTGCTGGAGAGCTATGCCAGCAGCATTTACATATCACACTTTAGGATCTTCTTACAATCGTGAAAAGCGTGCCTTCTTAAGTATGCAGTGTTCCCAGTCTCTGTTGGTGTTACCTTTGCAGTAATGACTTTGCCCCATTTTCTTTGCATAATGCAAAAAACAATGAGATGCTTTCCTCTAGAAATGGTAATGATGCACAGATCTTAAAAGTCCAGCGTCCTAGATACTGAACAAGCAATTTGCAATTATAAAACTGAAAAACTGAAGCATGTCTATCCATGTATTTCTAATCTAAAAGCTTGTTTGTTTATAGGCCATACACATAGCAGCATACAATTACTTGTTTTCAAGAAGTTTAAAACTGGGTGTTAACTATGGCTATAAATATAAGTATTAAGGATGGTTACAAATTTGATGCATTTAAAGAGATTATAAAAGGAATATAAAGAAGTGAGTTGAGGTGGTTTAAGTAATTTAACAAAATACATGGAAAAAATGTATGTATGTATGTATGTATGTGTGTATATATATATATATATATATATATTTATATTAAATCTTTATGTCATTTTTATCAGACTTCTTTTGTTGGTTTTTGCCTTCTTAAATGCCTGACATTACATATGTGTCACTCTATATTTACATAGGATTTAGTAGTATTACTAAATTATAGTAGTATTTATTAAAATATAGATAAACCCCAAACACTCTTTTCCATTAAGATAGGGGTTTAACCTCTAAGTTTTTATGTGCCATCTGTGTGTTCAGTTTTCCTTCATTTTCTGTCCAGTAGACACAACAGGAAGTTATAGCAAATCTCTCTAAAGTGAGGTGAATCCCCTTATAGATGGTTCTTGCTGAAAATGAAAATGTTGGATTCTCCCTGATATTCAGTCCCATTGGCAGTAGTCACTGGGATCAAATAGAGAGTAAATCTCCATAATAGGGACACAATAAAAACTGCTTACCGCTCAGTACAAAAAAAATCGGCTTTAGATATATTTTATGTCAGACCCACAAAATACATGATGACATTTGTGCCATTGTGGTCAATGGCACTGTTCAAGTCAGTGGGTGTTCTTTCTGTAGCTTTAGATTCTTTGACTGTGATGCATATTATGTTGTGTATTTTCTGGGCCGTTTCACATGTATTTAACTGCAATTCTGTAACATCTGCAGTAATCTTGCTCATTTTTAAACATTTTTTTGGAGCTAGGGGCAACTTTCAGTTGCATTGTAATCAGCAGAAGAAAATTCCCCACTTTGATAAATGTGCCCCTACATATTTTGTTTCATTGTAGCACATAATTTACCTCTAAAAATAGTGACTGCATAAACAACGTGCTATTAATCTGAGAAGGATGATACTAATAACCGTTTCCATCATAACCCAACAAATCCTGCCAGTGTATTTTCTTGACTTGAAGTCAAAAGGCTGTATTTTCATTAAATAGAGGAGCTATATAGGTATAAGAAATAATAAAAAGTAAATAAATAACAGGTTGTGATGTATGAAATCATTTCATTTACAGATTAGAAAGTGTTCAATGTAATTAGTTATATGAAAAAAACTTGAGTGCAACAAACTCCTGAAAACCCTAAATCCAGCTTTTGGATGGCATTAGTTTCTAAAAAATTAATGTTACATTTCTGTCAATAGATGTCATTAAACCGGGTCCTCTGTACTGCGTATATGTACTGACATGTTAAGTTGCCGGCCAGCCCAGGGTAGCTATCCTTGTCTTAAACCCCATTACAACTAAGGGGGTTTCAGTTTTTTCATTTTCTCTATGGCTATATATCTTTTTAAAGATCCTTTTTTTTATTTTCTCCATTTTCCTTCTTGATATCTTCCCTTTTCACATCTCTATGTCACAAACATGTGGGTGAAAGATGACACGTGATTTTCTTGTGCAATCTCAGGGCATTAAAACAGTTCTTTCACTGTGCTTGGTTTTGCCTGCACTTCTCGATGTGGGCTGACAAATGTCTCTCAAGTGTGCACCTCTGAAGTCAGCACATCAAAAATATTGACATGGTAGTATTTCCACCAATAAAGATAGGGCACACCACCAGCAATAAACTGACAAAAGCTTTAAAAAATGTCATAAATACCTTTTTTAATTTGTATAATGCAGGTCACGTGATTGCTTTTCTTCTTCTTAGCTCTGACCTGTGTTGGGTGATGGGCTAAACCATAGCATATCACATGCTGGGCTGCATTTAGATTTTTTACACCCATGCAGAGTGCAGCTGAGCTGTGAGCCAAGCATCTAGACATGTGCCAACCCCTTTGTAACTAATCGGAATTCAGCCGATTTTTGCATCTTTCAGAAATTCAGATGCAACCAAATGTCCGAAGAAAAAAATAATGAATTTCAACTAATACGAAAGAAATGATAACGACAATAACAAATTAATTCAGCATGATTTGTTAATTCGTTAAAGGTCTAATGAAACAAAAGGTCAACTCGGAGTAAATCTTACAGTCCAATCAGCTGATTCATTTTGTGCTGGAGGTTGGATAATTAGCAAAGTGCATTCCTGAGAACTGAGTGAGAAGGGTATTGTATGGTATTTGAGCATCGGAGAAGAGATATTGTCATTGTGTGTGTTAATGGATTCAATAAACAAATGACTTTACGAACTAGGAATCGTTATCATGAATATATGTACTCTACAGAAAAAACAAATGATCCGAAAACGAATTAATGTAACATAACGGATATAACAGAATGAAATTATTTATTTTATGAATGAAAATTAAACAAAACAAAACAAAATTTTCTATCGTGCACAAGTCTACAAGCATCTAATCTGCCATGCAGGTGTTGCTGCCTTTGATGTGGCCTCTAGGAGAATTACACTCTATAAGTAAGCCATGAGTAGACATGGCTTACTTGAGTAGACATGACTAAATTGCTAGAGGAAGGGGAGCAAACACACTGGAGTAGCAATGCTGCAGAAGCTCAATGAGCCCAAAGATAGTTGCCACTGAGAAGAAGGTAGTCTGAAGGTAGTCTGAATGACTGGCAGGATCAATGGTTAGTTTCTCTAAAAGAAGAGTTTAATAAAAAAAAACAAAGAGATTTAAAAAAAATAATGTATTAGGGTTTACAACCGCTTTAACAACCTTGATTTACTTACAGTTTTTTGGCTCATAAAAAACTAACATATGTTGACTTCATCATCATTCATGTTTGGATCTGTGGTGCCTTTGTGGCCATGCACACATACTGCATTTTATTGACCCTGGGGTTTGTATGCTAAGGACTTTATCAATAAATCTGTTGTCTCACTGTCACATGTGCCCCTGTTGGACTACAAATGACTGTAATAACAAACATTGTGCAGGCATGGTCCACATGTGGAATACAAGTGGCTGTGCTGAAACACATTAGATTGAAGACATGGTTTCCACCAGGAACCAAGCCAAAAACAATTATTTGCAGCCAATGCTGGAGCAATTGCATGTAGACAGAAAGTGACTGAAAGAATCAAGGAGGAGACTGGCAGCACTGAGATGCAAAGAAGGATGAACAAAAATAGTAAAATTATATATTATGAAAAATATGGCAATTTATGATATACAGTATTTATGATATCAATGTATGATAGACAATTACAACTAGTATGTTGCTGTTTGCCGTACAAAACAGTTCTATATTCTTTTTGTTTAGTGTTATAAAAAGAGCCTCACAGGCTTAAAAAAGGATAGTAAGAAAAAATTTGATGAAAACAAGAAAAAAATAAAATGTGTATTAACAAACTGAATTATTTTATCTTGCTGGTACATTGTAAATTGAATTCTCTTGGCATGTACTACCTAAAGTCATGAGAAAAAGTCACGCTAACAAAAACAGAATTTTAAAGGGGAAAAAAATAGGATTGTAGCTTGAAGGAAAACCTTTTAAAGCTTGAAAAAAGACAAGCTGACTTTCCCAAATATATTTCAATATGAACAAAATATTTTTCTCATTCTTTTATCCTTAGTTAAATTAAGTGAATTGTATTTTTGATGTCCGAAGTATGTTTTGATTTTCTCAACTTTAGGTTTTTATTGTGTTTTCTGTGCTGGTGGGATAACAGTACTGTTTCATTACTCTCAGAAGTTGCTTCTCATACATACATAGGTTTAAAACAATTCATTAGTCATGGTTTTCCAGTGCTGTGGTTTCAGTTAATCCCTAGGTGTGTATTGGAGTTGTTATGTTGATTACTATTGGTCACACGATATCTCTGCCATATGTGTCACAGGTGGGTGAATTGAAGTGTGTAAAGATAATTGGCCTACCAAAATACATTTTTTCATCCTGCTTCTGACACCCCGGGTCTAGATATGACTGACGAGTCTATTGAGAAGTTTAATGCAATGTAAATGTTAAGTCATTAATGTGATGCATAAATGGTATATCATAATTAATATATTTCTTTCCTGCTCCTCCTAGCTTTAAGCTGCAATGAAAATGATGGAGACCACATGGACAGAGACCAACAGTACACCCCCAACCAGAAAACCAAACGCATGAGGACCTCTTTCAAACACCATCAGCTCCGGACAATGAAATCCTACTTTGCTATTAACCATAATCCAGATGCCAAGGACTTAAAGCAACTAGCTCAGAAGACTGGTTTAACCAAAAGAGTTTTACAGGTAAATAAATACCAAATCCCATATTAATTTTTTTTTACAAATGTGAACAAAAATGAAATGAAATGATGTGAGAAGAAATGTATGTTGCCGCTTTTTTCAGATTGATATACATTCCCACAAAAAACAAATGATATCATATAGATGTTCAACACAGAGCGATTCTGTTATTTAGGAATACAATAAAAATATAATTCTTGATTCTCATGTCTGTTATATTTTTTTAACTCCAGTTTAACTTATAAACAACTACACTGGAAGCCCCCTTGTTGTAACTGTCTGTAGGTGTTTACTGATTCTTTACAACAAATACAATTATTTAACCTAAAAAAATAAATATATATATATATATATGTATATATATATATATATATATATATATATATGTATATGTATATATATATATATACATACTATACACACACACACAGAGTATATATTTTTTTTCTTTCTGCACCACAATTTAATATAGTTCTTTCCTTAATTTTTTAAAATCCAAATTAAAAGTCTTAAAATATTAGTATGTTTATATCACATTTGTGTATATTACAAATTACATTTTTTGTTACTCTATGCTTGTACAGGCTTTTAAAAAAATATTTACAAAATGCAACATTATTTTTTTATTTTAGTTTTGCACAGTCGAACCAACAACACAGCTGTGTTGCTGGAGTTCACTGACTGTGTTGAGGGCCATTTGAAGAGCTTCCTTTAGATAACACTGCATTCTGTAGATATACTAGTATAAAATAATTGCCCCATGGCAAAAAACACATAAAAATGTATGCACTTTGACCAAGGTGATATTTAAGAGCCTATGTATGCATAAAAGAGCAAGAAAGGTAATGCATACTATTTAAAAAAATGATGGTTTGCCTTCCTTGCCTTACAGTATCACATTTGTAAGAAAAGTGGAACTGCCCTTTAAGGTATTTTTTTTTTTTTTTTAATAATGACAAACACATATACCTTTGCAATATTAGAGTCAACGTAAAAAAATAATTTTAATAGTATTTTACTCAGATGAAAATACAATAAAATAAAATAAAATAAAAAAAGCATGTCTCTTAACGTGACAATACCAGCCCAACACACTAGGTATACAGTATGTGCAGTGCATAAACCCTTAAATGGTGACCTCAAAAATTGGACCCCCCTCCCAAAACACTAGCTAAGTAAAAACAATGTAGCATGTAAAAACAATAAATAAAATACTATGTTTTAGATAATATAAACTTGCCTGTTTTATTACTAAATATTTTTATTAATACTAAAAAGTACATTCAGAAAAGTATATAATTTTTGGTTTTCTCATAAAGATTCATTAGAGCAAGTAAAGCATGGGATTATGGGAAATCCCTGCTTTGTCAATGTTAATTAATTAGGCAGCATTAATGCAGCTATTGTGATAGCAACACATATGACTGGTGTGCTAGGTTGCTTGCAGTAGGTAGAGGGGGCATATTTTTGTTCATAATTTATAGTGCATGTCAAGGTAAAGTAGAAAAAAAACATATGCAGACATGTCTCTAATACATTGCAATTTCACTGTGTTTTTACCTTTGCAAGTACCTTGCAAGTAAGAAAATACCTGATGATCTGCCTGAAGTGTACTAATTTCTTAATTGTGGATTGTGGATAACAACACTTTTAGGTTGATTTACTAAAGCTCGACAGTGCAAAATATGGTGCAGCTGTGCATGGCAGCCAATCAGTTTCTAACTTCAGCTTGTTCAGTTAAGCTTTGACAATAAAACCTGGAAGTCAATTGGTTTCTATGCAGAGCTGCACCAGATTTTTACACTCTCCAGTATTAGTAAATCAACCCCACAGCTTGTTGTGGATTATTTGTTGTCAGTCCTACCCAATTTTCTTCTGCTAAACTACTCAGCCTTTGTCTTCATCTCCAAATCATAGGTGCTAACTGACTTTTCCTAAAAAAGAACTAAGGGGTTGATTTACTAAAACTGTAGAGTGAAAAATCTGGTGCAGCTGTGCATAGAAATCAGATTCCATTTTTTTTGGGCAAAGCTTAATTGAACGAGCTGAAAGAGGATTGGCCAACATGTACAGCTTCAACAGATTTGGCACTCTCCAGTTTTAGTAAATCAACCCTCAAGAGAACTAAATAGATTCTCTGAGATAACACAGGAAGTGTACACAGGACACAGGCCAGTTCTGACACGATCAACATCTTCAAAACAGATGGAACTAAACACTTTCAATGGGATACTTATCAGACCAAAATTAAGCAAAAAAATAAAATCATTATTAAGGCTTAGATAGAGTTTTTTTTAAAAAATATATAAAAGGCAGAAAAAAAGGAAAAGTGATGAGTTGGTGGATTCAAGTTTGGCTTTAAGCTGCAATGTGGAAGCCAATTAGTAAACTGCTGTTGATAAAAGTTTTTTTCATTTGATCATCTCTAAAAAATGATATATCTCTGCAGCAAGAATAATAGCTTTCTTGATAGCAAATTCTATGGCAGTGTTGGGAACTTCGGTGTAGAGATCTCTATACTATAGATCTTTAGGTGGTTTGTGGATGATTTACTAAACTAAGTCCAAAAAATGTTCACATTCACAAGAAGGTACTTTTATGTATTCATAGAAAATAAAGTCATGTGCATTTGTCTGTTGATATAATGTCAGAGTCGGCACAAAGTCAAGCAATAACAATATTACTTGAACAAACTATATAACCTTTTCCCTTAGTCTGGATATATGCCCAAATAGTCTCAGGAAGTAACCACTTTTCTAGAGTGAAGCCTTTTTTCTTCTTCCCGTAAACTTTTTGTATGTTGTTGGTTTGGTTACATGGAACTACACCTAATGTGTGTATGGGGCCACCAGGCAATTCTATTGCTCTAATGTTACAAATATTATTAGTATCCTGTACTACCCAACAAATTAAGCTAAATAATATAAAACAGAATAAATGTTGGGACAGCAATAACCAACTAAATTGTAAATTTGTTTTTTTTTTGCTTATCAAAAAGACAAATAACACTTCTGTGCTGCACAGATCATAGATTGCGGTACATTAAACCACATCAAATATAACACCCCCCAAAAATGTTTTAAAAATGTACACTTTAGGATTTAGGTACATTTTTAATCCAATAGTGAATTAAGCCTAAACTCTTCTCAAATGTAAAAAAAAAAAAACTTAGTTTAACTTGCCAGCAGCTAAATATCAGCAGGAGAAACTGAGCCTAATTTTTTACTTAAACACCCACATTAACATAGGAATCTAATCAATGCATCAGTTGCAAAATAGGCTTGCAATATTTTTTGCTCATGCAAAAAGATTAGCCTAGGATATCAAAGTCCTAACAGTTTAGTTATTCAAGTTTGCTGAAAAAATGTTAGCAAATGAAATTTGGTAAAAATGATATGGTCATTTTACCCTTTAGAGGGCTGGGTTCATACTGTGCCCCTGCTATTATATAAATGTGTACTGTAAATGTGTATGAATGGCTGTAAAAAAATAAGGTTGTCACCAGCAAGTACCACTAACCCAAGGACCACTATAAGGTGTGCCATACTGTACTTGTAATAAGCTTCTGGAATAATAATACACAATAAGGTTGTGTTTAATTACACTATACAGTATATAGGATATATAAGGCACTCCAAATACTCTACACCATACATGGCAAATTATCTGTTGCAAACATTAGGCAAGTTTACTATTAATTCTGTCTTTAGATTGTGGAAAAGTTGGCTACAGCGTTACAAAAAGAAGATATCCCTTTGTCACTTTGGCTGTGAAAGGCAAAAAGGGTCCTTGCCAGCCATTGACAAGCTAGCCTCAGAAAAATTCACATCTAAATGTATCTTTAAATGCCTTATTTGAAAAAATGTCTGTCTGCATTTGTTTATTAGGAAACAGATGGAAATGTGAACTAAAAAATGGAAGGGTGAAAGATTTAATTTGCATGCGTGTTTGATTATGTAACTATATTAAATAAGCAAAGGTGTTTTACAATGTGTACTCACTGTATAATTATAAATCATTTATAATATATAAGTATCACTCCTTATGCTTGGTGCCAAACAGTGACACTGCTTAACCTTGCCTAATCCTGTTTTACTTCACCTATTCCAGGTATGGTTTCAAAATGCACGAGCCAAATTTAGACGGAATCTTCTGAGACAAGAAAATAATGGAGTAGACAAAACATCAGATTCCACTCTTCAAGTTGGGACTCCATCAGGACCAGCCTCTGAAATTTCCAATGCTTCTATGAGCCCCGCCACTACCCCAACTACATTAACAGACTTGACTAACCCTACAATGCCAACTGTGACATCTGTACTGACTTCGGTACCTGGTAGCTTGGATGTGCATGAGTCTCGAAGTCCTCCACAAACAACACTCACAAATCTCTTCTGATGACTCTTCAAAACTTCATTTAAACAACAAAAAAGAGATTATTTTTAGTCAATTTCCAAGTGTATTTTAATAGAGACTTTGTTCAATGAATAAATTACATTTTTGGGGAACATTCTCAGAGAAGAGTTCATTGTGCTGGTGTTTTGATAAACTGAAGAATTGGTTGAAAGATGTATCTGCAACACAACATTTGTGTACCTGTACAGTTTTGTGGACTAAAAATAAGGGAAAGAACCATTAATTTAAGTTGGCTGAATCTTCTGTATTCTCAAAGACTGTTATGTGCCTTATATACTGTCTTATCAACATACATTTTCTCTCTGTATATTTATGACCAGAACTAAATTGTTACAAGTTTGTTACTTTTCAAATAGTCCTAAAAAGTTTCTTTGCTTAGACTTTTTCTGGCAGAATTTTGGAGCGAGTAATGTAAAATGTGAGCATTCATAGATAAGTTGGTGGTTTCTGTCCATCACAAAATTTGCACTGGTAACTACATCCAGACAAGTTTACTGGGCTTACCAGTAACCTTAGGGTAAAGAGACTTTCCACAGGGATCTTAAAATTGTCTAGTGTGATATATAACCTCTTAAGATTTTGAGAATGCTAATATATTGATATCTTAAACCATGCATACCTCCCAAATGTACATATTTTGGTGGACAACAGCCTCAGATTTATGACCCATGAAGAAGCAGGACTTAGTGTAAGTGGTTGGAGTTTCACCTGAACAGGGGCAGGAATAGGAAAACCTGTATGGTACTTACATGTTCCAGTTTTACATTTTAGGATGTTGGGAGGTGTGAGGGTGGTATAACCCTGTCTACTCTAGTCCATAAAGTAATTATTTACCATTTAGGATTAGGAATTAAAGAAATTGGCTAACTGGAATTAAGTATTAAATACAATGCACAATGTTTGACTAGCATTTAAACAAACAGTTAAGGTTTTGAGAGTAAAAGGTTCACCTAACACAGTTTGAACTACTCTTAATTTGTTTTAAATCTCATATACTATACTGTTCACTGTGAAAACTAGTTTACAACTGGTGAGAAACAAGGATTTCTAAAGTCATTAAAATGTTGTTCATGAGATTAGTTGTCTCTGCCACAACAGTCACCAGAATTCAGTATTAACATTTACAGACATTTTTATTGAAGGACTAAAAGACAAACCACATACTGTACGTACATGGTTTTACAGTGCTGCACCCATAATCTAAATAAGTGATACACACCCACTATAAGCCAACCAGAACCAACTCTACTAATAAGCCCACATGTACTCTCACAGCAAGGATCTCCAGAAAAATCATTACATTAAGGAATCATTCTTCTAGACTTTGTGGCTCAACTAGAATACAAAGAAGGCCATGATACTATCATATGGAGTTGTCTCAATCAGATTATTCAAAACTGTATATAACCCATAAACACTTTTAATATATTGCAGCGTACCTGTTCCTTAAATGTGGTGGCTGCATTCGTTTTTTGTCAGGCCATTTTTTGCTTTATTTTTACCTGTTGATTCTGCAAATAAAACTCTTCCTGTCCTAGGGTGGCTCCACTCACTCCATTGTATCAATGGAGAAGCTATGAGCTGCTCTCCTAATTTGGACTACAAACATGTCTTCTTCTCTTCTTCTCCATTACATGGAGGGTAGTGGAATTTGTAGTTTACAGAAGATAGCTTAGAAAAATGATAACATTGTTTGTCATTTTTAGCTCAATTCACAGAAGGTTACAGGGACACTACTTCTGGCAGGATAACAGGTATTTTCTGAACTTGCTTTCTTAGCCTGCAAAATAAAACAAATGCAGCTGCCACATTTACAGACTATATGATTTTTTTGTTCTAGGGTTAGATATCCTTTAAATCAAAATATACACATGAACTACAGGGTTTGAATGTCCAACGAGTTCTTAAAAAAACATTGACACAAAATTGCACTTGACTGTTTCATAGACATTTTAAGAGTGGATTGTAGAGTCCTTGCACTGATGAGAATCACCATGCTCGCATCATTTTAAGTCTTAAATATACTGATAAGATTGGATGTAAATACAAATGAAGCTCACCCTTATGCAGATGAGGAAATTCAGAAAGGCACATTCTAGCACTCCTAGGTTTTAATATATTTTGTTCAGTGCCACACCTGCCTGAAACACTTTGGAATAAGTTACAGGCCAGCCCTGACTCTGAGAGAGTCGCCAGAAGTATTTAGAAATAATGCCCTTTATAACTAAACTCATTCTTAGTTAGTGTTTATTAATACCATTGGTAAAGCCAATTCGAAACAACCATCCTTGTATAAACTTATGGCCTGTGTGTAATCTTTTTGTAAAGTTTTGTTTGGTCTCTGAAAAAAAGGTATAAAGCAGGAAAATAATTATACTAATAAACAAAGGCTGCTTCTTTTATTATGTGTTGGGCCCATTCCATTTTTTAGCACAGTGGTACTATGAGCTGGCTCACTTGCCTGTGTTGAATTATTTTCTCCATCAGTTTCACCTTACCAGTGAAGGGCCGTTGGAGTTGTATATTAACATCAGCAGTAGCCAAGACTTAAGTATAGCTGCTTTAGCATATTGTGACAAATTTCCCCTATTTGTAATGTTGGATAAGGTCAGAACAATTCTGAGATGTTGTTGCATCTTTTGGATGGATACTTTTACCTCAACAATGCTTAATTTTTAAGATAGAATGAATGTTTGCCTTTTTGTTCTTGTTTAATACAGAAACATTAGTGTTCTTGATATGAAGAATAAATTTTGGCCGTGACGAGTAATTGTTGTATACAGGTTGAATGACATTTTTTTTCTTTTTTCACTTTTTGATATATATATATATATATATATTTTTTACTGATTTATACGCAGTGCAAATTTATGCAATTTTTAGGTACTGGTCCAATAAAAACAATAGGCTGCGTTTGGATTAGTCAAAAAAAATAAATAAATAAAAAAGAAAGCTGAAGAGACATTTAGGCATCTACAGTATGTGCAAGAGGCCTTAGTATATGCAAAATGCTTACCATTAAGTCATGCACTTGTAGCGGTGCCCTATTTATAATTGCACACTCTCATGCTGGCTCAGCATTCTGTCCCGCTGGTGTGTGTACCTTGCTGGACTATGACTGGACTGAGATAAAACACACCATTAACCAGTGGTTTTGTTGTTTTGGCTGTACCAAACTGTAATCAAGTGCTCAGGTTTGAGAAACACTGACAAAATGGGTAACCATGTTACACCTCAAGTCAATAGAAGGTCCCATCAGAGTAGTCGTTTATAGAGGTTCTCATTTGACATATAAAACACATTTTCATTAAAACTGTAATGGGGGTACAAAGGATGATCCCATTTAAACTTGCATACCAGTTGGGTCCCTCTCTCTCAGTTTGAAAAATGTACATAATATTTAGCACAGTGCCATTCCATTCACAGTTACTTTATTAAAGGTAAACAATTGCTGGCTATTTGAAGTAAAAGGTAAGAATAATAAAAAGAAAAGGAATAAACTGGGCTTGCTCCCCATATAACATGCAGTTCATTTGCATATTTCTTGTTGTTCTGCAAAGAACCTTGCTTTTTTCTTTCCTACACTCCCCATTTCTATACAATCACTTAAAACATATAAACATCTTGAGTTTAAAATAATTCCCCAAAGACGTGTAAATTTACCATATGTTTTTTTCTGTGTTTTACAAAATATGTAATTCAGAACACTTGAAAATGCCAGTTTTTTTCTGTCTTTTGAAGGCACTATATAGACAATCTATGGTACACTATGTCAGGAAATAATACAAAACACTACTCAGAAGGCCTCAAACATATAAAATGTTCACTTCAGGACATAAAATCCATAATCCAAATCTATAATTTGGAAATTGTTATCTATGTACAGTATAACCCTTGTTGGGAATCCATTGCTGCGTGAAGTTAATGTTAATTTTAGGTTAAGCACATGTGAGCAGCAACCATTCCCCCCCCCCCCCTGATTCTTTAAGGTTAAAGCAGCAATTTAGGACCAGGGGTTACAACAATGGCAATTGGGAATGTACTGTACCCAAAAGGTAACTGGATCCTACTCCAGATCATGCCTCTTTCATAAAAATAAATACTCTGCCTTCACCAGCACAAAGATGGAATAAATTCCTTTTTTCTTGTAAAACAACACAGAGTCCCTGAAAAAAAAGTTAAACCAGAGCCAAACTCTGTAAAATCACTCTGTAGTATATATTCCAAATTGCTGATTTCCACAGACACAGTCCCCACCTTAGGCCTCTTGACATGATTCACCTCAACTGGGCTTAATTATTGAGGTAGGGGTGGCCAAGGCTGGAGTTTTTTTTATATCTGCCAAGTTGTTACACAATCAAGTACAAGCAAATCACACAACATGCTCCAATCTAAGGCTGAGGACTGTGTCTGTGGAAACCAGCTACCTGGAATAACTATAGTGTAATTTTTCAGCGCTCGGCTATGTTTTTATTTTTTTGCAGGATGGGCAGAGGGAGCAAGCACCTGTTGCCTATGGAGGACCTGAGGAGTAGTTGAACAGAACCATGAATGGTGCCGTTTCTTTGAGGGATTTCTACACAGAGCCTCTAAAGGCAAGGTTTTAAAGTTTATATTGAAAATATGACATACTGAATGATATAGTGCAGTTTCTCACATCTCAAGTGACACACACAAAAAAACACCTATATATATATATATATATATATATATATATATATATATATATATATATACACACACATTGTATATATGCAATCTTCCATCTTTAGGTGACATGGAAAGATAATTGTGTGTATCAATAGTACATTTTATAACATCCTCAACTCTTTACCTGTTGATCCTGCTAGCATGTAGGGATGGGCTGAATGGACCCCTGTTCATTTCGCACCAGAACTTTCGAACACCGCGAAAGTTCGGACCCGAATAACGAACCCCATTAAAGTCAATTAGACCCAAAACGTCAAAAAATCAAAAGTGCCCATTTTAAAGGCTTATATGCAAGTAATTGGTCATACAATGGTTATAGGGCCCGGGTCCTGCCCTGGGGGGCATGCATCAATAAAAAAAAAGTTTGTGAAAAACTTCATTTTTAAATAAGCAGTGATTTTTTGTTTTTTAAAAGTGGAAGCATAAAAATGAAAAATTCCTTCCAATATAGTGCCTGGGGGCTACCCCCTTAGTCTACCTGTAAAGTGGCAGATCTGTACCATGTCTAGCATCTGCTGCAGCAATAATTGCATTTATAAAGCCAAAAAAAAATGACTTTCCCTGCAAGTTGCCTTTATTTTGCTTAGCAACAGCTGGGGAGCCAGTGTGTATGATGAGGCCACAATGTAGTGCACTGGGAACAATTTTTTTGGGATACATTCTGGTCTCACTTTGACTTTGGATAGAAGTAAAGGGTGTGTAAAAATTAGCCTTTGGGTGTCGTGGCGCCTTCCCACCATAACCCTATAGAGGTAATCTTGATGAAAGCAAGAACTGGCCTTGCTGTAAAAAATTGCAATGATATGCACCTGTCAAACAGGTGCAGAAAAATTGGTCTTTGGGTGTCGGTGGCACCTTCCCACCGTAACCCTATAGAGGTACTTTTGATGAAAGCAAGAATTGGCCTTGCTGTAAAAAATTGCATCATAAATTACCACTGGAGACAACTTGGCAATACGTTGCGGCTGGGGCAACATGAATGCCAATTTGTCTACCAGTGTTCTCCCCTCTTTCTAGGCTCATGTTCCTGCCATCCTCAACCTCAGAACCAACATCTGAATCCAGTAATGGCTGGGCATCATCAAGGAGCAAGTGGCTGATGCTGTGGTCAAATAACTCAGCGGACTCCTCCATGG
This sequence comes from Lithobates sylvaticus, assembly GCA_028564925.1. Classification (NCBI taxonomy): domain Eukaryota; kingdom Metazoa; phylum Chordata; class Amphibia; order Anura; family Ranidae; genus Lithobates; species Lithobates sylvaticus. The sequence goes on along the minus strand of CM053033.1, from coordinate 130,149,066 downwards.
CTTATGTTGGGGCTATGGCAGGAACAGATGTGGACAAGGAGGCAGGTTTATCCACTCTGGCAAATGCAGGGGACTATCTGCTTGCATGACAGAGGATGAGGAGGATGAGGAAGGTTTAGTGAGCCAGTCCACCACCACCTCTGCATGCTGTGGCTGGATAGCATGGGCAAACTCACTAAACAGAGGAAATGATGTCCTGCCCGAGGAGTGACCACCACGGCCACTTTTGCCTGTGGACACATTTGTTGCTGGCCCCCTTACAGTGCCATGGGAACGTCTGTCTCTCCTTTTTGTCCTCCCAGACATTATTGGGAGTGAGGAGGCGGTGTTTATATTTTTTTAGCAAATGTAAATAAGAAGTGGAAATCTGTACGTAGATGCACTTTAATCAATGTAAAGTGGTGTTTAGTGCACTTTAATTTGAGTACTCACACTACACAGACACACTCCACGGATACACTATAATATACTGCAATATAATGCTCCAAAACATACAGTGACGCACAGAACTATATGGCGTTAAACTGGCAGTAATGCACACAGAACTATATGGCGTTAAACTGGCAGTAACGAAAAAAAAAAACTATATGGCGTTAAGCTGGCAGTAACGCACACAGAACTATATGGCCTTAAGCTGGCAGTAATGCACACAGAACTATATGGCGTTAAACTGGCAGTAATGCACACAGAACTATATGGCGTTAAACTGGTAGTAACAAAACAGGATTATATGGCGTTAAACTGGTAGTAACGAAACAGAAGTATAAGGGGTTAAACGGTCAGTAACGCACACAGAAGTAAATGGCGTTAAACTGGCAGTAACACACACATAACTATATGGCATTAAACTGGCAGTAATGCACACAGAAGGAAATGGCGTTAAACAATCAAAGAGATGGTGTTCAACCTTCACTACACGGACACTATCTTAACTGTCCTTATTCTAGCTATATACTAATGTCAAGATTACTGACACTGTCTCACTACACTTCACTGAAACTATCTGAGCTTTCCCTACTCTACACTAATGTATATATGAATGACACAGTCTCACTACACTAAAGTGAAACTATCTGAGCTGTCCCTACTCTAGCTGCACACTATGCAAAGCTGAATGATGGTCCTCCTCACTACACTCACACTATCCCTAGACTGACACTAAACTATTATTCTACACTGACAATTGAAGCAAAATAGCACAGTATAGCACACTAACTAACTAATAGCACTGAACAGAGCCCTGTTCTATCTCTCTCCACGTTGAAATCACACTGAGAATGGCTTCCATTGAAAGAATACTTTTATACTGTGGGGTGGTAATGAGCCATGATTGGATAAAGTCATGTTGACAGTGTCTAATCATGACTCTGACAGTGCTCTGTTCCCTGATTGGCTGAAGCTTTCGCCAATCAGGGCTTGCAATGCACTGTTCAGCGCCACAATGCATTGTGGTTGGTTCGGGGGCCAAACAAACGGTTGAACAACCCGTTTGGATGTTCGCCGAACGTCTAAACAATGAAAGTTCGACCCGAACTTATGCTTGTTCCAAACCATTCACTCATCCCTACTAGCATGATCCTTTCAGCAGCACTTCCTTTAAAGGGCTAATGACACTGCAAAAGTGGTTCTCAATTTGCAGCAGTGTTGTCACCCTCCCCTAGCAGTGCAATACTTTTATACTTTTCTACTGGATAAAAAAAAGACATGCTCCATATACTTTATATTCTATATTTCATTGTACCATTTTGGATATCATCTATATTTCTTAAAGTGGAACATTACCCATAACAATTTGATATTCTTTAGAAAGGAACATACATTCCACATTAATAATTATGCTACCAAAGTTAGTGTGCACTGAAAATTGCCTTCAGCATTGCTCCTGTTTCTTCTTGTTGGAGGCTGCCATTTTACTGAAGCCCAGAGCCCCTGAGCAGCAGTAAATCATTAGGTTGTCAGCAGACCCTAGTGGCTCTGATTTTCAGCACAATGCCAAAAATGGAGAGCAACTGTACATGTGCAGGGTGAAACAGTGTATTACTGGATTTTAGGTATAGGTATTTATTGTTAATGTTTTACATGGCTATACCTTTAAAAGGGACCAGCCTGAAGTGATCTAGCAGGACTACATTTTCTGACTAATGTTCTATTTTAAAGGTAATCTACTATTAGAAAAACATGTAGATAGCCACTGTTGCCTTTCTTTCTAAAACTTCTTTTTGCTTGACTGTTGCCCTGATATGTTTGCTTCAGTTCTTTCTAAGTAACTGTCCTAAAGGAAGAATTCCGACTTATCTCTGACTGATTATTTTATTTTTTTAATTTGCATAAAGGTCCCAGGTTAGTGGCTTAGAAGTATTGACACCAGATACAGTCATACATATCATACATGGTAACCAACACATTTATTTTAATATAGGTTTCCTTTAAAAATAGAAATGTTGAACTAAACATAATACACTATGACATACTTAGAATCAGAGAGGATCTTTGAAAATCCTTTTTGAATGTTCACATAAGTTGTGGTCTCCAATAGTCACATTTATGTGCCTATGTTTCCTGTAAAGTGTACAATAAGGTGAATAAAAATATATGAATAGAGGGATATACAGGTTGTACATTTAAAAATTGTCCCATGTATGAAAGCAAATAGCAATAGAGTCACCTTATGTATCAATTAGCATTATAGACTTCCAATGTGCAATAAATTATCATTCACTGGGCTTTAAAAGCTAAACAGTGGGAACAAGAAATAAAGATCTTACAACATGTATATATAGACCTCTGTAAAGTTTAACAGAAAGGTAGACTGGGGTAACATATCACAATAGAAAACATATACACTTTAACCGAAGGATAACACATAAATGATTCCTTTCGTGTTGACTTACGAGTGGTGGGACAAGTCCAATTCCATGGAATTCTTCAACTATCAGTAGACACTAAATTGTGATTTTTGGGTATCTGATTTCAGTGCAGATAATATTTTTTTAATTGTTTCCTATGTATAGGGCCCTGCTCCTAATGAGCAGACGCTATTATTTTTGTAAATTTAAGTTTGTCTGAAGCTGCAGTTTGGCTCAGACTAATTATACTAAAGTTCTGGTTTCTGTACCAGTTTAGCTGGGTTGTGCTAGTTTCCACTTGACCATGGGTGTCGCTGTCACCACCGGTGAGTGTTGGAAATGCAACAGGCTAAATGCATTGGGTACCCCTTTTACTCAAAAACAGCCCGGTGGGAGTGGTCTGCCCGTTGTGCATTCTGGATAAGGGTATTAAAGGTACAGACGCCATTTTTTGGGGTTCGTTATCCCGGCCTCATGGCCCTCCTGGCCTAAGGTGTGTGTGCTCCCTTACTCTATGTCTCTGGGCCGGCTGGCCCAAGGCTTCGCAACTGAAGGGTAGGCCAAGAAGTATTGGGGCCTACCAATCCAGGTGTGGTCCTGTGCTGTCTTGCCTGCGGGGAGAAGCCAAGCGACTGGAGGATCCAGGGGAGGACTTTTTCAGGAGAGGACCGAGCGACAAGGCTGGTACCTCTGGAAGAGCCCGGAGACTCAGTTGGAGGACACATCCGGGTCACCTACCACACAGTACCGCCGGACTGGCTGAAAGAAACTGGTACTGTGTGACAGTTCTTTAACTTTGCAACAAGTTGATGGTTGTACCTTCCTGTGGCAGAGGATTGCACAACGATTCCGCTAAATTGACAAGTCTGTGGCAGAGACTTTAACCGAGCATCTCATCGGCTGCTAGGCCAGTGAGAGAGGCCTATCCGGTGGTTGCTAGATCCAGCCTGTGGAAGCTGTTTGTCTTCTGGATCAAGGAAATACCTCTAACCCGCAATTACAAGGTACCTGAATTCCCCTTGACCCTCTACCCCTCTATTGCAAAATTCATGTTCTTTCAAAAAAATCTTTGTGTCGGAGCCAATATTCTTTAATAAACTTTACAACGGGACCCCATTGACAGACACAGTGTTCAGGTGAGGTAACGGTAAGCCCAACAAAAACCAGCAGCTCCTTCGGGTGTCAGTGCTACATATGATCTGGGCCCTGGTAGTTGTATAGTAAGGTTCCTAGCACTAAACAGTGTCACTAATGTAGCTGTCAGCATTTTATCCCCCCCACCCAGGGCTAGAATTATACTTCATGCCCCCTAAGCCAACTGTTATTTGCCACCTGCCTTATACTTGAAATAACTATTTAGCCTTAGTATCAAACTGACAAGATTGGATGTCATAGCCACACAAGGCATGCTGGTACAGGCATACCCCACTTTTAAGTACACAATGGTGTTTATTTACTAAAGCTGGAAAGTGCAAAATCAGGCTCCCTTCTGCATAGAAACCAATGAGCTTCTAGATTATATTAACAAAGCCTAATTGAACAAGCTGGAGTTAGAAGCTCATTGATTTCTATGCAGAAGTGAGCCTGATTTTGCACTTTTTTTCTTTAGTAAATAAACACAATTGTGTACTTAAAAGTGGGGTATGCCTGTACTGAAGTTGGAAAAGCTGAAAGAGACACCTTTTCTGCTCGAAATAAGTACTAACAGAACCAATTGCTAAAAAAGTGGGGCAAAATATCATACTAGAATTTTGGTTCTAGGTGTAGGATCTGGAGTCCAGAATTATGAGTACTAAGCACACCAATTAGACAATAAAAATGCAATGGCAGCAGCAATAAGAAACCAAGCAAAAAGGCATTTGGCAGGCAGGGCAGCAGTCTGGAACCTTTGATTATATACAGGAAAGTATGGTGATGACAAATGGAGGCAGCCCTGCTGCTCTAGGAAAGGCCTGTAACGACAATGCAGGAATCTAGCTTTGCTGCTACAAGTACACCCAAATTTATTTTAATTATACTGTATCTAAAGCCAATTTTTGTATCAGGTCCACCCTGCCACATTTTAACTGCCGTCTTTCTTGGTGATTTACTAGTAACCATTGGACTTGGGACTATAAGCAACAGAAAATCCAAATGTCGCCATCAGAACAGGAACAGAGGGGAAATACTCCAGTAGGGACTATTTTTTTAAGTGACAGCTCCATTCTCTGCTAGGATCAAAGAGAACCCCCCACTATTTCCAGAAATTAGAATTATGGGGTTCACTCCCCTTCCTTTATCTGTCACTATTGGTTCTTGGTGAGCAGCAAAACACTTTCACTTGTGGATTACCCCCATGCAAGCCTTGACTGGCATTAACTCAGAACTTCCAGAGGGCTTAGTCCTCCTGTTCCCAATGGATAGAGTGATAGGGCAGTAAAAGGAAGGTAAGTATAATATACCACAGGGCTGGTTTTGCAGTTACTTTTTTGCAGGTTCACTTTAACTCTTAACTCACCTCCTAATGTAAGTCTTAGCCCCTGTACACACGGTCAGATATTCCAATGGAAAAAGTCTGATCGGATTATGTTGTTGGAAAATCTGATCATGCTGGGCTCTAGTGGATCAGGATCTCAAATTTTCCGACAACAAAATCCGATCGGACTTTTTCCGATCGTGTGTAGAGAATTCCAACGGACAAAGTGCCACGCATGCTCAGATCAAATAAGGAGACCAAAGCTATTGGTTACTAGCCTCATTCCGTCATACGTTCGGAGCGATCGGATTTTCTGACAACTTTGTCCGACCGTGTATTTACCACCAGTCTCGGACAAAATCCGTCGGAAAAAAACGGATGGATTTTGTGGTCGGAATTTCCGACCGTGTGAACGGGGGCTAACACTGAACTCGCTAACCATTTCCTGAAATAAGGCTTTTGTTTGCCAACATTCTCCTACATACTCATCCCGCCCTGCACCTGCAGCCTCTTCTTCGTTAGTAAGCAGTCATATACTGAAATTTGCAGTGTGGGTCCCACACCAGAAGAAACCACTATGACCTTTTGGTTATTATAGGTCAGGGTTAGGATAATATTGCTTGCGTTAAGGGTTGGTTACTACTACTTTTTTTTTTAGGTATGATACATTTAACCTTGAGAAATGGTAATTTTGTTTTTTGGTTATAAAGCTCAAGTTAAAACTACTTATAGTTTACAATCCCTTGTAACTAATCCCTCATTAGCCATTCTGAGTATAATTTAAATGAAACCTTTCTCCTTTTCATTACATACTTTATTTTATACCAAGTGACGGCTTTCAGGAGGAGTTATGCAAATATAGAAAAGCTTTGATGGGTGGATTTCAGGAGTGGGCTTCCTTAGGCAGACTGCATCTGCATACGTTTGCCTACAGGTGATGCTGAGCTTCTGAAAGAATTTAAATTCATCGAATAAAAAGGGCAGGTCACAGAGAGTAGGGCTGGGGAGAAAAGAGCTAGATGATGTGGAGTCCTTCCAGCCAGGAAACGAGGTGGGTTCTGACTTGCTCCAGCGTATAATGCACACTGTGAGAAGCACACAGTGTGCAGTAATTTCAGCAATTTCAGTACAGGAGAGTAGCCTGAACAACTGAACAAGACTGAAGTTTAACTTAAAGGATTTATTTTTTAGCATTGAAGCATGGGTGCTGAAAATAACCCTACTAGGAACAAAATAATATATTGGCGAAAACAAATAATTTTTCTAACCTTGCTGAAGCGCAACAATTTTGTTAAGCCAGTTTTAAGTGAGCTCAGTGTAGTAAATCTCACCCTAAGTTACTAAGGGAAAGAATATGTTATTTAAATCACTTAGGTAAAAGCAACATCAACAGTAGGAAAATGTCTCCTCAGGTTATTCTCATTTGTGTTTGAGATATGGCTGAATCACCCAACAACGTGAAGGATCAAGGAAGCAAACAGTGCAAATAATGTGAGAGAACAAGGAGGAGGAATCACAATGCATGTTAGTAAATGGTAATAAAAAGGTTAATCATGGATTAATGAATGTGCTAAAGAACCATTGACACTGAAATTCTATATGGGTGACTCAAATAAAATCTATTTTCCTGCACAAGTAAAGCAGTTCAATTATATTGCATGCCTTTTCTTCCATCCAGAAGGTATTAGAAAATGAGCTATAATATCAGGAAATTAACCACAATAAAAGTAGAGTACACTGTTTCGAGCTTCCAGGGGCTCCCCTCATATACTGGAATCAGGACAAGGCTCCTCCATACATGGCTTTGTAAAATCCTGCGGTGGCACGTCCATATGGGGTGCAGGGGCGCCGCCCCCCTTATCCATACGCCCAGCCCCTAATTTACATGCATGGCACCGGACGTATGGATTCTAATGGGAGTTTTTTTTTTTTTAGATGCACATGAGCCGGAAGTTCTAATTGGCTTCAAAAAAGGGTAGGCTCAGGGCACAGAGCACTGCACCATGAGCTTACCCAGTTGTGTGACAATAGTGAATTAATATTCCCTATTGCCTTCCTGCTTCTCCTCCCGGCCAATCCTGGCTCAGGAAGCGGAGACCCGACAGATTGCTGCCCCCCCTAAAATATACCACCAGCTGCCACTAGTATAATCCAAAGGAAAATTCTGCACCCCGAAGATGTCTTCACAGGCAAAACTTTAACTGATTTACTTTAATCAAGTTTAACCACTTCAGCCCCGGGAGATTTTACCCCCTTCCTGACCAAAGCACTTTTTACAATTTGTCACTGTGTCGCTTTAACTGACAATTTCACGGTCATGCAATGCTGTGTCCTTTCTTTCCCACAAATAGAGCTTTGTTTTGGTAGAAAAAAATATATAATAAATATCTCCACATTTTTTTTTTCAAAACAAATTTTTTCATCAGTTTAGGCCGATATATATTCTTCTACATATTTTTGGTAAAAAAAAAACAAAAAAACGCAATAAGCGTATATTGATTGGTTTGCTCAGCATTACTATTAGCTTAGTCTCACCATAGAAGAAAATGGAAGAATTTCTGATATTTTTCATTCTTACAGTTAACGGCATTACGTTTAAGCGTGTTAACAGAATAAGTAATCAGCCAGGGTGTAACTGTAACTTGCAGTTTGCTAAACAGGTGAAATTATTCCAGCAACAATGGTAAACATGTTCAGGATGGAAAAACATGCATAAACTGTAGAATAATGAAAGTTGCACTAACATATGAGCTGCAGAAACATGAACTTCTCACAGAAACTCAATCAGGGTAACATACTCTAGGTTCAAGCAAAGAATTGCTACTTTAATAAGGAGAAACCAGCAGGAATATTATCCTCATCTATGCTTCACTACTTGGCAAGAATTTTTTCTTTTTTTTTGTAGTCAAATTTGAGACATCAGTACGATAATCTTGTTTTGTTTTTTATATTCACACAGCATAACGAAAATATTAAAAAAGAAACAAATAAAGGGTCAAACAAATGAAAAGTGCATTAGCATGCAATGTATCACCCAGTCCTTAGAGCTTCAGCTCTTAATTTGGACAAAAAGGATTTAAATTGAGTTTACAGCTGATCTCTCAGCACAGACATGGTAATTATTGTAAATATAACTTCACACCACCTTCGTTAACATTACATAGAAGTAGAAAGATAGGTAGGATTTTTAACCAAGTAAAAAGCATGTTAAAGGTAAACAGACATTTTAAAATAGTGAAGCTATTAAAGAAATATAAAGTAGGTGTTATCCCTATTTAGCTGCAAAATGGAAATACAGCCTTATGTATGCAGGGCACATGTACATATACAGGTTGAATAAGTAGTGGACAGCCCTAGAGGTTGCAGCAATAAAACTGAATTATAATTTTCAGCTCCTATCATTTTCTCCTGGTAGGTTATTTTTGATTCTTTACCGAGCTGTGATATTTGCTAAAAATGTTAAACATTGACAAGATATAATTGTTTATCCCATTATCACCCACAATCTGTAGCTTAATGTTCCCTTGCATGATTTACTTGTTCCAATGAATATTGATCTATATCCCCTATTTGACAGCTAGCAGCTGACATTGTGCAGCTACCTGTTAAACCAGGCTGTCACTGACAGCTTCAGTTCCTACTAACGACTGGGAACCATTAAGAGTGGATCCTGACCTTGTGATCACTATGTCACCTACGACATAGTTATCATATGCAGACTGGAGATTCATTTACAAAAAATAAACCTTCAGCCTGCAAACACCACCATAGCCGGAAGGTGGCATTGTGCCTGTGTTTGATACTGTAATTGTCAGATACAATTACAGTATAAAAAAAGTAAAATTATTTTACATTTTTGTCCATTTGTCAGTCAATGATAAAAAACTTTAACTAAACAATAAAAGGACTTAAATGTCTGTAGCACCATAACCCCTGCGGGGTGGCTATGTACCGATTACCGATTACCTCCTCCTTGTAGCTCGTCGTTCGTTGTCTAGGGGTTCCCAAGGTTAGTACCCAGTAATTGCAGAGACCGATACTCAAAGTCCTTTTAAGGATTTTTATTTGCAAAAAACTGTTCAAACATAACACAGTCTCTTAGTTGGGAATAGAGGGCATGGGTGATAAAGCTTAGGCACTTCAGAACTGCTGACATCAAATTAATGTCTCCTTAGATAGCCCAGAGAGTAGCCACTCGCAACTGGACTCTTCACTGTTGGAAAACCCTTGTCTGTAGATCTAGCAGCCAACAAGTGATTCGGAATTAGCACAGTCTCTGCCACAGACTAGGTTGTAACCGAAGGATGGGTTAGGAACTTTTCCTATGGTACCTGAATCTACCAGCTGTTTCGGCGATACCGTAGAAAATGCCGATTCACCAGTGTCCATACATCTCAGCTCCCAGGCTCTTACCGAGCAGCCAGCTTCATGGCCCTCCTCTGAAGAGTCCTCCTGTAAGAAAACAGTTAATTTGCGCATTGCGCACACCCGTGCGCATGTGCCTGCGCACAAACAGCAAAAAACCTCCAGGAAGCGATAACGCGCATGGGCGCGCACACAGACCACAACAGACCTCTGGAACCACTGATGCACATGTGCAACGGCGCACCCACGCGGGAGCGCGCCCCTAACCGCAATTCGCGCCAGACGGGCTATTTAAAGGGTGCTCTGCCCACAAACAAGTGCTGACTGGTCTTCAGCTTGTCCTGATCCTCTGTACTCTGCCTGTGAACCTGCTTGATACCCATTGTTGACCCCGGCTTGCCCTGACCCTCTCTTTTGACTCTGCTACCTGTGTCTTCTGGTTTCCTGATCCCGGCCTGATCTGACTCTGCTCCTGCCTGATGCTTTGTACCGCATTGCCCGCTTGTTACCGAACCCGGCTATCCTCACGACTCTGCTTCCGTCTCTAGTCTTCAGGAAGTTCTAACAGGACACGATACCTGAACTTACACATCGGTTGGAGTGCCGCCTTAACATCAGCGGATCCACTGAATCTCATCTCAGACTTCTGCCTGTTGTCCTGCCAGATCTGTCCACCCTACAGTCTCCACTGCAAGTTCTGCAAACAACTTACACAAGGCACTCGTGTTCCTCCAAACCCTAGCTACCACCTGTTCCACATTCAGTGGAGCTTGGGTCGGAGATACAAGGGAGGCCGACCTCATCATATCAGACTCCTACCAGGTACGTGACACCTCCCCTGGTCGCTTGTACGCGTTGCTGTGCCTCTCCAATCCTGAGAGGACACCGGGACACTTCGGAATCCTCCTTCAGTTACTGGGCCTCGAACTAGCCAGTTCCGAGGCTCGGGAACGGATGGATCCCCACCCTAGACCATGAGGGCCTCTGGGGCTGGTCAGGGTGACCAGGCTTACGGGGGCAGCAGACACTCCTGGGTCCAGGACCCCTCACGGTTGGTCTGGACCGGAACTAGGAATCAAAGAGCAAGCCGAACCCTGAACACGTGACTTCAGCCTTTTAAATACCCCTTCCCAGAAAACACAGCGGGCCAGACTTGCCCACTGATTGGCTCCGAGAAATATTGGTACCTAATACGTCCAACCAAACTGCGTTCTCAGCCTGTCACAGGTGCTCACCTCACCTATGACCAGGCAGAACTCTAGTACAGCCCAGCCAAACTGAAGCGACAGTACAAACCTAGAACAATTAACCCCCAGAACTCAGTTACAGTTCTGGAAAAAAATAAATTTACAGAATAGCGCGCAGTTTGGAAAGGTGTCGGTGCTACATGTACATAAAGGGTAGAACTATTTAGTTAGACATATTAGTCATATAGTTATAATCAAGTTAGCCAAAGCATGCTGCTGGGCATTTATGCTTTAACGATCTCTGGGCAAAAATGGGTAAACAAAGCAAGTGGAGGCCCTTTACAGTAATCTTTGATTTAAACAACATCTCCTAAAGGACACTTTTCCAGGGAGAAACTTGGACACTGCCATAGCTTATTTACTGTAGCATTATAAAACATGCTGACCCTCTTACTAAAGTAAAGTCAATATTCTTGCATAAATACGCAAATAAGGGCATCTTACATTACTCTGTCTCTCCTGATATGCATACTTGTCCTGGGTTGGTGACTCAGAAATAACTGAAGCCAGAGGGTCAACAGCCAGAAAATTAACATTTTCAGAAGGAGGTCATCAATGGCAGCCCCTGTATTTATCTTAGCAATTGTTTTCCTTAACAACTTTCAGACCGGACCATTTTGCTGGCTTAAGACCAGACCACTTTTTGCGATTTGGCACTGCGTCGATTTAACTGACAATTGCGTGGTCGTGCGACGTGGCTCCCAAACAAAATTGACGTCCTTTTTTTCCGACAAATAAAGCTTTCTTTTGGTGGTATTTGATCACCCCTGCGGTTTTTATTTTTTTTGCGCTATAAACAAAAAAAGAGCGAAAATTTTGAAAAAAAAACACATTATATTTTACTTTTTGCTATAATAAATATCCCCCAAAACTATATAAAAAAAAATATTTTTCCTCAGTTTAGGCCGATACGTTCTTCTACATATTTTTGTTAAAAAAAAATCACAATAAGCGATTATTGATTGGTTTGCGCAAAAGTTATAGCGTTTACAAAATAGGGGATAGTTTTATGGCATTTTTATTAATATTTTTTACTAGTAATGGCGGCGATCAGCGATTTTTATTGTGACTGCGACATTATGGCGGACACATCGGACATTTTTGACACATTTTTGGGACCATTGTCATTTATACAGCAATCAGTGCTATACAAATGCCCTGATTCCTGTGTAAATGACACTGGCAGTGAAGGGGTTAACCAGGGGGTGGCAGTGTAGGGGTTAAGTGTGTCCTAGGGCGTGTTACTAACTGTGGGGGCATGGCTGTGTGTTAGTGAACACTGATCTCTGCTCCAATCACAGGGAGCAGAGATCAGTGTCACTTGTTGCTAGGCAGAACAGGGAGATGCTGTTTACTTCCGCATCTTCCCGTTCAGCCTCCCCGTGAAACTATTGCGGGTATCCCCGTAACGATCTAGTCCGCGGGACCCTTGACCGGACTCGCGGCACACACGCAATGGCACGGCGGCATTCTTAAAGGGACGTACCTGTACGCCCTTATGCCTGTCCGTGCCATTCTGCCGACGTACATCGCCGTGCGCCGGTCGGGAAGTGGTTAAATTGATATTAAAGCCTTTTTAAAAAACATGCCATTCTCACCTGCTCTGTGCAGTGGTTTTGCACAGAGAAGTCCAGATCCTCCTTTTCTTGGGTCCCTGGCCGCCGCACTTGGCCCCTCCCTCCTGCTGAGTGCCCCCACAGCAAGCAGCTTGCAATGGGGGCACCCAGGCAGGCTTGTTCCTGAGCCGCAGCTCACACACACAGCCTCGACTCGGCCCCACACCCCCTCCCTCCTCATTGGCTCACTGGCCAATGGCTCTCGCTGCTCTCTCAGCCAATGAGGTGGGAGAGTCTCCAGAGAGCCGAGGCTCTTGTGCACATTGCTGGATCGAGATGGGGCTCAGGTAATTGCTAGGGGGAGCTGCTGCACAGAGGAGGTTTTTTTTACCTTCATGCATGAATGCATGAAGGTAAAAAACCTGGAGATTTTAGATCCACTTTAAAGCGGCGCCAAGCTACTTTATTTTACTATAACTACCACATCTGGACAGACTTAATTCCTTTCTTCTTTTACTACATCCATTAGGACGTTAAATAGGACTAGTATATAAGTTGTACCCCTGTGGATAAAAAAAAAAAAAGCTTTATACTTTCTACAACAACAATACAATGGATTTATTAGGAGCGGATCAAACAAAAATAGAGCAGTTTACACCAGCAACCTAGAAAAGACTGTTACATAGTTACATAGTTACATAGTAGGTGAGGTTAAAAAAAGACACAAGTCCATCAAGTCCAATCTATGTGTGTGATTATATGTCAGTATTACATTGTATATCCCTGTATGTTGCGGTCGTTCAGGTGCTTATCTAATAGTTGAACCATTGAACAGTTTCAAGTGCAGGTTTAAAATTGGAAACAATCAACAGGTTGGTTCATAAGGGCAAATCTAAATTTTCATTCCAGAGCTGATATGTATGTAATAAAGATAAACACGTATAGTAAATGCAGACTTCATCCTTCCTGTAAAGCATATCAGTGAAATCAAATCTGTACATTTTGTTGATCTTGCAGTATTCTCTCATGCCTGCGTTGGCTGCTGAAATATGTTTTGCATTCATTAGGGAATATTCATATGTGGTTTGTTGCTATGGGAGAATAGTAGACAACAGTCTCATTGGAATAGTCTCCTAACTGTACATAATTCATTCTACGGACACAGCTGTGCTCTACAGAATCTCCTTAATGTAGTAGTTAGTAGTAGTAGTATCTGCCTTCATTTGTGCTTTTTTTTATATTTGCCAGGAGTTCAACTTTAACCACTTAAGCCCAGGACCATTTGGCTGGCCAAAGACCAGAGTACTTTTCGCGATTCGGCACTGCGTCGCTTTAACTGACAATTGCGTGGTCATGCGACGTGGCTCCCAAACAAAATTGACGTCCTTTTTTTCCCACAAATAGAGCTTTCTTTTGGTGGTATTTTTTTGCGCTATAAACAAAAAAAATTGGAAAAAAAAACAATATTTTTTACTTTTTGCTATAATAAATATCCCTCAAAAATATATAAAAAACGTTTTTTCTCCCCTCACTTTAGGCCGATACGTATTCTTCTACATATTATTAGTAAAAAAAATTTGCAATAAGCGTTTATTGATTGGTTTGCGCAAAAGTTATATTGTCTACAAAATAGGGGATGGTTTTATGGCATTTTTATTAATAATTTTTTTTTTTACTAGTAATGGCGGCGATCATCGATTTTTATCGTGACTGCGACATTATGGCGGACACATCAGACATTTTTGACACATTTTTGGGACCATTACAGCAATCAGTGCTATACAAATGCACTGATTCCTGTCTAAATGACACTGGCAGTGAAGGGGTTAACCACTAGGGGGCAGTTAAGTGTGTCCTAGGGAGTGATTCTAACTGTTGGGGGCGTGGCTATGTGTGACACGACACTGATCACCGCTCCCGATTACAGGGAGCAGTGATTAGTGACAGTATCACTAGGTAGAATGGGGAAATGCTTGTTTACATTAGCATTTCCCCGTTCTTTCTCTCCGTGCGATCCTACTCACGGAGCTTGCCGCGGGCACATGCGCGCGCCCACAGGCCGCCTCTTAAAGGGCAACGTACAGGTACGTGATTATGCCTGTACGTGCCATTCTGCCACAGTATATCTGCGTGAGGCAGTTGGCAAGCGGTTAAAGCTGAATTCCAGGAATGCAACAGCTTTGTAAAAAGTGAGTTAAATCCAAGGTGGTGCAGGGCTTATCTCTATTATTTACATTTGACTGTTTTTTTTACTTTACTGGAGACACATTCCAGGATCTGAGAGGAGAGAAACACACATATACAGCAGCTATGTCTGCCCCTCCTCTCTGCTGGGCATTCACAGAAGCCTTTGTATTTTGTGAATGTGTTCACATAATATCAAGGCATCTGTGATTGGGCAGGAGAGAGGAAGGGCGGGCATAGCAGCTGCGGCGACTCTCCTGTTCAAAAGAGCTCAGAAGTATCAGTGATAGCTGTGTTATGGGAGTGCTATAAAGCTGTCAGATATAAATATTAAAGCTAATCCCAGGAGGTGTTATGCACCTCACTGGATTACTTTTTTAGGCTTTCTTACTTTTATTATCACCTGGTGATATAGTCAGCAAGTCTATTGTTTTTCAAAAGAGCATGCTCTCCTTCAGATGTAGCCGTTAGGGGGTTGAGACAAACCATTTACCACTGGCAGGGGTGTTTACAACAAACAGCTTTTATTTAGGTAAAACCTTTATTCCAAAAAAAAAAACTTTAGCTGTAACTGCTTATAAAGTGTTAGCTGTAATTTGGCTTCAATTTGTTGGTGTATCTAAATCTGCTAGTACATCTAACACTCCCCTCTCCTCTGACTGATAAAGCTGCTGTCCAACCCATGACCATGGTGACCCATGTGCTCATTTATCCTGAGTGGGGGACACTGACCAGATCACCGAGTAAAAACAGTGGGAAAAATAAATAAAAACTAATAATAATGATTGGTAAGCTGCAATATATTACATTTTTTATTTTTGGGTTTAATACCGCTATAAGGACTAGTAAGCTGCAACACATAAAATATTTGTTTTTGGGTTTAATACTATTTTCAATGCTTATTGTGTCTCCACTACGTAGAGTCGCCCTATCTCAAATTCAACTAATATTTCCTCCCCCACGTGCCTCTTCCCCTGACTTCTCTGTCAAGAACAATGGCACAACTATCCACCCATCCCCGCATGCCAGGGTGCTAGATGTTATCCTGTACTCTGAACTCTCCTTTCAGCCCCACATCCAAACACTTTCCAAGGTTTGCCGCCTCAACCTCCGCAACATCTCTAAAATACGTCCCTTCCTAACCAATGAAACCGCAATGCTCCTGATTCACTCCCTGGATATCTCTCGCCTCAACTATTGCAACTCCCTCCTCATTGGCTTACCTTTACATAGGCTATTCCCCCTTCAGTCCATTATGAATGCTGCTGTCAGACTCATCCACCTTACAAACCGTTCAGCGTCTGCTACCCCTCTCTGCCAATCCCTCCATTGGCTTCCACTCATCCAACAAATTAAATTTAACATACTAACAAATACTTACAAAGCCATCCACAACTCTGCCCCCAGCTACATCACTAAACTAGTCTTAAAATACCAACCAAATCATTCTCTCCGTTCCTCCCAAAACCAATATTTTTAAGTTTTTGCTATAATAAATATCCCCAATTTAAAAAAACAAATGTCTTCAGTATAATATCAGTTTAAGCCGATATATATTCTTCTACATATTTTTGGTAAAGGAAATCTCAATAAGTGTATATTGATTGGTTTGCACGTTTTTTTTTACTAGTAATGGCGGCGATCAGCAATTTTTATCAGGACTGCGACATTGCGGCGGACAGATTGGATACTTTTGACACATTTTGTGACCATTGACATCTATACAGCAATCAGAGCTATAAAAATGTACTGATTACTGTGTAAATGTCACTGGTAGGGAAGGGGTTAACACCAGGGGGTGATCAAGGGGTTAAATGTGTTACCTCAGTGTGTTTCTTACTGTTGGGGATGTGACTGACTAGAGGAGATGACCGATAGTGACCGATGACCGATCGTTGTTCCTAGCAGATGATCTGTCTCTCCTCTCCTGACAGAACCAGGATTTGTGTGTTTACACACACAAATTCCCATTCTGTCTCTCGTGCCCGCAAACGTGCGCGCGTCTGCTCTAGCGGTTTAAAGGGCCGACGTACAGCTACGGCAATTTGAGGGAGAGAGCCGACCTGCTGCAGTATAATGATGGTGGCTGGTCGGCTAGTGGTTAACCGCTTCCCGACCGCCCCATGTAGATATACGTCTACAGAATGGCACGGGTAGGCAAAACCACGTACCTGTACGTGGCCCTTTAAATGCCTGCCCGTGGGTCGCGCGCGCGCCGCCAGCTGCGCGCTCGCGACCCGGTCGGGAGCTCCGTGACCAGAGGACCCGATCGCCGCTGGTGTCCCGCGATCGGGTTACGGAGCTGAAGAACGGGGAGAGGTTTGTGTAAACAAACCTCTCCCCGCGCTTCCTACGCTGCCTGTCATTGATTGGCTGTTCCTGGTCATCGGGAAAGCCAATCAATGACGTCAGACGTCAGCCCCGCCCCCTAATGTAAAAAACACACACACACGTCAGAGCCCATAACCCCTCCCCTCCCCCTAGTGGTTAACTCTTTCGCTACAACTGTCATTTATACAGGAATCAATGCATTTAAATAGCATTGATTGCTGTATAAATGACAATGGTCCCAAAAATGTGTCAAAAATGTCCGATGTGTCCGCCGTAATGTCGCAGTCACAATAAAAATCGCTGATCGCTGCCATTACTAGTAAAAAAAAAATATTAATAAAAATGCTATAAAACTATCCCCTATTTTGTAAACGCTATAACTTTTGCGCAAACCAATCAATAATCGCTAATTGCGATTTTTTTTACCAAAAATATGTAGAAGAATACGTATCGGCCTAAACTGAGGAAAAAAAAAGTTTTTTTATATATTTTTTGGGGATATTTATTATAGCAAAAAGCAAAAAATATTGCATTTTTTTCAAAATTGTCGCTCTATTTTTGTTTATAGCGCAAAAAATAAAAACCGCAGGGGCGATCAAATACCACCAAAAGAAAGCTCTATTTGTGGGAAAAAAAGGACGCCAATTTAGTTTTGGAGCCACGTCGCACGACCGCGCAATTGTCAGTTAAAGCGACGCAGTGCCGAATCGCAAAAAGGGGCCTGGTCCTTTGGCTGCCAATTGGTCCGGGGCTGAAGTGGTTAAGCAATGCGTGAAAACTATTTTCTTCAGTGAAGCCTATTGTGCCCTCACCTAACAACTGTTCTTTTACCTTCTTCATGAGCTCATCCCCCACATTTATTACCTTTTGTATCACTTGACCCTCCCTCTTAAGCCCCATACACACGGTCGGATTATCGCATGGATTCTGTCCGATCGGACAATGTTGTTGAAAAATCCGACCGTGTGTATGCACCATCAGACAGTGTACGTCGGATTGTCCGACGGACAAAGTCCTATCTCCTGCTGGATAGATTTTTTGACAACACGGTCCGATCACACCAAATCCGATCGTGTGTAGCGTTGTCCGACGGACAAAGTGCTACACATGCTCAGAAGAAATTCTGTGACGGAAGCGCTCGGTCAGGTAAAACCTTTCCTAATCGACACAGCACATTCGTCACGCTGCAATGTTAAAATGTCTTTAATGCAGCGCATTCTCTTTTTCTTTACAATGCAAGAAGAATGACATGTTTTAGCTGCTCCTATTCACCCTCACTTCTCACAAACTTAGTTCTTTATTACTTTTCACGATTTATTCACGATTTATACACTACATGTTTATTTGTACTCAGATCGTAAAAGAATCTTTGTTATATTTTTAGGATGTTTTTTTTTTTTTGGGAATACATATTTGAAGGAGTTTTTTTTTTTGGAGGGGGGTTGTGTATCAACTTAGCAAAACCACATTATTAACATTAGTATTTGTTGCTTAAATTTACTAGGAGTTTGTTGGTTGTTGGTGCCCCTTGTTAATTATACTTTATTATTTGTGAAATGTACCTGCCTACTCAAAGAAAAACTGTCATTGTAGAAAAGTAAAACACAATAGGCAATGATTATTTCAAATCAAAAAAGCCTTTATTTAGGTCTCAGCAACAAACCAAAGAGGAACGCAGCCATGGTGAAATTTGGGGAATTTGCAAAGCCTTGGCCCCCCACGGCAACCATCATTTTTCAAGCTTAGAAAATTGGGGGCCTGAGGAGTACCTATCTAAATAATAAGGGAGTGCAATCTGGTCCTGAAGTCCAAAACATCCGGAACTGCAGCAGATGCCATCTAGGTCCCCAGGCTCTGGTACTACGAGAGGCTCCATCTTCTCTCAGACCAGACTGAATCCAGGTCGTCACTCTCTTGTCTTCCTTGTACTCTTCCTTCCACGATGTGGCTGTGGTGCTGGTGGGGTGGCAGAAGGAGGAGGAGGAGGAGGCGGAGCAAGGTGACTTTCGCAAACATGTGTGAGGGGAGTCATCTCCCCAGCCATCCCCTCATTTAGGATTTTGAGGATGACATCCTCACACATGCTGCGTTGCCCCGCCTCCATACCCGTCATTTTATTGGCAACCAAGGAGGCAAAGGCCTCCTCGTAGGTGGGTGTGGCATATAGGGAGGCTGAAGCATCTTTGATCAGCTGGAGCGCTGACTCTCCCACCTCCCCCATCCTTTTCGCCCTTCTGTAGGGAAGGCGGAGGGGAGAGACTTGGGAGACAGTCAGGCTCCTACGCCTACCCCCCTGTTGGCTGCCACTACCCACCTCTTGGCTGCCACTAACCCCTGCCTCCTCCTGACTGCCACATTCCACAGCCACCTCCTGGCTGAGGTCTTCCTGTGTATGAAAAACGGACGTTTCAGTTATTTGTTCATAAAACACACACAATTCTCATCTAGTGACTGTTGCAAAATGGTTACAAATAGAAAACCATACAATTCTCAGCCCAGCAGTTTAGATTCTTCCCAAAAATGTCTCCAACACTACTGTCAGTTGATATGTCAATCACGTTAGGAACTAAGCAATTGGGGATCCTGAATTAACTGAACATCATTCATTATTCCCAAAAATGGTAACAAAACTACTATACCTGGCTCAAGCTGGGCTCCTGCACATCTTCCATACTGGAAGGCCCAGGTTGGTCCTCGGAAGCCTCATCAGGGGTGGCGTACGCGGAAGGACGCGTGCAAGGAAGAGTCGAGAGTGACTTCCTGACATTAGCCTGGTCTTTGAGAAAGTGGAGACTCTCATAGTACCAGAGCGTGGGGGCATAGACATCATCTGCTGCAGCTCCAGATGCTTGGGACTTCCGGACCTTATTGCGCTCCCGGAAATAGGTAGTCCTCAGGTTAGCAATTTTTACTCTTAACTTAGGAACAGTTGCCGTGGGGAACGTTGGCTTTACAAATGCCAAAAGTTTCTGCATGGCTGCGTACCTCTTTGGTCTGTTGCTATAGTGGCGGTGTTTTGCCTGCCATAATAGGGGCATTTCCCTGTATTTATCAATGAAGAGGGGAGAAAACTCACATCGTTGAAGCCCTCCATAACCTCTGCAAGACACAACACCACACAAAACACTATAAATAATGTCAGTCCAAAGTCTCCTAATCTTCTCCATAAAGAAGCCTCAAGGTCTAATCAGTCTAGGCTAGTTATGTACCAACGTCAAATTGTACCTTCGTTATAGCGATCGTCTCGTGCGTGAGCTTTCTCTCCCCTCGTCTCCCAGATCGTGGCTACGACACAGGCGTGTGACGTTTTATATACAGTGCGCATGCGTCAAACTCCGCCCGCCCCTGACGATCTTTCTCGTCTATTCCCCACCCCTTCACTTTACGGCGCAGTGGGGAGAGCACATGGCGGGGACACAGCAGGTGCGCCCCAAATATCCCACCAACGAGGAGGAGGACAAGGAAAGTCCGGAGGCAGAAACGTCCCGATCCCGGAGCCTGAAATTCAAGGCCTCCAATATGTCATTTGGAGAAATGTTGGAGATGGTGGACATATTGAAGAGGAGCAACTATGATGGGAAGTATGGGCCTTACCTCAACCCCAATGTCGGCAAGGCCAAGATCATGTCTAAAGTTGTGAGGAGGCTGTACAATCATTTTGGGGTACAACGATCCAAGGAGCAACTGAGGAAACGCTGGTCAGACCTGAAACTGAGGGAGGCCGATCAGTACAGAAAGATCAAGCGAGTTCTTCAAAAAAGTAAGTAGTTGGGTTTTGTGTTTGATTTCTTGCTTGCATACTGCTCCATGTGTTTTGATTTTTACAAAGTTGTACATTCCAAAATGGCCACTTTCAGGTTCGTCTGTGCATTCGATCGTACTCAACCTCGATCGTTCGGCCACTTATAATACGATGTTTGTTGTTTTTTTTGGGGGAAAGGAAGTTTGTTCTCTCTAGAAATGTCATCAAGACTGACAGCCAATTTATTTAATGTAAAGGAGACGACACCCAGTAGCTGTTTACCCATCTGGACTCTAGAGCACTAGTGCTGGGACACCTAAACCCCCTTTTTATTAGGCTTTTCCACACATGTGCTCCAGTGGATACTAGAGGGGGGTCTCCATCACCCAAACGTCGACCAAAAAGATATAAGTTTAGGACCTTTACAAAGTGACTACATTCATGTTGGTGTCATTTGTAACTGGACACCCAAAAATATTGTCCCTCACTTTCAAGCAATGTTTGTCATTTCCTATTTCTGCCCTCAATAGATTGTGTTGTTAAATCTTCCTTTTGTACATTCTCATAGGGGAACGAAAACTTGGGACGTCTGAGGAAACCCCAAAACCAACACCTCCCAAAAAAGGGGAAAGAGCAGAAGCAGAGGAGGAGGAGGAGGAGGAAGGAGAGATCATAGAAATTGGAGAACTTGTCACCACAACAGGTGAGTGTGGGAGAACACAGCTACTGGTAAGCTAATCAATGTATGCCTGCCTCATTTCCAAGACCCTATTTTTTTTTGTTTTTTGTTTTCAGGTGACGTGGATGTTGTGGAAGAAAAATCGCACTTTACCACAGAGAGTGCCCACGTACTCATCGGGGAGATAATGGTCTGCAATAGAGATCTAGATTACATAAAGCAAAACATCAATGATGTTCAACAAATTTGAAGAACATCATTGATGTTTTAGGAAAAATCTGAAAAAGCACCAAGTAATTAACACACATTTGTGGCTGCTTCTGAACACATTTGCAAGTTAAGAACTGTGTGAAATTTGGAACATGCACACATTGTGTCCACATGTGCTAGCTCCCATCATGGTGCATGAATGACAATGTTTTTTTGGGGGTGCAACCACTTTACGAACTACTAAAGTGGTTGTGGTGAAGGGGTTGCACCCCCAAAAAACGTCCATTCATCCCCATGATGGAAAATGTCACTTTTGAAGATTCCAGGCATGTGTTTTAACATATAATGACCATTTTCACACCCAAATTGTGTGCATGTTCTAAATTTCAACTTTCCAGGGGTGACCCCCCCATGTGATGAAGGCAAGATCAAACACACTTTGAACATATAGTCATGTCTGATCTTGTCTTCACTTTAGAAAGTTGAACTTTCCTAGTTCCTAGGTTCTGTTTTGCTCCATGCCTGGTTTTACAAAATGCGGAATGTTTGTAAACAATGTTGTAAATAACCAAGATGTTGTCAGTTTGGGCAAGAAGTTTGTAAACGCACTTGTGAATGTTTTGCAAGTAAACTTTTTGACTTTTCTAAATGTGTGGCTTCCTTATTTAAAAATAAAAATGCATTATGTAGGTCAAATGTAAAGGATTTGGGGGGCAATGGGTGTTATTTACTAAAGGCAAGTCCAGTTTGCACTGCAAGTTTCTTTTCAAGGGCACTTTTTCACTGCACTTGTAGAGCATAGTGGATTTGACTTATGTAAATGACACCCACAGTGCTTTGTACGAAAACACGGAGCACAGCATTTTTGTGAATACACACATGTCTGACCTGGTGATGAAAAGGAGTATTTTGGGTGTCAGTTATGCACTACAAACCTTCTCTAGACCAAAGATTAGGTATCAAACACACAACATGAGAATAATCTTTTTGAGAAGAAGAGACTGTTACCTCCTTTTGCCCAGAAAGTGCATTCCCACTGTCGAAGGCGAACGGAAAAAAATTCAAGGTCAAATAAGCTAAAAAGAATACAGAAATGACAAGAAATCATAGGTTGGTTGAAAAATAATATTTATTTAAAAATGCCTCTCACACATCGTCAGGCAGAGCAATGGCCCCCCTACCCACAAAGTACTCCATATATTGCTCGCGGACCGCGCGGGCATTTAGAGGGGGCAAGCCTGGACGTGCCACTTGAAGGGCTGTGAGGTCAGCATTTGGAGGGCCCTCCACATCTGGGCCAATGGGCACCACATAGTTCCTGTTATGTCTTTTGAGGAAGTTGTGCAATATGCAACAGGCAAGAACTATGTGGTTCAGTTTGTATTCCGCCAAGTTAATTGCCGTCAAGAACAGGCGGAAGCGGCTGGCCAGGATGCCAAAAGTGTTCTCAACAACTCTTCGGGCTCTGGACAGCCTGTAGTTGAAGACCCTCTGGTCTGGGGTGAGGGTCCTCATCGGGAACGGCCTCATCAGATGGGGAGTCAACGCAAACGCTTCATCTGCGACAAAGACGAAGGGGAGTCCTTCTGCATTCTCCTCTGGAGGTGGCAAGCACAGACTGCCACTTTGGAGACGCCAGTAGAACTCCGTGTGCGCAATGGCACCACCATCCGAGATCCGGCCGTTCATCCCCACGTCCACATACATAAACTCATATGTCGCCGACACCACCGCCAACATCACTACACTATTAAACCCTTTATAATTATAATAGTAGGACCCCGAGTTGGGCGGTGGGACGATGCGGACGTGTTTCCCATCAATTGCCCCTCCGCAGTTAGAAAAGTCCCAACGGCTGGCAAAGTGGGAGGCCACAGTCTGCCATTCCTGTGGCGTGGAAGGGAACTGTGGAGTGAAACCAGAAAAAAAATTAGTCACTTTGCACATAAACATTGCAAGCAGATTAGACAATCAACATCTTGGAACAAGAGCATTGTTTAAAATTTGAGGCTGGAAAGTATTTGCACAGAAAAGTAGAGGCTCCCCTTCACAGATTAATCACCCCCCATCAATCCCCACACTTCTGATGGGCCATTGGCAATAACTAGGGTTTGGGGGGGGGGGGGTTGGACAGGTAACCCTCTGCACTTCATTGATTGGCAAATGGCTCAATAATGTGTGCTAGTTTGGCCAGACCCTCACTTAACACTATTGGCAGCCCCCAGGAAAGCTAAAATAACATTTCAAACACCCCCCCCCCCCCCACAAAAAAAAGGAAAGCACATTGTGACATTCTGAAATTACCAAGCAAGCTAATAGGAGGGAAAGAACACAAAAAAATAGGAAATGGAAAGTATGGAGGCAGCCCCTTGCACTACATGCTTTGCAGAATTCATCCGTAAAGATGCCCACTATAAAGAGGTAGGCATATAGTGTGTATTGACCTTGGGAAAGCCAGCAGATAGAGGATTGGTACCATCTGACAGAGCAGTTGGGGGAGGGGGTTCCTAATGAGTTTGCCCCCCCCCCAAAAAAGGGGCTCTAACCACACAGCAAACATTAGTGCGTATTTTAGGGGGTGTTTGGGGGCAAACAATACTATGCAGCAGACAAAAGACATTGCTTAAGTGACTAGGCCATAGGTGTCTATTGGGGCAGAAGAGCATGCTGGGGAGGTAAGTGAAGGGAAAAATGCATGAAGGAGAAAAGGGGCACAGCATATTAGAGCATATTGCAATCATGGTAATTAGGGAAGGAGGTCAAAAATACAAGACATTAGCAAACAGAGCATACATAGAAGGGAATAGTAAAGGAGAAATGTTACCTTAATATAGTCCTCCTGCAGGACCTCGATGATGGCAGAACAGGTCTCTGGAATAATGATTCCCAGGGCCTGGGGAGAGATACCTGAAGAGAACTTCAAATCCTGAAGACTTCTCCCTGTCGCCAAGTACCTCAACGTGGCAACAAGCCTCTGCTCCGGAGTAATGGCTTGTCTCATGCAGGTATCCTGCCGGCTGATAAAGGGGGTCAGTAAAGCCAAAAGACGGTGAAAATCGGGGTCCGTCATCCGGAGAAAGTTCCTGAAATCATCAGGATTATTCTCCTGGATCTCACGAAGCAAAGGCATGTGCGAGAATTGGTCACGCTGAAGCAACCAATTCTTGGTCCACATCCTCCTCGTCACTCTGTTCATGGACGGGTCTTGGGTCAAAGCTAAAAGCCCGACACCAGTTCCGCGTACAGCATGAACTCGGCGACGAGTACGCACGGGAAACATCGCTCACAAGGTCACAAAAGGTCGGCTGGTCAGAACGGACAAACAGAAAGCACCGATAAACAGCAAGGCCTGAAAGAACGAAATGAATACCAGAAACGAGCAGACAATAAGCAGTGCAAATCAAAGCGTCCTATATCAAGATATAGGCCGCAATGACCAACAAATGCGAACTGACTACACGCACTAATAAACAGATACGCACGACAAGCACAAACTGAAGAGCAGTAACGATCTGAGTCAGAAAACTGAGAAGCGCGAATCTTAAGTCACCAAACTTCGACTAACTCGCGATAAACACGGGATCAGCAGAAGGAGCCCAACGGGTGCCTGACGTGGTGCTGAACTTCCCTTTTCTAGTCTCGTGGAAGACGACTTACGTCACGACGTTCTTGCAGACCGGATATTCCGACAACGTTGTCCGACCGTGTGTACGCAACAACAACATCGGACAAAGTACGACGGACAGGATCCGACCGACCTGGTCCGCGGATAATCCGCGCGTGTGTATGGGGCTTTAGATTGTAAGCTCTAACAAGCAGGACCCTCTGATTCCTCCTGTATTGAATTGTATTGTCCCTTTAAATAAATAAAAAAATAATTGTATTGTAACTGTACTGTCTGCCCTAACATTGTAAAGCGCTGTGCAAAAAGCTGGTGGTGCTATATAAATCCTGTATAATAATAATAATAATAATATTTTCTCACCATAATCACTAAGTCAGAAAGTCATCGAAAAATCCAAAATGTTATAGTTATGGTCGGAGCCCTCCGATCTTCGAGAGATATGAAAGAAAACACATAAACACGTCACAAGACTAACAACATAAATAGACCTGAATTGTGCCCTGGGCCTGCTGTAAGGTGAGCCCTGGTGAGCTGGGCGATAAGCCCTGGTGAGCTGGGCTATATGCCAAGAGAAGGGCGCATACCTTGACAGTAAATGGATACTTCTGTAGAGAAGGATGTTTTGAAAGAAGTACTCTGAGAAGGGAAAAGGGTGGGTGGGTACCTTGCACTGGAACCGACACAGCCTGTTGTGGGTGGTCTGGTTAAATACCCTCCGGGCTCCTCCCATAATTACAGGCCACCATGCTGGCCTTCTTATTTATGGTCGGAGCCCTCCGATCTTCGAGAGATATGAAAGAAAACACATAAACACGTCACAAGACTAACAACATAAATAGACCTGAATTGTGCCCTGGGCCTGCTGTAAGGTGAGCCCTGGTGAGCTGGGCGATAAGCCCTGGTGAGCTGGGCTATATGCCAAGAGAAGGGCGCAAAAGACTCGGTTAGGGAGGTAATTTGGTATTGTGTGAAAAGCCAACTGTGTTGGCGGCATGACATGGAAGCCAGGATGTGATGGAGGTCTCCTGTTGTCGCCCTGGGGTTTGAGGCTAGTAACCCGTGAGACAAGTTCCGGGCTGTACAGTAGGCCTTTAGGGCATTTGAGATAACGATAGATTAATGAGGCGGGTAGTATCGCGAAGGTGTTGTTCGGATGCGAGGTTAACTACAACCAATGTGGGATAAGAGACATGGTCGGGTCGGTTCCAGGTTCCTGCGAAAAGGACGATGCAAGGTTAACGGGTAATGTGACGGCTAGAGTATTGTTTGTCTGGGATGTGGACGCAGAGGACCTCTGATTGGTGCTGCGGGGATAGTGGCACTGGCCTGTGCGGGAAGGCCATGATGGCCAGCGACTTGGACCTATGTATAATACTGGCTGTGGCTTGGTTGTCTGTGGTAAACGACCCTGTTTGTCTTGCCCGGTTGCTGCACCAGATGTGGCCTGCTGCAACAATGGGGTAGAGTTCGAACAACGAGGATGACTAAGTGATCCCGGGAATCAAGAGGATTCTGACAGCCATGGCCCTGTGAACCCAAGATGGCCAAAAATTGAGGCGAGGACCTGTGGGGGCTGTGGCGTCCATGACTACCTGAGGTGAAGAGGGAGACGCTGACGGAATGAACATTGGCATGCCATGTTGGTTCGTGGGAAATTGTCTCCCATGGGCAGATCCGTTGTTGCTGGCACGTCTGAATTAAGGATTTGGTGGGGGTCTTGTACCTGGAAGAAAAACACTAAGAGGCGGGAGGTAAGGGATCACTCCCGGGTCTGAAGAAAGAATGGTGATAGTCATGGAATGAGCACCCTGCGTGCTAATGACCTAGATCCATGCTGTATGCAGATACGCGTCCCCTTCAACCTTCCTGTTGGGGTTGCCCTGCATGCGCGTCTCCGACTGTCCCTAAGGCACAGCGCAAACTCTGAAACAGTGAGCGTGCGATTAAGTCAAGGGTCGCTGGCCTTCAGGATGATGGAGACGTTTCCCCTCTAATATGATTTGTTCTTGGCCAAGTTGTGTGCTGCTATGGAGGAGGGATGCTAAGTTAACGTCATTATTGTCCCAGATGTGTGTGTGTGTTTTTTTTTTTTTTTTTTTTGTAAAGCTTGTAAGACAGGAGGGAAAAAAAAAAAATAATAAAATAAAAAATAAATAAATAAAAAAGGGAGGGGGAATGGGCGTTTGTTTTTTTTTTTTTTTTTCTTTTCTTTCGAGTTTGAAAGACAGGAGAAAATATATGGGCGTTTGTAGCTTGGGGAAAAAGGGGGGGGGGCAGAGCAGGATACCTGTGCGACAGGTATGGGGACAACCAGGGGTTGCGCGTGAGCGCTGAGTGGGATGTTCCTGGGCCTATATGTAAACTCCGGGGATGCGTGACACCCGAGGTGAGCCAGGAGGTGACTGGCCGGGTAGCCGATGCTCGGGTGTCCGTCTGTGCTCGGCACGGACTGGTTAACCAGAGCCCCCCCAGGGCGGCACTGGGGGGAGTGGCTACTGATTGGTTGCTAAGTAGGAATGTTTCGATCTGTAGCAAGTTGACGTAGGTTCGGTCAGCTAATACTAGCACTGCCAGCAAGTCATGAGATTAGGTGACCTTGTCTGCGTAGTGAAGGCTTGTGCTTCGAAAATAGAGTGACATGCATAGAAGTATGTGACAGTTACTAACGCCTGGAGATTTTAATCAAAACTATGGTGTTCTGCTTGGATGGGGAGGGGAGATGTGGGAAACGAAGCATGATACCGTACGACGGTATGGTAACAATCGGGGTTGCGCATGAGCGCTGAGTGAGATTGTTCCTCTGGCCTATTTGGAAACTCAAAGACTGCATGACAACCGAGGTAAGCCAGGAGGTGACTGACCAGGTAACCGATGCTCGGGTGTCCGTCTGTGCTCTGCACGGACTAGTTCAACCAGAGCCCCACCAGGGCGGTACTGGGGAGAGTGGCTGCTGGTTGGTTGCTAAGTAGGGATGTTTCGATCTGTAGTAGTTTGACGTAGGTTCGGTCAGCTAATACTTGCACTGCCAGCAAGTCATGAGACTAGGTGACCTTGTCTGCGTAGTGAAGGCTTGTGCTTCGAAAATAGAGTGACATGCATAGAAGTATGTGACAGTTACTAACGCCTGGTTACTGAGCCAAATCTGCGTTTAATAAATTAGGGGAGGGGGGTTGTGAGAACAGAGCGGAATACCGTGCGCCGGTATGGGGAGATCGGGGATTGCGCATGAGCGCTGAGTGAGATTGTTCCTCTGGCCTATTTGGAAACTCAAAGACTGCATGACAACCGAGGTGAGCCAGGAGGTGACTGGCCAGGTAACCGATGCTCGGGTGTCCGTCTGTGCTCGGCACGGACTGGTTAACCAGAGCCCCCCAGGGCGGTACTGGGGAGAGTGGCTGCTGATTGGTTGCTAAGTAGGAATGTTTCGATCTGTAGTAGTTTGACGTAGGTTCGGTCAGCTAATACTTGCACTGCCAGCAAGTCATGAGACTAGGTGACCTTGTCTGCGTAGTGAAGGCTTGTGCTTCGAAAACAGAGTGACATGCATAGAAGTATGTGACAGTTACTAACGCCTGGATACTGAGCCAAATATGTGCGTGAAACGAGGATATGTAGTGAAAGGTGTGTAGAGAGAAAGGAAACTAAAAATAACAACAACCTATGCACCTGCTTGCTACCCTAGTGCTAGAGTCTCTGTTGGGGTCGAACCTGGTACCTACGATAGGGTGACATAAAAATATTTTTTTTTTTTTTTTTTTTTGAAAGATGGGTTGCAAGAGCTGATTCGGGGCCATAGCTGACCCCCTGGTGAAGAGATGCGAGCCCTCGATTTTTTTTTTTTTTTTACCTGAGAAAGAAAGAGATGGTCTGATCCTGTTCGTAGGAGAGACCAGGTGGCAACTTACTGATCTAAAAGGTGAAAAGGGATAGAGAAAGGCGTGAGTAGCTGTGTGGGCTACTGGAGACGATTGGCCGCGGAGGCCGAAGTAGCAAGCTGCAGCGGTGGCAGTGACTTGCGTTTAAAAGGGTTGCCGCGGAGGCAAGGAGTGGGTCGGCTTGCGGAGGTTGCAAGGTGTGGGGGCCCATGACACAAACCTGTGGTGCTGTAAGATGTGTGGGGGATGGCAGTGACTTGCGTGTGAGATGGGTTTGCCGCGAAGGCAAGGAGTGGATCGACTTGCGGAGGTTGCAAGGTGTGGGGGCCCATGACACGAACTTGCGGTAACTGCAAGAAGTGCGGGGGATGGCAGTGACAGATGCTCTGATGGACTGGGGGGGGGGGGCAAAAAGGGGGAACTGACCTGGAAGGGTGAAAAAAGGGGGTAAAGAAAACGTATGAGTAGCCGTGTTGCTACTGGAGATGACAGGTGTTTAAGCAAAATGCAGAAAAACATATGCGTAGCCGTGTTGCTACTGGAGATGACAGGCGTAATGCCGGATGCAGCAAGATGTATGAGTAGCCGTGTTGCTACTGGAGATGACAGGCGTAATGCCGGATGCAGCAAGATGTATGAGTAGCCGTGTTGCTACTGGAGATGACAGGCGTAATGTCGGATGCAGCAAGACGTATGAGTAGCCGTGTTGCTACTGGAGATAACGGGCGTTTATGTAAAATGCAGCAAGACGTGTGGGTAGCCGTGTTGCTACTGGCGATGACGGGCGTTATGCTAAATGCAGCAAGACGTATGAGTAGCCGTGTTGCTACTGGAGATGACGGGCGTTATGCCGCTTTAGTCTCTCGAGTGCGTTGGGTAGAAAGTATGACAAAACATGAAAGATGACATAGAACGACTTGTGAAGCCGAAAGTGCGACTTTGCGACATGGACATGATAACGTAATGATTCGAGTTTAGTAGGAGTGGTAACGACAAAGTCCTACCTGCGACAGTGAGTGTGTAGCGATAATCGATGAAAATATATGACCGATCTCGTGAGCCCAATTGTATGGACATGTGTGGGTAGGCAGAAACAGTCTCCTTGCGATGCCTCTGATGTGGATCAGTTTGAAAAGGTATGAGATGAGTCCGATATAAAATCGGTAGAATCTGATACAATTGGTTTGTAGGGTGTATGCCATCTCTTCCTGTGACCGAAAAAACACCTGACCACACCCATCCCCCAGGCTAGCCAGTGCAGAGAAGGCACCAGGTGGTTTTAATTACACCTCAATCAGCCACAGGAATCCATACAAACAAAATACATGATAATCTCAGAAAATGGAAAGAAAAAAAAAAAAAAAAAAAAAGCAATCCCATGGACAGTGAATTTGTAACCAGTGAATCCTATGAAAGTCATATCGGAGAACGACCGATAGCTGCTTGGAGGCTCGGGTCAATAACTCAGAGGTAGTTTTTGTGAAGGGGTGCCAGATAGTAAGCATGATAAGCCACAAGTTTGCACATGATATGAAAGGTTTGGCTACTACTTATCTGCGACCATGAGTGGGAACCGCCGACGAAGACCCCGAATGAAGATGCCGAAGTGGCCTGCGATTGGACGCATGGATAGACGACCGTGAGGGAGCTGAGCAGAGTCGGCCTCTTGATGTGCAGTACCTTGCACTGGAACCGACACAGCCTGTTGTGGGTGGTCTGGTTAAATACCCTCCGGGCTCCTCCCATAATTACAGGCCACCATGCTGGCCTTCTTATTTGTATCCAGAGGAACAGAGGGGGTAAGGCCTTGTTCAGACAGGGCGTATCAATACACATCCCATGCAAGGGCCATGTCTCACAATATGGGGATGCACAGCTGTTAGGTGCATCCCCATGCAGGCAGTCCCATTGATGTCTATTGAGACACAGAGGCTGCACAGACACAACCGCTGCTCCCAATTTGACATCCGTGTGGGTGCGAGTCCTTGGCCTGAATGCAGTTCAGTGAGTGAGAGTGAGAGTTCGGGAACACGCACCTGCACCCACATGGATGTCAAATTGGTAGCAGCAGTTGTGTCCGTGCAGCCGATGTGTCCCAAAAGACATCAATGGGGCTGCTTGCACAGGGATGCATGGAACACCTGTGCACCCCCTTGTGGGTATACACGGTCCTTGCATGGGGCAGCATTGATATTCCCTGTGTGAATGAGGCCTAAATCTTTCAATGGGGGGGCACCTGTTCAGATGACAACTGTCTAATACAGGTGGGCACCTCACTTCCTCTTGAAAAATTGTCAGCTTCCATATTTCTTTCATTTAGGTTTCATTCAGACTGTTGTGATACGTCACTGCACATGCATTCCTGTGCTGTATTTGGGGTGATAACATGAGTTGAAGTTTGCCAAAGCACCTCAATGGATTTTAATAGACTTGCAGCAACTTTTACTAAGTAGTGTCCCACATTGCACACATAATGTAGTTCACATCTGTGCATTGCGGCGTATTAATACACAAGTGTGTTGTGCTGTGCTGTCTCGGTACATCAGGATACCACTGAAAATGAATGACAACACGGCACATTTAGTTTCACACGTTACCCTGCGCTGAAGTGTAGCAGTGGTGGCCCGTCCATTAGGGGCACCACCCCCCTAATCCATGCGCCTGGTCCCTAATCTATATGCAGGGCACTGGACACATTGGAATCTAATGTTTTTTTTTTTTTTTGAAGAACGTGATTATAGCCTGAGGCTCTAATTGGATTCAAAAAAGGGTGAGCCCATCCACTTGTGTGACAAAAGCAAATTAATATTCGCTATTGTCTTCCAGATTCTCCTCCCAGCCAATCAGGAAGCTGGTCCCACTTCCTGATTGTCTGGGAGGAGAACCCCCCGTCTCTTCCCTGGTCAAGCTCATCTCTTTATCTCGGCTTGACTCCCGGTTAGGCTCGGATCCCATTTGCCTCCTTACGGTAAGGCCTCCAATCGCGGCCTCCTGACCATATCCTGTGGGGGAGTGGTGGTGGTGGCGGCAGTGCAAGTGGGGGCGGGAGGTTTGTTTGCTGCACTCCCAAAATATTGAGCACCAGCCACCGCTGAAATGCAGTACAGTAAGGTGCACATGTAACCACAACACAAATGTATGCTTGGGTGGATAATTTCCATTCACAGCACAGCACAGCACAGAAGTGATTCCCTTGGCATCTCTTGTGAAAATCACATTGATTATATCTAGCCTTAGCTTATTTGTAATGGCAAATCTTTTTTCCGCATTACCTGCCTGAAAAAAAAAAATATTTCAGATTGTTAGATAAATATTTTCAAAGCATGGACATTTTCATTCTTCTTTTACCTGTGCAGCTGGGTAATTACACACATCTGCTGCCTGCATTCAGCCTTGATGCTCTTATCACAGAATAGCTTCAATTTCAAATATCTAAAAAAATTGAAAAAACTTGAAATCAAAGGAAGCAATGAGGGGGGTTTTGATTTTCATTTTTATTTTCGGTGGTAGCTCACAAATGTTCCTGGTTGTTATTTTTTTGGCTCTTTGCTTTGCTGAAACCCTGAGGTACCAAACAGTCACTGCCATTCCCCAGCAGACGACAAACAGTCCCAGAGAGGATTAGAAGCAGAAACAAAACAAGCAGATGTGTTATTTTCAGTTAAGCAAATGGGGGATAGATGCAATTTAGTATTCCAATCAACTATCGCTCTCTTCTAGCGCTTTGTTTAAAAGGAGCTTACCACCTAACCGTGAGATCATCTCTTTGATTAGAGTAGAAAATAAATACTTTGGAACTCATTAACTTTTTTCTTTCTTGTGTCACAGCCTATAGTCCTTTGACTGCCCCAGGCTAGAGCTAGGCACATCAGATTTTAGCTTCATCATCGTCTAAATCTTTTATTTGCACCAATGTGCACTGTGTAGAGTCTTGTGTGTGTCATCATTTCACAGCAGCAAGTTTTGAAAAGCATCATATTGCTGCTCGCTCTGTATAAATAGAATAGGTAAGATCTCCTCATGTATATTTCTGTTTGAAAATCTCACAAAATAATTTTATAGTGGAACTTGTGTTCATTTAATGAATAAGGGAGATGCAAATTTTCAAAACCTAAAAAATAGGCAAGTTTTGAAATGTCACCCCTAATGGTCTAAATCAGGGTTTCTCAACCAGGGTACCATAGAACCCAAGGGTTCCTCCAGAAGTTGCTGGGGGTTCTTTGAGGAATGAGTGATTTCACTGACACAGTTGAAATTTTTAGCTATCTGTAAGTGGGTAATTCTGCCCAATGGCCACAAATATAAGGAGCATTGTTCCCACTGACCATCACACTAACGTATCATGAGTTGTAGATATAGTATTTTTTAGCAGGGGTTCCCTGAAACCAGAAAGTTATTTCAAGTGTTCCTCTGTGTTGAAAAGGTTGAGAAAGGCTAGTCTAAATTCTTCCCCAATGAACAAGCCACAGCTAAGGTTTAAAGATTTTTTTAAAATCAGCACCATGGCTGGTACTTACACGAATGAGGAGTGTCCCATGTGCTGGTGTTCCTTGAAATCTGTTGTCCTCCTTAGAGATTTCCCCACAGCTTTTTTTTTTTTTTGTAAACTTCTAGTGCTCTGGCAGTAGAAGCGTAGCTTAAAGTGGATGTAAACCCAATTTTTTTTTTTTGATGTCATAATGTAGAGAATACGATTTCCTTTCATTTGAGCCCAGTCTTGCCACACAGATTTACTCGAGGCCTGAGCAATCCTCTTTTATTGTTCAGTTAGAGAAATCTTGACAAAGTCTTGAAAACTTTGTCAAAAACGCCCCCTTGCTGTGAGTGACAGGTGATTTACATATCTCATGCACTAGCCTGAGGCAGGTTATCATCAGATCACTGGATGTTCTACTCTGCCCAGCTCTGACTACATACATGTCCCCTAAATCCCTTGTCTGTCTATAGTCTGCTGACTGTTCACTGCATCCCATGATGAGAAACATCCAGTCAAAACACAGTAAAGCTGGGAGAGCTGGAGGGGAGGGGGATGTGAATTATGAACTTTTGGGAAGTGCATGATATGTAAATCACCAGTCACTCACAGCAAGGGGGCGTTTTTGACAAAGTTTTCAAAAATTTGTCAAGATTTCTCTAACTGAACAATAAAGAGGATTGCTCAGGCCTCGAGTAAATCTGTGTGGCAAGACTGGGCTCAAATGAAAGGAAATCTTATTCTCTACATCATGACATCAAAAAACATTTTTTTTGGGGTTTACATCCACAGCTTGTGAGCCCCGATATAAACATTGACCTGGGGCCCCCCTCCACTACCATCTGCCGCTTCCAACTCCGAGTCTTGAGGTGGCGCTCTCGCTCCCCTCCTTGCATTTGGACTTGCATTTCAGAAAAGATGTTAAGCACCATGATGTCACTGTGCCTGTCCTGAGCCCGAGCCCACCCTAAACCTGATGTCAGGTCACCTGAGACCAGGTGACAGGTGCACTCTGTAGGAATCGGAAGTGCACCGCTAGGTAGTGGACCTTAGGACTGACTGCTGCGGATTTTACTCAGGAAGATTCAGGACACAGGTCTACTGGATCACTAACACAGATCCCAGTGGGAGCTAGAGCATAGATTCCCCAGGGCGCGGAGTCTAAGAGCCAGCAGGTGTTCGCCAGAGCCTCTAGTGGTGAGGATGGACTTCGCTGCAGTCTGGCTCCAGGTCGCGGCCCCTAGGGTCTCACAGCTCACGCTCACAGTAGACTACAGGAGAAGGAAGCAGCAGGCTGGAACGACAAGGATAGTAAGGGGATAAGGCAGAGGTCAGGGCAACTAGCAGACAGGAACAACAGACTACACGCCAAAGGTTCAGGGTCACAGGCAGACAGGGATGGTCGGGGACATGCCAAAGGGTCAAGGTCACAAGCAGACAGGAATCGTTGAGAACACGGCAAGGTCGGTAACAGAGACAAACATAAAGCACACGGCAAGCAGGAACCAGGAAGCCGAACACACCATGGATGCACAATGGTTGATCAGCACCACTGGCTTGCAGTGCACAGGTTAATATAGGTTTCCCTGATAGGGCCTGGGGTGGAGCCATGCTTAGAGGAGAGGTTATAAAAACCACCAGGTGAGAGTGGCTGGCCTCTTTGTCTGAACACATGAGGAGAGGTAAGCAAACAGGGGAAGATTACTGCATAACCATGACACCTGAACACCATTTGGCTGCCTTTGAAACTGGGCATGTGCAGTTCCAAAGCTACCCTTGACCATGTTTTGTTTTACGGGCATCGGTTGCTATTCCTGGACATTTATAGACAGGGTAAAAATTGGCAACCCTTACTACTGGTAATGACACATTTTCTCCCCCTCTAGTTGTAACAAATCAAATGCCTCACCCCACCAAGGTAATAACAGAGGTGCTCCCCTCCTAGTAAGATACATGCCCTCCCCCCTCCAAGTAATGACAGATCTTCCCTACCTCTAGTTAGTTATAGGTGCCCTCCTCCTAGTAATTACTCATGACATGCCCCCCCACCACCATCCTGGGGGGGGGGGGGGGAGGCATTAGTGCGCTGCAGCAAATGGGTATTAGTGGGTCTTAAAGGGGCATTACATACCAGGAGGGTGCTACATACAGAGTGCAGAGTTCTGCAGGGTCCAGGAGTGTTCTTTGTATAGAGTGCAGAGTTCAGGAGGGTACTACGTACAGAGTGCAGGGTCCATGAAGGTGCTATGCATGGAGTGCAGAGATCAGGAAGGTGCTACATATGGAGTGCTGGCTCCAAGAGGATAGTTTGGTTGCAGGCTGGTTGTTAAGTTGAGCTGGGAATTTTCTTTGGTTTTGTTTGACATGCATCGCTCTTCCATGTGTTCCTTGCTGCGAAGTCCAGTAATAAGTGGGCCAGTGGCCATTAGTTTGTGCTGCTATATACAGAGAGCAGGGTCCACGAGGGTGCTATTTACAGAGTGCAGAGTTTCACACCCAAACCCTTATCCTTGACAAGGGTGTCCTCTCCCTTCCAGCACAAGTCCCCCCATTACTAGACATGTGCGATTTGTTTCGTACGAATCGAAAATTCGTACATTCTGAAGCATCCAAAATACGAATTGCTATGCTTCTGAATTTTATACGAAATACAAAATTTTGTTGACGAATTTCGGATCCAAATTCCGTTACAACGGAAACGTGACTGGTGTTTTGTTGACCAATCAGAGGTTTTCTTCTGCTGCTGAGTGAGGGTTAGGAAAATTACCTTTTTAAATATGGGAGTGGGAGACTAGTACTGATAGTCGATGGGAGATTCAGAATCGGACAAAATTAGAATGTTCGTTAATATCGTTTTATTATTGTCATAATAATTACGATTATTCGTTATGATGAAGTTAAAAACCCAGGAAGTCAGCACAGCACAGGGATGGTGGGAGCCCCTCATAGTAAGCACAGCAGGGGTACAGCCCCAGGAAGTCATCACAGCACAGGGATGGTGGGAGTCCCTCATAATGAGCACAGCAGGGGTACATCCCCAGGAGGAAGTCAGCACAGCACAGGGTTGGTGGGAACCCCTCATAGTGAGCACAGCAGGGGTACAGCCCCAGGAAGTCATCACAGCACAGGGTTGGTGGGAGCCCCTCATAATGAGCACAGCAGGGGTACAAACCCAGGAAGTCATCACAGCACAGGGATGGTGGGAGCCCCCTCATAATGAGCACAGTAGGGGTACAAACCCAGGAATTCAGCACAGCACAGGGATGGTGGGAGCTCCCTCATAATGAGCACAGCAGGGGTACAAACCCAGGAGGAAGTCAGCACAGCACAGGGATGGTGGGAGCCCCTCATAATGAGCACAGAAGGGGCACAAACCCAGGAAGTCAGCACAGCACAGGGATGGTGGGAGCCCCCTCATAATGA
The DNA here is from genome assembly GCA_028564925.1 of Lithobates sylvaticus. NCBI lineage: Eukaryota > Metazoa > Chordata > Amphibia > Anura > Ranidae > Lithobates > Lithobates sylvaticus. The sequence goes on along the minus strand of CM053033.1, from coordinate 130,112,054 downwards.
GCACAGCAGGGGTACAAACCCAGGAAGTCATCACAGCACAGGGATGGTGGGAGCTCCTCATAATGAGCACAGCAGGGGTACAAACCCAGAAAGTCATCACAGCACAGGGATGGTGGGAGCCCCCTCATAATGAGCACAGCAGGGGTACAAACCCAGAATTTCAGCACAGCACAGGGATGGTGGGAGCCCCCTCATAATGAGCACAGCAGGGGTACAAACCCAGGAATTCAGCACAGCACAGGGATGGTGGGAGCCCCCTCATAATGAGCACAGCAGGGGTACAAACCCAGGAGGAAGTCAGCCCAGCACAGGGATGGTGGGAGCCCCTCATAATGAGCACAGCAGGGGTACAGCCCCAGGAGGAAGTCAGCACAGCACAGGGATGGTGGGAGCCCCTCACGTGCGCCAATGAGAGTGTAGGGGAGTGGACTGTGGAGAAGGAAAAGTGGAAGACGAGAACTGGAGCTTAGCAGTGGGACACAGAGCGGATGGAGTTGGACTCCTGGATTCTGTGGCCGCAGCTATGCCAATATATCAGGGAGGCCACTCGGGCCCCTTGGAACTAGGGGTTGGGTTGCTATTGCGACCCCTGATGCTACTCCCATTTGTGGCAGGTTAATATTAGCGGCTGCATCTGTGCACTCAAAAGTGTTCACTATACCCATGTAGCACCCTCCTGATCCCCAGAGGCATGGTGGTACCCCCAAAGGCAGGGTAGGCTGACATTTCATTTCAGGGTGTAGATTATTTAGGCAATAATGGGACGTGAACAGATGGGTGCCAGACACTTTCTAAGGTGAAACAAATAGGAGTTTATTGCTTGCACAGAAAGCTCCAGGAAGAGAGGGGAAGGACACAGGACACCCATGAACTAGCAGACTCCACTCAATGGGGCAAAAGTACTTACAGTCTTCACAGATAAAGAGCCTTGAAGCTGACCCAGCTTTCTGTGACTGTAACTCGACTGCAAGGCACTTGTTAAATCAGCTTCTGGCACCCTGGAGCGAAGACTCCATACTCCAGTGAGGTCCAAGCTCCACTTCAAGGTTTTCCAGCCCTTCATCACATCTGACAGTCTTCTATGGCCCCTAGGCCCTATATGCAGGCTTTTTTTCCCAGCCACATGCTCATCCTCTCAGGCAGCAGGCCTAAGAGGTTTCAACAAACAAAAACACTCCTCCCCTAGGCAGGAGGCCCAGGGGAAAACAGACTGACTTCCCAAGGTCACTTCCCTAAATATTTACAGTATCCCCTCTCCCAGCATGCACCAGTGGCACAGAAGCTCCTACTGGTTGGCCAGGGAGAAATAAATATTTATAACTCTGTCTATGCTCTCTTTCAGCAAGACAGGGTAAAAAGGAGGGGAGGTGGTGTCTATCTCTATGTGAGAAGTGATCTCAAAGCGAGTGTGAAATAGAACCTAGTCGATGGAGAGGGTGATGAATGAATGAATGAATGAATGATTTGTATAGCGCTACAGTGTGAACTGAATCGCCTCAAGGTGCTGTATTTGTGCTTTGTTGTCAAGCTTCTTAGAAGAGGTAGGTCTTGAGTTTTTTTCTGAAGTCCTGATGGTTTTCTTCCATGCGGATGTAGGTCGGTGGAGCGTTCCAGCCGTGGTCCTTGGACAGCGAATCTCCGTTCCCCCTTTGATTTGTAGCGGGATTTGGGAACTGATGAGTCTGAAGCATTATGGGTGGAACTGTACATAGGTGTGCATACTACAAAGTTGATCATTAGAGTTTGTTATAAACCTCCCAGTATTAATGAGGAGGTGGAGACTCAACTCCTGACTGCAAGGGCAGGGACAGTGATAATAATGGGGGATTTTAACTACCCATAAATTTACTGGAGTAATGGCACTGCTAGAACAGTTAAAGGGCTAAAATGTATAAACCTATTACAAGACAATTTTATGGTCCAATTTATTGAGGCCCCAACTAGGAATGATGCTCTGCAGAACCTGGTAATCTCAAACCATGCAGAGCTTATTACCACTATTCATATAAAAGAACATATGTGTAGCAGTGACCATAACATGATTTCATTTAATTTTAGCTGTAAACACATACCGGAAATATAAATGTAGCGCCCACCCCATTTAGGTGGGTGCTAAATAGGTTTAAATAGGTAGTGATAGGTAAATTTGGCCAGGGCCTTACACTCTTTTTTGGCCTGATTGTTTGTGTGGGAGAGGGGAGTGATAGAATAGAGGGGGGTGTGGCCACCTACACTCTGGCGCATATAGATACCCTTTACCTTTCAGTGGAAATATTCTGGAAGGGAGGCGGGCCTTGGGAGTGGAGTGGCAGACAGTTTGTATGGAGAGCTCTGGACCAATCATTAACTTGTGTTGGCAGGGGCAGGACTCGCATATAAGCTGGGGGTCACATGCTTCCTGGAGGAGGAGTTGGGAAGAAGAGAGTCCAAGATGTAGGGAGAGGAGCAGCAGGCTTGAAGACCTGGGGGTTCAGAGACCCCAGTGCTGGATGGAAGGAGCGGGGTTGAAGGCCTGAGGGTTCAGAGACTTCAGTGCTGGATAACCCACACAGTCGCTGTGTAATCTGGAGAAGAAACCAGGCGTCCCAGCCTGGGATGTACCCGAACATGCGGAGGAGGAAGTAGGTGAAAAGGGGACGGAGGAAACTGGGATCGACCTTCTGTGGCAATCATGGACTGTCGATGGGAGAGAGCAAAGGGAGTGCAACCCAGCGGTGCTTATGCGTCAACTCACTATGTGTTCAAGGACCTAGTGATGGACACTTTCCAGAACTGACACTGGGCGGATTGCAGGAGTCAAGGTAGGCGGTGAGGCCTGGGACTTTTAACATCCATAACCCACAGCATTATTCAGAGTGATGCTGGTCGTTTCATCAAAGGAAAGTACACAGAGACAGAGTCAGGAACCAGAATTAATAGAGGCAACTTATATGCTCTATTCAACATGTAACGTTCATCTAACTTCAAGCAATAAAGCCTTTTAAAAGTTAGAGACTGTTTGCTGTCTGTGGGATTTTGCATAGGGAGAAGAAAACGGAACCAGCCAACACAAAGGTAATGAACACACTTTGCAGCTCCCAAGGGAGTAGTGTGCTGCATAAACAACACTTAACTTTAAAGCCCCATACACACGGTCGGACTTTTTCATCAATTTGGTCCGATCGGACAAGGTTGTTGAAAAATCAGACCGTGTGTATGCACCATCGGACAGTGTTCGTCGGTTTGTCCGTCGGACAAAGTCTTATCTCCTGCTGGAAAGATTTCCCGTCAACCCGGTCCGATCACACCAAATCCGAGCGTGTGTACGCTTGTCCGACCGGACAAAGTGCTACGCATGCTCAGATCACATTACAAGACCAAAGCTATTGGCTACTAGCCTCTACGTAGTCCCGTCGTAGGCAACAAACGTCACCACGTTCAGAATGATCGGATTTTCCGACAACTTTGTCCGATCGTGTGTACGCAAAACCAACATCAGACAAAGTATGACGGACATGGTCCGACGGACCTGGTCCACGGATTGTCCGCGCGTGTGTATGGGGCTTAAGAGAGCAAATTTTCCAAGGATGGGGGCTGCTCTCCAAGACTTAGAGGGAATATTGGCTTTGTGTGGACTGTTTATGGACTCTCTATGTACACTTTTTGCACTTTATTATTATTGAAATTGTGTGCCATTACGCTAATGTGAAGTTGAAGTTGTGAGGCACTTGCACTTTATTCATGCGTTTACAAATTTTCAATGTTTTGGTATATTTCTGGTTATTACTCCTTAGCGCAGGGATTTATGTGCTATTCATACAGCATGGCTCATCCCCACGCCCCACTCCCTCCTCACTGGATTTGACTGACAGCAACAGGAACCAATGGCTCCCGCTATTGCCTGTCAGACCCTGTGTGAAGAGAGAGAGTGGAGAGAAGACTGCAGCCAGGCACAGCGCTGGATTGATCCAGGAGTCAGGTAAGTGTTTAGAGGGTGAGGAGGGCACAGCAAGTCTTAAAATGTTTTTTATACCTTGGAGATAATGTATAAGGTTAAGAAACATTTTATCTTTAAAACCGCTTTAAGTAACATCCCAGCTGCGGACAAATTGGTGTAGAATGAAGAGGGAAAGGGTGGGGTTGAAGAGAAGGGAAAGGGATTAAAGTGGAATGTGCTTCGGGAGAAGGAAAAGGAATTAAGGTGGACTGTAGCTGAGAAGCAGGGAATGGGAGGGGGGTGGGGGGGGGTGGTAAGAATAATATAAAATAATAAAACAGAATAATATAAAAACAGGATGAAAACAAACATGGTCGCCTAATTTTGCGTAAATATCTAAAAAAACAAACATTAACATATATATCAAATACAATATATTTGGATTATACTGATACATACTGTGAATTTCAGTACTGATTAATATTGTATAATGGTGTAACATTGTTGTCTTTGATATTGTATGACAAATGTGTTTTGACAGATTAATGTTTGATGCAGAAGAATTATTGCTGCAAGACATTTCACATGGATATAAACAGCAGTTAATTTTGAACATGGATCAAAAACATATCCCTATTGGTGGCCAGATGGAAACGAATGTTCATCCACCTATATTTGGGTTTGCCGGACCAAACGCAATAGGTTTGCATCCAGGTCTGCTTTTACTGGCCTGAATGGATGTGGGCATAAAATTTGGGATACAATTTACATCCGGTCACCCATAAGGATGGATCTCAAATATGTGATATATATGCCCAATGGGAGCCTATGGCTCCCGCTACGATCTATGGGAGGCCAAAACAATTACCAGTGCTGCTGCAGATAGGCATAGTGCTGAACCGATATAAGACTCAGGTGAGTATTTAGGCGGGAGTGGGGGAAACAACTAGCAGAATTTTTTTTACCTTAAAGTGTAAGTTCACCTTTACAGAAAATCTGTAAGGTAAACTTACACTGGACCCCCTCCCCATTGCACTGGTCCCACTGTACCTGAGACCGGCAATCTCCCGCACTGACACATCGTATCCCCGCTTTACCGGTCTGGGGATTTGAAAGCCTCACGGATTTCTCTCCTCTCCTCCGCAGCGCTGACAGGATGGGCTATGCTGGTTCTAATTGGATGGCGCCGACCAATCAGAATGCCTCCTATCCATACCTGTACGAGGTACATTTAGGAGATTAAGCTGGGGGGGATTTCTGATCCCTGGACCAGTAAAGTGGCGATATGATGTGTCAGTGCCAGAGATCGAGGGCTTCAGGTGCAGCGGAACCAGGTGCGATGGGGTGGGGGACCAGTATAAGTTCACCTTACAGATTTTTCTGTAAAGGTGAACTTACCCTTTAATGTTGATAATGCATTAATGTATAAAACCTTCTGGCTTTAGAACCCCTTTAAACATATCTGTCAATTTACCTTGTAATGTGTTAGAACATGTTCAATGTCTTTATGCTGCATTTCTTTCCTTTTTTTTTATTAAACAAGATGTTAGGATTTAGGTTGGAGGTTTGGCTAAATTGTCTAAAAATAGTTCTTTGGTTTGATAATTGCTTCACTATAAGCATCAGTGTCACAAACATAACAAAAAATTAAGTCATAAAGGCTTTAGCGGTAATTAAGCGCTATGTGCTAAAATGTTTGTCGATCCTTCCTTTACCAAAGCCAACTGCTCCAATTTTATGAAGTCAGACGCACGTACCATAGCTATAGTTGCACAACTGCTCCCAGGCTCCAAATGAGACCGCAGCTCATTGCCATTACCTCCCCCCCCCGGTGGCTGCTTACTTTTATCTTCGCTATTTTTAGGCTTTTCACATACCTAAAGTTCAGCTTTAAAGCAGAGAATTCTTTCTACACCTCAGGATAAGTTATACTTGTGCTGCAGCAGAGTTAAAAGGGGTAGCTTTGGGCAGTAATATAAGATAGGAATAAACACAACATCTACCATACACACAAATTCATTGTAGGTATAACAAATGTGCATATCAATTCACAAATCAGGGGAACAGGTGAATTTTTTTGATTCACCCGAATATATGCATGCTGATTATTCCATTCTGTCCAGAAACATACGACTCATGAATTACAATTACCTGGATGCCTGAATGCATGCATTTCCATTCACACAGCACTCGATGACAATATTTGCCTCATGGTTATGATGCTAAAGTCTGGTGTCAGTGATCTTGATTATATTCTGTTGATATATGTCCTCTGAGTTACACTTTCAGTGTTTTCCCATGCCCTGGTTAATTAAAACCCACATACTTCTATAAGATATTGGTAAACTGCAATCACTTTTTTCATGGGACCTTTAATGGCTGCTGTCTTTTCAACTCCTACTGCTATGCCAGTCAAATGTGGTGCTTGAAGGAACTTTAGGACTCATGTTTACTTTGAATTTTGAAAAGTCATCTACATCAATGCCTGGGCAACTTAGACTCTTTGTATTGGCTATCAGGCAGCAGGATCCTCTCAGTTTCTGAAGATTGCAGTGGCATAATGACATCATCACAAGGGGACTGGACAGGGCAGGCACCAACCAATTGCAGTGCTGGATTACTGGTCTCCAGAGGTGTGGACGAGGGATACATAATGGGGGAGGGGGAACAGAAAGAGGTAGGGGGTGTTCACATTTCCTGGAGATAGGCTGTAACAAATAAAAAGACAGCCTTAGGCATTAATGTGTATTTAAATCAACAGATCAGAACAAACTATAAAAAAATATGAAATCCAACCTACATTTAAATGTTAATACAAAGGTATATTAAGGTATAAATGTATATAAAGGCTTGGTTTACAACTGTGCAGCTGTGTGTTGCATGTAGAGCAACCCATTTATTTCAATGGACTTCCAAACCACAGGAAAAGTCTACAACCCTTTTTTTAAACCGTGCCACACTGAGCTGTATGATCCTGCGGCAAAATGCAGTTTTGAGTGTGCAAAAAGGTAAATGTTTACCAATGTATGGGGTTTCAATTAATGGCACCTTTGTGCGTCTTCTAAAATGCAGCGCATTTCTCTGCATGTTGGGAACACAACAATAATGTGAACCTTGCCTGACAGTATAGAATGGAAAAATCAACAGCAATAGAAATGCTTTTTAAGAGAAAATGCTGCTCTTGGCTCCCTTCTGTTCATGTATTTTTTCCTAAAGGAGAAAATCAGGCAACTCTGAACTCTAACCCTTCTTTTTAGCAGAGAGCACAATAATAAAGGGATAGGCCTTCTGACATATGGCAGCACTAAATAGGGCTACTTTCACACTGGGGCGGGGGGCGTTAGCCTTTTAACCCCTGCTAGCGGCCGAGGAAAAGTTTAAAAGCGCCCAAAAAGCGCCGCTGCAGCGTTACCCATTTATTTTTAACGGCAGGGGCGGTTTAGCAGCGGTGTATACACAGCTCCTGCACCACCCCAAAGATGCTGCTTGCATGACTTTTTTTTCCCATCCTGCAAGCGCACCGCCCCAGTGTGAAAGCACTGGGGCTTTCACACTGGGGCTGCAGAAGAGGCAGTTTACAGGCCCTTTTCAGGCACTAATTTTAGCGCAAAAAGCCTGTAAAATGCCTCAGTGTGAAAGTAGCCTAAGGCTCCGTTCAAACCTAGGCATTTTTTGGGCATTTTTCTGCTGTAAGCCTCAGCTCTAAAAACGCCCAACAAAACAAATCCCATTCATTTCAATGGCCCCTGTTCACATCTGAGCGTTCTGTCGCCTGAAGCAAAACGCCCGTTGCTCAAAAAAGTACAGGAGCTTCTTTTTTGGCAGATTACAGGCGTTTTACTGCTTTTACATTGGTGACCTTTTAACCTTGAAAACGCCTGCACAAAAACGCTGCAAAACTCGGCAAAAACACCTGAAAGAACGCTGGGAAAAAACGCCTGAAAAACGCCTGTAAAATAGCAACGCCTAGATGTGAACAGAGCCTAAAGGTAGGCTGGAGCAGTTTATTTGTCAAGAGAGGTACATACTGTATTTCATACATATTAATACTTTGCATTTGTCTGTTTCAACAAAGCTGTTAACTCTTTACCTTAACAGGTATAATTCAATTGTATGATCATTTAAAAAAAAAAAAAAATGCGTTGTCTAATGTAAATTTGTAAAAAAAAATTTTTTTCATTTCCTAGAATTTAGGTTGTTTTTTTCCCTTGTTTTTACTGAACTGCAAAATACCTCATCTGTCTCCATTCACTGACAGATTGTCTATTCTGGGAATTCTTTTTTCCTAAAAATGTTAGTTAGTACAAAGACAGTAACACAGTAAGTATTATAAAAATAACATTTGTATATTTGCAGAAATATTCCTTTTTAAGAGGCATTAAAAAAAAAAAAAAAAAAAAAAAAAATATTTTAGAGGCATCAATGATTAAATTATTTTTTTATATGGGAAATTATGGCAGAGAAAAAACATATAATAGAATGGCATTCAAGTGACAATCCCAAATACCACCACAAGGGGCTGCTCTTCAACTTTCTCTGCATAGAACAAAACATTACAGATTTCAGAAACAAAATAAACAAAATAAAATTTGCAACACTTTAATAAGTGACCTCATCTGTGGGGTTTGAGTGTCCATTGGGTTATTGTGAAATAATTAAATGCTCACAGGTAGTATTTTAAACAATACTATTTTGTTACACTGAAAATCCTCACTTTGGATGTATTATAAAGTTATAAAATAGTGTTAACAAAAATGACCTGATTGGCTTATTGGAAATCTGCTTAGCTGGCATCCCACCCCATCTACTTCTGTGATCCTGTTTGCAGTATTTTGAGCTGTTTGACCTGCCATTTTATTTTATTTAATTCATCTTTTTACAAAAAAGCACTGGCCAGGTACTTCAAAAGATGGGGCCACAAAAGAACACAGAAGCTACCCTCTTAATGCAGTTAGGTTGGATATTGACCATTGTTTTGCTTATCCAGAATAAATTAGATCTTTTTCTTTTGATACGTGTGGTTTTTCTAGGCAGAATAACACACTATGAGATAACTTTCTTAAAGTGTAAAGTAGAATCTTTTTTAGTTTTGGTTAAAATAGGGAAGGATTAAAAACTGTAATTTTATTCTTGATCTCACTTTAATTCCTGTCTGAAGACAGAGCAGAAAGTGAAAGGAAATCTTTTCAAAGTAAGGATTATCCCCCCTTATACAGTTATCACCAAAACCGGCGTTCTCTAATTTTGTTGGTGACAATTTAAAAATTAAAGCATAAGTTCACCTTTCTGAACATTTTACATGTTACACCTGTATTTGGGATGTAACATGTTCAGCAAATTTCCCCTGCACCGCTGACCCCCCTCCCCCCTCATTGTGACAGAGGGCAGGGGATCCTCTCCCCACTGTCGCAATTTGAAAACAGCGCGGAAATGTGGGGCTCCACCCACAGAGCTCTGAGAAAGAAAGAACTACAAGTACCATTGTCCATTGCGGCAGGTGGCTGGGACTTCTCAGTGAACTGTGATGCACACTCTCGCAGTTCATTGATCTTCCTGCTCTCCAGTAACTGTCTGACTGTATGGGAGGTACAAGCAGACAGCCTTACTGAGAGTCTGCAGGAGTCTGACATTGCACCCACGATCTGCTGTTCGGCTGTGCAACAATCTGTAGGCTCCTATGAAAAAAATAAAATAAATGCACATTCTTTTACCTGCAAAAAAGGGTGAACTTATGCCTTAAGGGTTTCTCCTTTTATCTTCTGTTTTGGTGGCAATGGTATGAACAAAACCCTATCTTACTGTAGCCAAAACTAAAGCAAATTCCTTTGCCTACACTTTAAGCTTATGCTCACTGCAAATTAGAACTTTCTCTTTTTTGCATGCAGATTTTGTACATCTCAGTGTTTCATTTGCTATTGGAACAGTATAATATTTTCCTAAGGTATTATCTCTCTTATTCCTGATGAAGAAGGCGTGGCATTGCCTCTGAAACACATTCTGATTGGCCAGTGCAGTGGTAGGCGGTACCTAGATTTGACAACTCTGGAACATCTCCACACCGAGAGACCTGCCGGCATCTTCCCAAGTCTCCACTTGGCTTCAGCTCCTGCTGAAACACGGCGCTTGCTGCTGTCATCAAAGGCTTCCTCAGCTTCTTCCATTGTTTCATCTGGCATGCCTTTACCTATTGAGCACCATGTGAGTGCATTTTTTTTTGTTTTTATACTTTGCTACTTTTTATTAAAATGATACTGCACTAGAAGTGGCTTGGCGCTTCTCTCTCTTTTCCCTGCCCTTCTATTATCTCTTTTTGCAATTCTGTAGGGAGCAGTAGGCTGTAGCCAGGCTGTTTTTTTTTTCCTTAGTCACTTGCTGTTTGAGCTTGTTCCAGCAGGGTGGGCTAGAGAAGTTACATTTTGTGTTATAGATGTTTAGTGACTCAGACAATAAACAGTTTTGGTGGAGAAAGATATTAAAGTAGTTCTAAAACCTAAACATTTTTTTTACCTTAATGCGTTCCTTTTATTAAGATTAAAAATGTTTGGATAAATCTATCGCCCCCCCTCACTCGATCCAGCGCTGTGCCCATCTGAAGCAGCTTTCTCTTCTCACTTGCTGATCTCACAGGCCTTGCTAAGGCCATTGTCTCCCACTACTGTCAGTCAAATCCTGAGACGAGGTAGGGTCGAGCTCGCTGTCTGTGTCTATGGACACAGGCAGCGTGGCTCCATATAGCTAGCATATTAGCATACAAGGCTCCATATTATGCATGTGAGAGATATATGCACACACATATATATATATATATATATATATATATATATATATATATATATATATATGATATTTTGGCTTAATACCAAAGCAGCACCATAGACTAACATTGTGTACTGGGTGTGCAGTGTGCATGGGGTTTCAAGTTCTGGCAGTATTTTGTGACAACGTTGTCCAATTGTATGTGTGTGTTTCTTTTTATTGTTGGCTATTTGGGTAAATTACTCCACATTAATGCTATTTCTGTACATTTTAGTGGTTTTTAACATACTATTTGAAGATCAATAAAGCTTGTTAGAGATTTCCAATGATATACCGTGGTGGATTCTCCTCATTGCTTTCTTGGGATATCTCTTTATCCCAAACCCCCTTTCCTATATTTCAGTGATTTATTTGCTTTGGGGGTATCCTGTCCCAACCGACGAATCGGTAACACCCTATTACTGGTAGAGCCCTCTCACCATTTAATTAAATTGGATTCAGATAAATGTTATCCGTATATTCTGGCTCCATATCGAGCCCACAGGTGTGCCACGGTAAGAGGTGGCTTCCTATAGTGGTACATGAAAAGGAGGAGGAGCCAAGAATGCCAGCAGGGGACCAGAGAAGAGGAGGATTGAGGCCACTCTGTGCAATTCTATTGCACGGAGCAGATAAGTATACACCTGTTTGTTATTTTAAACAAAAATTGTATTCACATTCACTTTAAATATTTGTGGCACCTGGTATTCCATCCTGGCCTTCTGCCTGGTTAAGATGAAGCTGTGAGAACTGTCGTTTCCTCTAAAGATTTGTTGCACAGAGCAGCAAGTCAGAATTTAAAACATCAGTGGACAAACAAGGCGAACTTTTACAGGGACAATATATACCCACTCTCTATACCAGCAGCACTGAATTTTCCCCCAAACTTTTCCAGTGTTCCCCAGGCAGGGCTTTGCAGCACTCCCCTGTCAGCATCATTCGGTCTGTTTACATACAGTTCTGCCAATTGCCAGGAGAGACCACATCTTTGAAACTGTAACGATTCTATAGTTCCAAAAATTGGGTACCAATTGTTGCTATCCATGAGTCTGCAACAAACAATGCTTTGTCTCTTCAGACGATGCTGCTTCCAGGGCTGAGTGGGTTTAAATTGTTGCCTGCATTTTCAACCACTTGTGGGGTTTAGCTTCCAGCAGTTTGAAAATAAAAGCAATTCTTTCCACTGAGCATTATTTTCTATGATTTTGAGCCCACATTTAGTTATCCAGCAAAGTCAGCACAGCAAGTTTCTTTATGCACAAAGAGTATGTCCAGCACAGTTGCACCCTGTTATCTCAGGTTTTTGCTAGCTTTCCACCTGTATGCACACTTCTCAGTATGTTAACACTCTTAGGCTGGAGCTTCTTTTTAAGCCTGTTGCATCATTTGCAGATAACCCAAATGCAGTGTGGTGATTAGGGAACTCATTTAGGGAGGACTGGGAACCCTTGGCATTGATGGCAAGACCACAGAACCAGATTTTTCATGTTAGGGACAGATGTCAATGGGCTAAAGAAAGTGTATCTTGCAAAGTGTGCTAAGGTGCCACAGTGACTGGTAGGCATAGTGAAAGGTGAATGCTCATAAAAGAGTTTTCGGTGTAAGGTTCATCTTGGCATTTGTTCTCAGACATGCAATGGAAGTCAGTACTGAAAGACTTCCCTGTGCCAGAAATTGAGATATCTGAATGGGGAGCAGGCAGTTATATAATGCCCAACATGTGCAACTTCAGGTCCCATTCTGAGTATGTCCACTCAGAGCCATCAGCCTAGCCGGAAATATTATTACTGATTTGGGGGCAAATGCACCTCTGCCCCTAAGCCAGTCCTTCTCTGGACTTTTTCCCTGGTTAGATTGAAGATAAAGCTTGTGATTGTTTTGTTCTACCTAATGAACAGTACTTTCATTTCAACAATTTACCTTTATCCACTGTTGACTCAATTGGGAAGAAGACTTAAAGGCTAGCAAGACAGAGGAGGACTTGTTGGAAATCTTGTCTACAGTTGCTTCCTGTACCATCAATGCTACTACTTTTGAGTTTGCAGATGGTATTCAGTACACACTAGACTTGGGCACATGTATCATGAACTCTCAGGTCACTGTCTCAATGATTGTCCGACTATTAGAGACAACTGTGACATACCTAGCCGGGACACAGGCTTTTGGAGAGGACTGAATGCGAGCCTCTTGCCAACCGATTATGGGCCCTGGATTTTAAGGGGCACAGGGTGAATGAGAACCCCACTATAATCTGTGCTAGTCAGATTCAATGCTGTATATATGTATATATAATGTGTGTTGTCTCATGCTGTTGGGACACACACATGTCAGATGGTAATATCATCAACTCCAGCCACCTGTCTGTTGTCTTGTATAATGTAAATGAGTCTAGTCTGGCTAGACACAGATTCTAAAGAGTATTTCACCTATTATTGTATGTGCTAATTAACCCTGAAATTGAATGAAGGAGTCCAGTGTTGATTTAGATACTTAGCTCAGGTTAATTCTGTTTCTGGCTACAGTTGTATTGTTAGAATAATATGAGCAGGAGGGGGGACCTCCTCTTCTACTGTATTATGAATACTTGTAATTTTGGTTCTAATAAATCAGTCCATGTTGAGCAACTAAGCAAGTGTCGTTTTGTTTTGTGCTTGTGAGCGGTTGGAATATCTGATATCTATATTTAGACTGGGAGGAAGTGGTATATGACAAAAGCACTCAAGCGGAGTGTAGGGACGTTTCATCATATTGGTGGCAAGTAGTGGGATGCTTCCTGCAGTCTGGGATATCCAAACCTCCACCTGGATCCAAGGATAGCAGGAGAGGAGGAGAGGTACAGATACCAGCCGCCATGGAAGAGGAATTCAGAAGGAGGTTGCGAGAGATGCAGCTACAGCACAGAGGACCAGTATCAGAGCAGGTCCTGCTGGGATGGTTTGATTCTATTCGCTGAAAACTCTGGAAGGAAGCGCTAGCCCGTGATCAGCATCACCAGGGAAAAGTTCTCCCCTCCATCCAGGAAAGGTACTGATCACAGTATGGATTGCGGGTGCGGTTTTTAGGAGAAAAATCACAAAAAGAGCAGACAGCTGAATTAAGCAGGCTGATCTGGGCAGAGATGAAGCTGGATGAGAGTTACAGAGCCCTCCGGTGGCATGTATCCCAAGCATGTCCCTGGATAGCGGATGACAGCCCAACGGATGGCTTAAGCTACGGTGGCCTGGGACTGTTGTATGTGAAGCTCACAGGGGACTCTAACTTTGGGAGTGATTTGGAGTGGTGGTTGGACGAAATCATGGATTTCAGAGAAGGGCTACTGAACGTCTCGGAAGTGCACTGGACACTGGAAGATATAGAGTTTCTGGCCGCTCAGGAATGGGAGCTGGAGATCGCCTACAGGCGGCTGCTAGACTCTGCTCAGTGCCAGGGCTGGGCTCCCCTTGCCTAGGACTATGAGGAAATACCAGTGGACAACTCTGAAATCCTGGCTGAAGAGTCGGCAATGTGGCAGTGTGCTTTGCCAACCTGCCCCTGCAGCTATGGACGTGGAGGTCTTATGGCGAATGCAGCAAGTGCTGAATGACATTGATGATCCTGTTTCTGCATGGGATGATCTTGGATGGAGGAATGTGCCTGTCCAGCAGCATGCCAGAGAATTGGCAGTGGAAAATCTGGAGATTGCCATCCCCAAAGCTGAAGTGCTGACAACAGGGCAGAGCTCTGCTAACCTCTGCCCAGCACTGATAGCATCTTCTGGGTTCCATGGACAGGAGATGGTGAACCTCTATCCCCAGACACCAGTTGTAGAGACAGGGGATTTGATTTGAGACGTTTCTACTGAGGAAGAAGAACCTGATAAGCCTCCAGCAGAAGAGCTGGTATTAGGGCCAAACTTCACTGTGCTCTGCCCAGCACCAACAGCAGTATCTGTGGAGTTAAAAGGAACTTCCCCAGCTGAAGCGCTGGTCACCGGACAGAGGGTCCAAGACCTCTGCCCCACACCTGTGGCAGTTTTGGAGGCTCAGGGTGAGAAGGTGGCTATCACTTCACAGCAGCAGATACAGGGGGAGAAGGGAGCGGAGGTGTTTGTTGTCCCTCCTCAACAGTCGGCCAGGGTGGAGAAAGCGGTCTTTCCTCCGCAGCAAAGATCCGTGCACCTGGGATACCACAGACATGTCATCCCAGCAGCCAGATGAGGGAATGGAAAAGGAAGCAGCCAGCTCCCCTTCCCAATGGCAGCTACACAGTTTGGGAGTGGAGGAAGCCAGCCTCCTGCCCCAACGGTTAACCAGAGCAGAGGATGTGGAGTCCCCAGCAGAAGTGCTGGCAATAGGGCAGAGTGCTACCCACCTCTGCCCAGCACCAGCAACAACTGTGGAGTTCCAGGGAGCCGGGGTAGTTAGCCCCTCTCTCCAGCGACAAGCTGAGGTAGTAAAGCTGCTACTCCTAGCCGAATCACTGGCAACAGGGCAGAGCGCCGCTGGCCTCTGCCTAGCACCTACAATGTCTCTACAGCTTCAGGAAGCTGGGGCAATCGATCACACTGTCCAGCAGCAGACAGCGCCCCAGAATGATGACACCAACCCAGCTAAAGTGCTGGCAACTGGACAGAGGGTTCAAGACCACTGCCCCCACACCTGTGGCTGTTCTGGAGGCCCAGGGTGAGGAGGTGGTGGTCACCCCTGAGCAGCAGATCAGGTCCCAAGGAGAGAATGCAATCTGCACTTCACACCTGCAGCTTGAGCTGATATTGGTGGATGGAATTTCAGTCTCCACTTGTATACCCCAGGGATGCTGGGCGGTCGGCCCAGATCCCCAACAGCATGATGGAGTGAGCCCAGTCACCCTGTCTTTTCTCCAGCGGCTGAAAAGGCTCCAGGGAGAAGGGCCAGTCCAGGCCTCTCCCCAGCGGCGGATATGTTCTCTGAGAAAGGCAGAGGTTGGCTGGGTGAGGAATACTCTGTTTGGAACAATTTGTTTGGGGTACTGTGTGGATACCAGCATTAGAGGACTGGAACCCCTGACAAACTTCAGAGTCAACCCGTCTGGGGTCTCCTCCTGTGTTAGTCTCCTGCCAAAAGGGGAGATGTGTGACAGACCTAGCCAGGACACAGGCTTTTGGAGAGGACTGAGCGCGACCCTCTTGCCAACCGATTATGGGCCCTGGATTTTAAGGGGCACAGGGTGAATGAGAACCCCACTATAATCTGTGCTAGTCAGATTCAGTGCTGTATATATGTATATATAATGTGTGTTGTCTCATGCTGTTGGGACACACACATATCAGATGCTAATATCATCAACTCCAGCCACCTGTCTGTTGTCTTGTATAATGTAAATGAGTCTAGTCTGGCTAGACACAGATTCTAAAGAGTATTTCACCTATTGCTATTACCTTTTGTACCACCACCCCCTCCCTTTAGAATGTAAGCTCTACGAGCAGGGCCCTCCTGTACCTTATGTATTGAACTGTACTGTAATTGTGTTGTCCCCCTATACATTGTAAAGTGCTGCGAAAACTGTTGGCGCTATATAAATTGTATATAATAATAATAATATAATATTGTTGTATGTGCTAATTAACCCTGCAATTGAATGAAGGAGTCCAGTGTTGATTTAGATAATTAGCTCAGGTTAATTCTGTTTCTGGCTACAGTTGTATTGTTAGAATAATATGAGCAGGAGGAGGGACCTCCTCTTCTACTGTATTATAAATACTTGTCATTTTGGTTCTAATAAATCAGTCCATATTGAGCAACTAAGAAAGTGTCGTCTTGTTTTGTGCTTGCGAGCGGTTGAAATTTCTGATATCTATATTCAGACTGGGAGGAAATGGTATATGACGAAAGCACTCAAGCGGAGTGTAGGAACGTTTCGTCACAACATCCTACGCACTTAGTCATTTCTGGCCAAGGGTCTTACATTACTGAACAAACTACTCAACATTCAGATCCCAAAAGACCCATTGTTAGCCCTCTTAAGCCCCATACACACGCTCGGACAATCCGCGGACCAGGTCGGTCGGACTTTGTCCGACGTACTTTGTCCGATGTTGGCGTTGCGTACACACGGTGGGACTACGTTGTCGGAATATCCGGTCCGGAAGAACGTCGTGACGTAAGTCGTCGTCCACGAGATTACAAAAGGGAAGTTCAGCACCACGTCAGGCACCCGTTGGGCTCCTTCTGCTGATCCCGTGTTTATCGAGAGTTAGTGGAAGTTTGGTGACTTAAGATTCGCGCTTCTCAGTTTTCTGACTCAGATCGTTACTGCTTTTCAGTTTGTGCTTGTCGTGCGTATCTGTTTATTAGTGCGTGTAGTCAGTTCGCATTTGTTGGTCATTGCGGCCTATATCTTGATATAGGACGCTTTGATTTGCACTGCTTATTGTCTGCTCGTTGCTGGTATTCACTTCGTTCTTTCAGGCCTTGCTGTTTATCGGTGCTTTCTGTTTGTCCGTTCTGACCAGCCGACCTTTTGTGACCTTGTGAGCGATGTTTCCCGTGCGTACTCGTCGCCGAGTTTGTGCTGTACGCGGAATTGGTGTCGGGCTTTTAGCTTTGAGCCAAGACCCGTCCATGAACAGAGTGACGAGGAGTATGTGGACCAAGAATTGGTTGCTTCAGCGTGACCAGTTCTCGCACATGCCTTTGCTTCGTGAGATCCGGGAGAATAATCCTGATGATTTCAGGAACTTTCTCAGGATGACGGACCCCGATTTTCACCGTCTTTTGGCTTTGCTGACCCCCTTTATCAGCCGGCAGGATACCTGCATGAGACAAGCCATTACTCCGGAGCAGAGGCTTGTTGCCACGTTGAGGTACTTGGCGACAGGGAGAAGTCTTCAGGATTTGAAGTTCTCTTCAGGTATCTCTCCCCAGGCCCTGGGAATCATTATTCCAGAGACCTGTTCTGCCATCATTCAGGTCCTGCAGGAGGACTATATTAAGGTAACATTTCTACTTTACTATTCCCTTCTATGTATGCTCTGTTTGCTAATGACTTGTATTTTTGACCTCCTTCCCTAATTACCATGATTGCAATATGTTCTAATAT
This sequence comes from Lithobates sylvaticus, assembly GCA_028564925.1. Lineage (NCBI taxonomy): Eukaryota > Metazoa > Chordata > Amphibia > Anura > Ranidae > Lithobates > Lithobates sylvaticus. The sequence goes on along the minus strand of CM053033.1, from coordinate 130,094,287 downwards.
GCTGTGCCCCTTTTCTCCTTCATGCATTTTTCCCTTCACTTACCTCACCAGCATGCTCTTCTGCCCCAATAGACACCTATGGCCTAGTCACTTAAGCAATGTCTTTTGTCTGCTGCATAGTATTGTTCGCCCCAAAACACCCCCTAAAATATGCACAAATGTTTGCTGTGTGGTTTACTTCATGTAGAGCCCCCTTTTTTTTTTCTTTTGGTGGGGGGGGGGGGGGCAAACTCATTAGGAACCCCCTCCCCCAACTGCTCTGTCAGATGGTACCAATCCTTTATCTGCTGGCTTTCCCAAGGTCCATACACACTATATACCTACCTCTTTATAGTGGGCATCTTTAGGGATGAATTCAGCAAAGCATGTAGTGCAAGGGGCTGCCTCCATACATTCCATTTCCTATTTTTTGTCTTCTTCCCCTCCTATTAGCTTGCTTGGTAATTTAATAATGTCACACTGTGCCTGCCTTTTTTTTTTGGGGGGGGGGGGGGGGGGTTGAAATGTTATTTGATCTTTCCTGTGGCTTGCCAATAGTGTTAAGTACAGAGGGTCTGGCCAAACTAGCCCACATTATTGAGCCATTTGCCAATCAATGAAGTGCAGAGGGTTAGCTGTCCACCACCCCCCCCCCCAAAAACCCTAGTTATTGCCAATGTCCCATCAGAAGTGGGGGGATTGATGGGGGGGTGAGTAATCTGTGAAGGGGAGCCTCTACTTTTCTGTGCAAATACTTTCCAGCCTCCAATTTTATACAATGCTCTTGTTCCAAGATGTTGATTGTCTAATCTGCTTGCGATGTTTAGGTGCAAAGTGACAAATTTTTTTTTCTTGTTTCACTCCACAGTTCCCTTCCACGCCACAGGAATGGCAGACTGTGGCCTCCCACTTTGCCAGCCGATGGGACTTTCCTAACTGCGGAGGGGCAATTGATGGGAAACACGTCCGCATCGTCCCACCGCCCAACTCGGGGTCCTACTATTATAATTATAAAGGGTTTAATAGTGTAGTGATGTTGGCGGTGGTGTCGGCAACATACGAGTTTATGTATGTGGACGTGGGGATGAACAGCCGGATATCGGATGGTGGGGCCATTACGCACACGGAGTTCTACTGGCGTCTCCAAAGTGGCAGTCTGTGCTTGCCACCTCCAGAGGAGAATGCCGAAGGACTCCCCTTCGTCTTTGTCGCAGATGAAGCGTTTGCGTTGACTCCCCATGTGATGAGGCCGTTCCCGATGAGGACCCTCACCCCGGACCAGAGGGTCTTCAACTACAGGCTGTCCAGAGCCAGAAGAGTTGTGGAGAATGCTTTTGGCATCCTGGCCAGCCGCTTCCGCCTGTTCCTGACGGCATTTAACTTGGCGGAATACAAACTGAACCACATAGTTCTTGCCTGTTGCATATTGCACAACTTCCTCAAAAGACATAACAGGAACTATGTGGTGCCCGTTGGCCCAGATGTGGAGGGCCCTCCAAATGCAGAACTCACAGCCCTTCGAGTGGCACGTCCAGGCTTGCCCCCTCTAAATGCCCGTGTTGTCCGGGACCAATATATGGAGTACTTTGTGGGTAGGGGGGCCATTGCTCTGCCTGACGATGTGTGAGAGGCATTTTTTTATAAATCTGATATTTTAACCAACCTATGATTTCTTGTCATTTCAGTCTTCTTTTTAGCTTATTTTACTTTGACATTTTTTCCCTTTGCCTTCGACAGTGGGAATGCACTTTCTGGGCAAAAGGAGGTAACAGTCTCTTCTTCCCAAAAGATTATTCTCATGTTGTGTGTTTGCTACCTAATCTTTGGTCTAGAGAAGGTTTGTACTGCATAACTGACACCCAAAATACTCCTTTTCATCACCAGGTCTGACATGTGTGTATTCTCCAAAATGCTGTGCTCCGTGTTTTCGTACAAAGCACTGTGGGTGTCATTTACATAAGTCAAATCCGCTATGCTCTACAAGTGCATTGAAAAAGTTCCCAGGGAAAGAAAATTGGAGTGCAAAGTGGATTTGCCTTTAGTAAATAACACCCATTGCCCCCCATATCCTTTTCATTTTACATACATAATGCATTGTGTTTTTTAAATAAGGAAGCCACACATTTAGAAAAATAAAAGTTTACTAGGAAAACATTCCCAAGTGCGTTTACAATCTTCACGCCAAAACTGACAACATCTTGGTTATTTACAACATTGTTTACAAACATTCCGCAATTGGTAAAACCAGGCATGGAGCAAAACAGAACCTAGGAACTTGGAAAGTTCAACTTTGTAAAGTGAAGACAAGATCAGACATGACCATATGTTCAAAGTGTGTTTGATCTTGCCTTCATCACATGGGGGGGTCACCCCCGAAAAGTGGAAATTTGGAACATGCACACAATTTGGGTCTGAAAATGGTCATTAGATGGGAAAACACATGCCTAGAAGCTTCAAAAGTGCCATTTTCCATCATGGGGATGAATGGACGTTTTTTGGGGGTGCAACCCCTTCACCACAACCACTTTCGTAGTTCGTAAAGTGTTTGCACCCCCAAAAAAACGTTGCCATTCATCCACCATGGTGGGAGCTAGCACATGTGGACACAATGTGTGCATGTTCCAAATTTCAGACAGTTTTTAAGTTGCAAATGTGTTCAGAAGCTGGCACAAATGTGTGTTAATTACTTGGTGCGTTTTCATATTTTTCCTAAAACATCAATGATGTTCTTCAATTTTTGTTGAACATCATTGATGTTTTGCTTTATGTAATCTAGATCTCGATTGCAGACCATTATCTCTCCGATGAGTACGTGGGCACTCTCTGTGGTAAAGTGCGATTTTTCTTCCACAACATCCACGTCACCTAAAAACCACAAACAAACAAAAATGGGGTGTTGGAAATGAGGCAGCCATACATGGATTAGCTTACCAGTAGCTGTGTTCTCCCACACTCACCTGTTGTGGTGACAATTTCTCCAAGTTCGATGATCTCTCCTTCCTCATCCTCCTCCTCCTCTGCTTCTGCTCTTTCCCCTTTTTTGGGAGGTGTTGGTTTGGGGGTTTCCTCAGACGGCCCAAGTTTTCGCTCCCCTATGAGAATGTCCAAAAGGAAGATTTAGCAACACAAACTATTGAGGGCAGAAATAGGAAATGACAAACATTGCTTGAAAGTGACGGACACTATTTTAGTTTGGCCAGTTACAAATGTCAACTACATGAATGTAGTCACTTTGTAAAGGTGCTAAACTGACTAGCTTTTTGGTAGAAGTTTGTGTGATGGAGACCCCCCTCTAGTATCCACTGGAGCACATGTGTGGAAAAGGCTAATAAAAAGGGGGTTTGGGTGTCCCAGCACTAGTGCTCTCCAGTCCAGATGGGTAAACAGCTACTGGGTGACCTCTCCTTTACATTGAATAAATTGGCTTTACATTCTGGATGACATTTCTAGGGAGAACAAACTTCCTTTCCCCCAAAAAAACACCAAACATCGTATTATAAGTGGCCGCACGATCGAGGTTGCGTACGATCGAATGGACACACACACGACCATGACAGTGGCAGAAAGATCGAGGCTGAGTACGATCGAATGCACAGACGAACATGAAAGTGGCCATTTTGGAATGTACAACTTTGTAAAAATCAAACCACATGGAGCAGTATGCAAGCAAGAAATCAAACACAAAACACAACTACTTACTTTTTTGAAGAATTCTCTTGATCTTTCTGTACTGATCGGCCTCCCTCAGTTTCAGGTCTGACCAGCGTTTCCTCAGTTGCTCCTTGGATCGTTGTACCCCAAAATGATTGTACAGCCTTCTCACAACTTTAGACATGATCTTGGCCTTGCGGACATTGGGGTTGAGGTAAGGCCCATACTTCCCATCATAGTCGCTCCTCTTTAATATGTCCACCATCTCCAACATTTCTCCAAATGACATATTGGAGGCCTTGAATTTCAGGCTCCGGGATCGGGACGTTTGTGCCTCCGGACTTTCCTCGTCCACCTCCTCGTTGGGGGGATATTTGGGGCGCACCTGCTGTGTCCCCGCCATGTGCTCTCCCCACTGCGCCGTAAAGAGAAGGGGTGGGGAATAGACGAGAAAGATCGTCAGGGGCGGGCGGAGTTTGACGCATGCGCACTGTATATAAAACGCCACACGCCTGTGTCGTAGCCACGATCTGGGAGACGAGGGGAGAGAAAGCTCACGCACGAGACGATCGCTACAAACGAAGGTACAATTTGACGTTGGTACATAACTAGCCTAGACTGATTAGAACTTGAGGCTTCTTTATGGAGAAGATTAGGAGAGTTTAGGCTGACATTATTTATATTGTTTTGTGTGGCGTTGTGTCTTGCAGAGGTGATGGAGGCGTTCTACAACGTGAGCTTTCTCCCACACTTCATTGATAAATACCGGCAATTCCCCCTCTTATGGCAGGCGAAACACAGGGATTATAGCAACAGACCAAAGAGGTACGCAGCCCTGCTGAAACTGGTGGCATTTGTAAAGCCTACCCTGCCCATGGCAACCGTCGCAAACTTAAAAGTGAAGATCACCAACATGAAGACTACCTATTTCCGGGAGCGCAATAAGGTCCTGAAGTCACAAGCATCTGGAGCTGCAGCAGCTGATGTCCATGTCCCCACGCTCTGGTACTATGACAGGCTCCACTTTCTCAAAGACCAGGCTACTGTCAGGAAGTCACTCTCGACTCTTCCTTGCACGCGTCCTTCCACGCACGCCACCCCTGATGAGGCTTCCGAGGAGCAACCTGGGCCTTCCAGTATGGAAGATGTGCAGGAGCCCAGCTTGTTCCAGGTATAGTAGTTTTGTAACCAGTTTGTTGAATAATGAATGATGTTCAGTTAATTCAGGATCCCCAATTGCTTATTTCCTAACGTGATTGACATATCAACAGACAGTGGTGTGGGAGACATTTTTGGGAAGAATCTAAACTGCAGGGCTGAGAATTGTATGGTTTTGTATTTGAAAACATTTTGCAACAGTCACTAGATGAGAATTGTGTGTGTTTGATGAACAAATAACTGAAACTATGTCCCTTTTTCATACACAGGAAGACCTCAGCCAGGAGGTGGCTGTGGAAGGTGGCAGTCAGGAGGAGGCAGGGGGTAGTGGCAGCCAACAGGGGGGTAGGCGTAGGAGCCTGACTGTCTCCCAAGTCTCTCCCCTCCACCTTCCCTACAGAAGGGCGAAAAACATGGGGGAGGTGGGAGAGTCAGCGCTCCAGCTGATAAAAGATGCCTCAGCCTCCCTCTATGCCACACCCACCTACGAGGAGGCCTTTGCCTCCTTGGTTACAAGTAAATTTACGGGTATGGAGGCGGGGCAACGCAGCATGTGTGAGGAGGTCATCCTCAAAATACTAAATGAGGGGATGGCTGGGGAGATGACTCCCCTCACACATGTTTGCGAGAGTGACCTTGCTCCGCCTCCTCCTCCTCCTTCTGCCACCCCACCAGCACCAGCACCAGCACCACGGCGTGGAAGGAAGCGTACAAGGAAGACAAGAGAGTGATGACCTTGATTCACTCTGGTCTGAGAGAAGATGGAGCCTCTCGTAGTACCAGAGCCTGGGGACCTAGATGGCATCTGCTGCAGTTCCGGATGTTTTGGACTTCAGGACCAGATTGCGCTCCCTTATTATTTAGATAGGTAGTCTTCATGCCCCCAATTGTTTAAGTCTGTAAAATGATGGTTGCCATGGGTGTCCAAGGCTTTGCAAATTCCCCAAGTTTCACCATGGCTGCGTTCCTCTTTGGTCTGTTGCTGAGACCTAAATAAAGGTTTTTTTGATTTGAAATAATCATTGACTATTGTGTTTTACTTTTCTACAATGACAGTTTTTCTTTGAGTAGGCAGGTACATTTCACTAATCCTAAAGTAGAATTAACAAGGGGCACCAACAACCAACAAACTCCTAGTAAATGTAAGCAAGAAATACAAATGTTAATAATGTCGTTTTGCTAAGTTGAGACATACAAACCCCCTCCAAAAAACAAAAAAAATCTCCTTCAAATATGTATTCCCCAAAAAAAAAAAAAAATCAGGGTAAAAAAATAAGAAAGATTGTATTACGATCTGAGTAAAAATAAACATGTAGTGTATAAATGCTGCAAAGTAATAAAGAAGTAAGTTTGTGAGAAGTGCGGGTGAATAGGAGCAGCTAAAACATGTCATTCTTGTTGCATTGTAAAGAAAAAGAGAATGCGCTGCATTAAAGACATTTTAACATTGCAGCGTGACGAATGTGCTGTGTCGATTAGGAAAGGTAGTTTTACCTGACCGAGCGCTTCCGTCACAGAATTTCTTCTGAGCATGCGTAGCACTTTGTCCATCGGACAAGCGTACACACGCTCGGATTTGGTGTGATCGGACCGGGTTGACGGCAAATCTTTCCAGCAGGAGATAAGACTTTGTCCGACGGACAAACCGACGAACACTGTCCGATGGTGCATACACACGGTCTGATTTTTCAACAACCTTGTCCGATCGGACCAAATTGATGAAAAAGTCCGACCGTGTGTATGGGGCTTTACACTTTAAACCTCAAAACCTCACAAAACCCAGTTTAAACTAGCCCATTTTGTATTACTCTAAACTGATAATAGCTGGGGCATGGAAAAAGCAATTCACATTATTTTCGGAAATTGCATTAATGCCTTTAACCACTTTACGACCAGCCTCGTTTTGGATTTTAGGTGTTTACATGTTTAAAACAGTTTTTTTTGCTAGAAAAAAACTTAGAACCCCCAAACATTATATATTGTTTTTTTTCGAACACCCTAGAGAATAAAATGGCGGTCGTTGCAATACTTTTTTTCACACCGTATTTGCGCAGCGGTCTTGCAAGCGCACTTTTTTTGGAAAAAAGTCACTTTTTTGAATAAAAAAATAAGACAACAGTAAAGTTAGTCCAATTTTTTTATATATTGTGAAAGATAATGTTACGCCGAGTAAATTGATACCTAACATGTCACGCTTCAAAATTGCACCCACTCGTGGAATGGCATCAAACTTTTACCCTCAAAAATCTCCATAGGCGACGTTTAAAAAATTCTACAGGTTGCATATTTTGCGTTACAGAGGAGGTCTACAGCTATAATTATTGCTCTCGCTCTACCGATCGCGGCTATACCTCACATGTGTGGTTTGACCACCGTTTTCATATGCGGGCGCTACTCACGTATGCGTTCGCTTATGCGCACGAGCTCGTCGGGACGGGGCGCTTTAAAAAAAATTTTTTTTGTTTTTCTTATTTATTTTTCTTGATTTTATTTATTTTTACACTGTTTTTAAAAAAAAATTTAATTGGCTCACTTTTATTCCTATTACAAGGAATGTAAACATTCCTTGTAATAGAAAAAAGCATGACAGGTCCTCTCTAATATGAGATCTGGGGTCAAAAAGTCCTCAGATCTCATATTTGGACTTCAATGAAAAAAAAATAAAATGTAATTTAAAAAAATGACATTTGAAAATTCCTCTTTAAGAGGTATGGGCGGAAGTGACGTTTTTGACATCGCTTCCACCCTCCTATGGTATAGAGATGAGTGGCGGCCATCTTAGCGTCACTCATCACTATGCACAGGAGGGGAAAGGACCCGATCGCCTCCGCCGCTGCCGACGGTTCCGGTAAGCGGCAGAAGGCGCGGGAGAGTGGCGGGAGGGGGGGGCACCTCTCCCGCCGCCGATAACGGTGATCTCGCGGCGCATACGCCGTGATGACCACCATTATCGGAATGCCGACCGGCGCCTGAAGAGATGGATATCTTGGTTGTGGCAGCAGCTGCTGCCGTTACTGAGATATCCCTCTTCAAAAAAGGGACGTACATCGTCGCACGCCGGTCGGAAAGTGGTTAATTGCCATTAAAGCTGACTAGCATCCCCACAAACAGGTTTTTCAAGGTGTGGGATTCATGGATCCAATATCGCTGTCCAAAGCCTCCAATGAGAGTCTAACAACTCTGTGAAGAACCTACCATGAGGTTAGGGAGCCCCCTGTGCCATTCTCCCCCTTACCCACCCCTCCTTTCCCTACTCATCTACCAACCCTACCATCCTGAAAGTGTTCTTCCCCCCTTCTTCACCCCCTCCCCCATCTCCTTCTTTTCTGGAAGAAACTGGTGAAATTTGCGAAGCCTTTGTACCCCAGGGCACACATCAATTATTTTACAGTCAAAATTGGTGGCCTGCGGAGTCCTTATAATAGTGAGCAACAACAGGTCCAGGACTACAAGACATCAGGAACAGCAGCAGATGACATATCTGTCCCCAGGGTGTGGTCATACAACAGCCTGCATCTTTTGCCAGACCAGACTGAACCCAGGCCATCACTCTCTTGTCTTCCTTCCACACTTCCTTCCAGACTGTGGCTCTGGTGTTGTAGTCGTGGTAGGAGGTGTAGGAGGAGGACCATGGTTGAACTTACAAATGTGGCTTTGGCTTGTGAGTTCGTCCCTCAACCCCTTATTTAGGGCTTGTAAGATCCCTTCCTCACAGAAGAGGCGTTGGTCCTCCTCCATTTCCAGCATTTTGCAGGCTGTCATGTAGGCATAGTCCTCTTGAAGACTGGGGGGTTTCTGAGGGCCGCCGTAGCCTTCAGAAATAGGCCAAGTGCTGCCTCCTCCAGGTTACTTCTCTTCCTGGCACTTTTTTGTGGAAGGCAGAGTGGAGGGACCTGGGATTCAGGCAGACTACTGGGCCCGGCCACCTCCTGGCTGCTACTTACCCCCGCCACCTCCTGGCTGCCACTTTTCACAGCCTCCTCCTGGCTGAGACTTTTCTGTGTATGAAAAAGGGACATAGTTTTATTTTTTAGTTCATCAATCACACACAATTTTCAGCTCATAACTGTTGAAAATTCAATGTTAATAAATATCATTCTGACCCCAGCATTTTTCATTCTTGTCCCAATCATTTGTGGCAACTATTGTTTATTGATATTTAAAACCCTTTGTAAAATCAGAACTTACTGATCAATAATAACATCTAGTTAACATCATTAATGTTTTGACTAGAAATAGTGTTGCCCCTCCTCTTCAGTCGCGAAGGGGGGGGGGGGCTGGCCTGACACCCCCCCCAGTGTGTGGCACCCGGGGCGGCCCGCCCCCCCCCGCCCCCCACTTAGTACGCCTCTGCCGGTGAGTGTCTGAGACCACAGCTTCAGGTAATAGATGTATGCCTGCATATTTATAATACATTTTTTTTAGGTGAAGTGGATGTTGTGGAAGAAGAATCTCATTTCACAAGTGCGCAAGTCCTCATCGGGTAGATCATGGTGTGCGATCGGGATTTACAGAAGATCAAGGAAGACATCAATAATGTGCAAAAAAGACTCAAACATCATTGATTTTTTTGGCAGAATCGAAAACACACCAACATTTCTAAAATTGTTTCTCTTTTTCAAACTTTTCTACAAAATTTCGAAAGCAAAATTTTGAAGATGCACACAGTGTGTCAACATGTGCTATCTGCCATCACAGGATATCAAGGTATGCATTTTGGGGGTGCAACCCCTTCCTCGCAACTATGGTAGCTGAGAGGAAGGGGTTGTACCCCAGAAACACATCCATTGATCCCCCATGATGGGAGCTAGCACATGTTGACAGTAGGCATGGGATCAGGAGGGAAATCCCCATTTTGACTGTCAATTTATGTGCATCTTCAAAATTTGGCTTTCACAGGGGTGACCCCATCTGATGAAGGCAATATCAACACAGTTTGGACATACTAAATTGCCTTCACTTTGTCAAAGTTGAACTGGAGTTCTGTATTGTTTTATGGTTTTAAACATGAATGTTTGAACACAAAAAAGGCTATTTGTACTGTCTAAACAAAAAAATGTTATTACTAAAAATATGTTGGTTTGTTCAAAAACCCTTTTCTAACGCACATGTGAATGTGCACAGAGTAAAACGTTTTCTACTCAACAATGTGTGGCTTCTTCTTTCAATGCTCAATATAATTTTTTGGACTAAGTTGGTCTTTACACTGAAATGGGGGTTATTTACTAAAGGCAAATCCACTTTGCACTACAAGTGCACTTTCAGTTGAGTGCAAAGTGGATTTTCCTTTAGTAAATAACTCCCACAGTGCTTTATAATTTGACACAATCATGCCATTTTCATGACTTACCAAAATTCATTCATGGTGCGGAAAATTATGAATATTTTTCTCAGTAATGCATTACATACATGTAGCACTAACTCCCGAAGGAGCTGCTGGTTTTGTTTGGGCTTACTGTTACCTCACCTACTCGCTTCTCCGTCTCAGAGGTCCCAAAGAATGTTAGTTCCGACACTTAGTCCTTTTTCACGTATTTATTTAGAATAAGTATAAAGTCTTTCAATAGAGAGTTAGAGGGTTAAATGGAGTTCAGGCACCTGATAATTGTGGGTTAGAGATATGGGCAAAATCCAGAGGACAAACAGCTCCACAGACTGGATTCAGCAACCACTGGATAGGTCCCTCTCACTTGACCTAGCAGCCGATGGGATGCACAACAAAGTCTCTGCCACAGACTTGTCAAATAAATTAAAGCATTACTGAGAGATCTTGAGAGATTTAAAGAACGGCCATACAGTACCAGTCTCTTTCAGCCGACCCGGCGATACTGTATGGGTGTTGTTCCAGGTTGCGTCCTCCAACCGAGTTTCCAGGCTCCTCCAGAGATACCAGCCTTGCGCTTGGTCCTCTCCCAGAAAAGGTCTCCCTTGGAACCTCCAGTTTTCTTAGTCTCTCTCCGTAGGCGAGACAGCAGAGGACCTCCCCTGGATCAGTAGGCCCCAAGACTTCTTCGGGCCCACCCTCTCAGTTGCAAAGCCTCAAGCCAGCTGGCCTCGAGGCGCAGGATCATGCTGTACCCACCCCAGGCCAGGAGGGCCATGAGGTCGGGATAGCGGACCCCGGCAGGAAGAAGAACCTCTCCTCTTCTTTCTTTCTCTCTTTTTCTTCTAAAAAATGGCGTCCATGCCTTAAATACCCTCTCCCAGAATTCACAGCAGGGAAAACACTCCCACTGGGCTATTTACGAGTAAGAGGTGGTATTTAACCACTTCAGCCCCGGACCAATTGTCAAGGACCAGAGGTCTTTTTTCAATTTCGCACTGCACTACTTTAACTGGTAATTGCGCGGTCATGCAATGTTGTAACCAAACGAAATTTGCGTCCTTTTCTTCCCACAAATAGAGCTTTCTTTTGATGGTATTTGATTGCCTCTGTGATTTTAACGGAAAAAGACCAAAAATTTTGAAAAAAAAATAGATTTTCTACTTTTTGTTATAAGAAAAATCTAATAAACTCAATTTTAGTCAAACATTTAGGCCAAAATGTATTCAGCCACATGTCTTTAGTAAAAAAAATGCCAATAAGCGTATATTTATTGGTTTGCGCAAAAGTCATAGCGTCTACAAACTAGAGTACATTTTCTGGAATTTACACCGCTTTTAATTTATGACTGCCTATCTCATTTCTTGAGGTGCTAAAATGGCAGGGAAGTACAAACCCCCCCAAATGACCCCATTTTGGAAAGTAGACACCCCAAGCTATTTGCTGAGAGGCATGTTGAGCCCATTGAATATTTTTTTTTTTAGTCCCAAGTGATTGAATAAAGACAAAAATAAAAAATAAAATTTTTTTTTTCAAAAAGTTGTCACTAAATGATATATTGCTCACACATGCCATAGTTATATGTGGAATTGCACCCCAAAATACATTTTACTGCTTCTCCTGAGTATGAGGATACCACATGTGTGGGACTTTTTGGGAGCCTAGCCGCGTACGGGGCCCCGAAGTCCAAGCACCGCCTTCAGGATTTCTAAGGGTGCAAATTTTTGATTTCACTCCTCACTACCTATCACAGTTTCGAAGGCCATAAAATGCCAAAATAGCACAAAACCCCCCCAAATGACCCCATTTTGGAAAGTAGACACCCCAAGCTATTTGTTGAGAGGCATGGTGAGTATTTTACAGCTCTCATGTGTTTTTGAAAATGAAGAAAGTAAAGAAAAAAAAAAAATTTTTTTTTTTTTTTTCAATTTTCAAAACTTTGTGACAAAAAGCGAGATCTGCAAAATACTCACCATACCTCTCAGCAAATAGCTTGGGGTGTCTACCTTCCAAAATGGGTCATTTTGGGGGGTTTTATGCCATCTGGGCATTCCATGGCCTCCGAAACTGTGATTGGCAGTGAGAAGTGAAATAAAAAAATTACACCCTTAGAAAGCCTGAAGGCGGTGCTTGGTTTTTGGGGTCCCATACGCAGCTAGGCTCCCAAAAAGTCCCACACATGTGGTATCCCCGTACTCAGGAGAAGCAATAGAATGTATTTTGGGGTGTATTTCCACATATGCCCATGACATGTTTGAGCAATATATCATTTAGTGACAACTTTTTGTAAAAAAAAATATATATATATATTTTTTTTTTTCATTATTCAATCTCTTGGGACAAAAAAAAAAAATATTTAATGGGCTCAACATTGCTCTCAGCAAATAGCTTGGGGTGTCTACTTTCCAAAATGGGGTCATTTAAGGGGGGGGGGGGGGGGTTGAACTGTCCTGGCATTTTATGCACAACATTTAGAAGCTTATGTCACACATCACCCACTCTTCTAACCACTTGAAGACAAAGCCCTTTCTGACACTTTTTGTTTACATGAAAACATATTTTTTTTTTGCAAGAAAATTACGTTGAACCCCCAAACACTATATATATTGTTAAAGCAAAGGCCCTACAGATTAAAATGGTGGGTGTTGCATTTTTTTTTCCACACAGTATTTGCGCAGCGATTTTTCAAATGCATTTTTTGTGGAAAAAATACACTTTTTTTTATTTTAATGCACTAAAACACACTATATTGCTCAAATTTTTGATGAAATAAAAAATATGATCTTAGGCCGAGCACATGGATACCAAACACGACATGCTTTAACCACTTCAGCCCCGGACCAATTGTCAGCTTAAGGACCAGAGGTCTTTTTTCAATTTCGCACTGCACTACTTTAACTGGTAATTGTGCGGTCATGCAATTTTGTAACGAAACAAAATTTGCGTCCTTTTCTTCCCACAAATAGAGCTTTCTTTTGATGGTATTTGATTGCCTCTGTGATTTTTATTTTTTGCGATATAAACGGAAAAAGAGCGAAAATTTTGAAAAAAAAAGAGATTTTCTACTTTTTGTTATAAGAAAAATCTAATAAACTCAATTTTAGTCAAACATTTGGGCCAAAATGTATTCAGCCACATGTCTTTAGTAAAAAAAATGCCAATAAGCGTATATTTATTGGTTTGCGCAAAAGTTATAGCGTCTACAAACTAGAGTACATTTTCTGGAATTTACACCGCTTTTAATTTATGACTGCCTATTTCATTTCTTGAGGTGCTAAAATGGCAGAGAAGTACAAAACCCCCCCAAATGACCCCATTTTGGAAAGTAGACACCCCAAGCTATTTGCTGAGAGGCATGTTGAGCCCATTGAATATTTTTTTTTTTAGTCCCAAGTGATTGAATAAAGACAAAAATAAAAAATATTTTTTTTTTTCTTCAAAAAGTTGTCACTAAATGATATATTGCTCACACATGCCATAGTTATATGTGGAATTGCACCCCAAAATACATTTTGCTGCTTCTCCTGAGTATGGGGATACCACATGTGTGGGACTTTTTGGGAGCCTAGCCGCGTACGGGGCCCCGAAACCCAAGCACCGCCTTCAGGATTTCTAAGGGTGCAAATTTTTGATTTCACTCCTCACTACCTATCACAGTTTCGAAGGCCATAAAATGCCAAAATAGCACAAAACCCCCCCAAATGACCCCATTTTGGAAAGTAGACACCCCAAGCTATTTGTTGAGAGGCATGGTGAGTATTTTACAGCTCTCATTTGTTTTTGAAAATGAAGAAAGTAAAGAAAAAAAAATTTTTTTTTTTTTTTTTCAAATTTTCAAAACTTTGTGACAAAAAGCGACATCTGCAAAATACTCACAATACCTCTCAGCAAATAGCTTGGGGTGTCTACTTTCCAAAATGGGGTCATTTTGGGGGGTTTTATGCCATCTGGGCATTCCATGGCCTCCGAAACTGTGATTGGCAGTGAGAAGTGAAATAAAAAAATTACTCCCTTAGAAAGCCTGAAGGCGGTGCTTGGTTTTTGGGGTTCCGTACGCAGCTAGGCTCCCAAAAAGTCCCACACATGTGGTATCCCCGTACTCAGGAGAAGCAACAGAATGTATTTTGGGGTGTATTTCCACATATGCCCATGACATGTTTGAGCAATATATCATTTAGTGACAACTTTTTGTAAAAAAAATATATATATATATTTTTTTCATTATTCAATCTCTTGGGACAAAAAAAAAAAATATTTAATGGGCTCAACATTGCTCTCAGCAAATAGCTTGGGGTGTCTACTTTCCAAAATGGGGTCATTTGGGGGGGGTTTGAACTGTCCTGGCATTTTATGCACAACATTTAGAAGCCTATGTCACACGTCACCCACTCTTCTAACCACTTGAAGACAAAGCCCTTTCTGACACTTTTTGTTTACATGAAAACATATTTTTTTTTTTGCAAGAAAATTACGTTGAACCCCCAAACACTATATATATTGTTAAAGCAAAGGCCCTACAGATTAAAATGGTGGGTGTTGCATTTTTTTTTTCCACACAGTATTTGCGCAGCGATTTTTCAAACGCATTTTTTGTGGAAAAAAATACACTTTTTTTTATTTTAATGCACTAAAACACACTATATTGCTCAAATTTTTGATGAAATAAAAAATATGATCTTAGGCCGAGTACATGGATACCAAACACGACATGCTTTAAAATTGCGCACAAACACGCAGTGGCGACAAACTACATACATTTTTAAAAGCCTTTAAAAGCCTTTACATGATACCACATTAGATTCACGGAGGAGGTCTACTGCTAAAATTACTGCCCTCGATCTGACCTTCGCGGTGATACCTCACATGCATGCTGCAATTGCTGTTTACATATGACGCCAGACCAACGCTTGTGTACGCCTTTGCGCAAGAGAAGGGGGGGCAGGGGTGCTTTTTTTTTTTTTTTTTTTTAGTTTTTTTTTTATTTATTTAGCTTTTTTATTCTATTTTTAAACTGTTCCTTCCATTTTTTTTCTTTGTTATGATTTTTATTGTTATCTCAGGGAATGTAAATATCCCCTATGATAGCAATAGGCAGTGACAGGTACTCTTTTTTTGAAAAAATTGGGGTCTATTAGACCCTAGATCTTTCCTCTGCCCTCAAAGCATCTGACCACACCAAGATTGGTGTGATAAAATGCTTTCCCAATTTCCCAATGGCGCGGTTTATATCCGGGAGGGGGGACATTCCCTCCTACTGCTTGTAAAAGCAGTCTAGAGGCTAATTACCCGCTAGAATTGCTTTTACATGAAAGCCGATCACTGGCTGAAAAGAATGATACCAAGATGATACCTAAACCTGCAGGCATCATTCTGGTATAACCATTCAAAGTCCAGCAACATACTGGACATATATTGTAATCTTTTTTTTTTTTTCATGCAGCCTCTTGGCTGAACGAAAAAAAGAGATTGATTGGTGGGTATGCCCACCATTAGAATACCTCCCTTCATCCACCCACTTCTAATGATGGGCATACATGCACCATTTATATATGCCGATGCATGGGGGCATCCTCCCGCAAAAGTTATGCCGTGTACACACGGTCGGAATTTCGACCGTATGTACGTGGCATTAGGAGCCAATCGCTCCTCCGCCCCCCCTGCTGCCCCCATGCTTCGGCACATATGCTCTTTTTTTTAACTGTGGTGGTGAAATCACCTCCTACAGCGTTGGAGTCGCGGCTTTATGTATCGTGGGAGCAAACGCTGTTGCTGTCAAGATAAATAAATCCGCGCTGCAACTGAATGGCGCACCTGAAAACAAAAAAATGCTTAACACTAAAACACAGTAAACAAAATTACATACCTGAAAAGCAAGCATGATAAAACATGATAAAACATAATAAAACATTGCAGAATAGAATGGAGTAAAAAAAGAGCAACAATAGAGAGAGAGAGAGAACAATAAAACGACAACTATTTTTGTTTTTTTTATTTTTTTGAGATTCACAGGTAAAAAAGCTCCTGACTGTTAGCGACTGAATCAAAACGCTACCACAAAAAAAAATGTTAGCGATCGCAGGGATCAGGCCTGACTCTGCGAACACTGCAGTTATGTGTGCTTAGTGTTTTGTAAGTGACAGTGATCGATCGATACTGCACTTGGGTGGGCTGGGCTGGGCTGGGCTGGGCGGAGGGGGAAAACGCAGGTGCTAGCAGGTATCTGGGCTGATCCCGCTAACAATGCGTTTTTTTGGAACCCTAAACTGCTGGGACGCTAGTATAGATCTGATCAGATCAGATATTGATCTGTTCAGATACTATACCACTAAGGGAGGTGTATGCTTTGCGCGTGGGTGTTTGCGGTACTGGCACTAACCTGGGGCGACGCAGACCTTATTTGACCCTAAAACCTAATTGATATCACCCGCCGGGCGATCAGGGGGTTAAACCGTTATTGGGTAATAAATGGCGGGTGCCCTGACAGTATAAAAAACAAGCTAACTAACCAGCGTCACCCGTAACAGTAATACAAAAAAAAAACTGGTTACCTAGCGACACTAATGCAGCGATCAGAAAAACGATCGCTTAGTGACACTGGCAAAAGGGGGTGAAAGGGTTAACTAGGGGCAATCAGGGGGTTAAACCTTTATTAGGTAATATATGGGGGTACCTGACGCTATATAAAAACCTGACGGGGAACCTAAATAACGAAATAACTAACTGGCTAACCAGCGTCACCAGTGACATTTTATACGGTGATCACTGGTGAAAGGGTTAACTCTAGGGGCAATCAGGGGGTTAAAACCTTTATTTAGGTTGTAATATGGGGGTACCTGACCTATAAACCTATTTATGAACCTATATAAACATGGCGGTTAACCTAAAAAAAAACTGGTTACCTAGCGACACTAATGCAGCGATCAGAAAAACGATCGCTTAGTGACACTGGCAAAAGGGGGTGAAAGGGTTAACTAGGGGCAATCAGGGGGTTAAACCTTTATTAGGTAATATATGGGGGTACCTGACGCTATATAAAAACCTGACGGGGAACCTAAATAACGAAATAACTAACTGGCTAACCAGCGTCACCAGTGACAGTTATACGGTGATTACTGGTGAAAGGGTTAACTCTAGGGGCAATCAGGGGGTTTAAAACCTTTATTTAGGTTGTAATATGGGGGTACCTGACCTATAAAACTATTTATGAACCTATATAAAACATGGCGGTTAAAATAAAAAAAAAAATGGTTACCTAGCGACACAATGCAGCGATCAGAAAAACGATCGCTTAGTGACACTGGCAAAAGGGGGTGAAGGGGTTAACTAGGGGCAAAAAGGGGGTTTAAACCTTTATTAGGGGGGGGTAGGGGGCTACCTAGGACCTAAAACTAACTGCCCTGACAGTTATTACAGTCACACTGACACTAAATGCAGTGATCAGTAAATAAATGATCACTGCAATTAGTGACACTGTGACTGTGGGGGGAGGGGGTGATCTGGGGGGTGATCTGGGGGTGACAGGGGGGTGGATTGTGTGCCTATGTGTACTGGTGTCAGTGTACTGTTTGTGCACTAACCTGTACATGTTCTCTGCTCGGCGTTCCGGTCACATAGACCGGCGCACCGAGCGTGACATCACTTCCGCCTTCCTGTCTATACAATAGACAGGAAGGGGAAGCTTTTCATTCGCCAGGAGCGATCGCGAGGGGGTGGCCAGAAACCACTGGCCGTCCCCTCGTCCCGGATCGCTCCTGAAGCGATGCCGACCGTCCCCGCCGGCGGAGGGGGGTCCGATCGGACCCCCCAACCGCCTGAAGAATGGCACGTACAGGTACGTGGTTCTGCCTGTACGTGCCATTCTGCCGACGTATATCTACATGGGGCGGTCGGCAAGTGGTTAAAATTGCGCAGGGGTGCTTTTTTTTTTTTTTTTTTAGTTTTTTTTTTATTTATTTAGCTTTTTTATTTTATTTTTAAACTGTTACTTCCATTTTTTTTCTTTGTTATCATTTTTATTGTTATCTCAGGGAATGTAAATATCCCCTATGATAGCAATAGGCAGTGACAGGTACTCTTTTTTTGAAAAAATTGGGGTCTATTAGACCCTAGATATTTCCTCTGCCCTCAAAGCATCTGACCACGCCAAGATCAGTGTGATAAAATGCTTTCCCAATTTCCCAATGGCGCGGTTTATATCCGGGAGGGGGGACATTCCCTCCCACTGCTTGTAAAAGCAGTCTAGAGGCTAATTACCCGCTAGAATTGCTTTTACATGAAAGCCGATCACTGGCTGAAAAGAATGATACCAAGATGATACCTAAACCTGCAGGCATCATTCTGGTATAACCATTCAAAGTCCAGCAACATACTGGACATATATTGTAATCTTTTTTTTTCATGCAGCCTCTTGGCTGAACGAAAAAAAAAGAGATTGATTGGTGGGTATGCCCACCATTAGAATACCTCCCTTCATCCACCCACTTCTAATGATGGGCATACATGTACCATTTATATATGCCGATGCATGGGGGCATCCTCCCGCAAAAGTTATGCCGTGTACACACGGTCGGACTTTTCCACGGGGCAAGCCTCCGTCGGAATTTCGACCGTATGCACATGGCATTAGGAGCCAATCGCTCCTCCCCCCCTGCTGCCCCCATGCTTCGGCACATATGCTCTTTTTTTTAACTGTGGTGGTGAAATCACCTCCTACAGCGTTGGAGTCGCGGCTTTATGTATCGTGGGAGCAAACGCTGTTGCTGTCAAGATAAATAAATCCGCGCTGCAACTGAATGGCGCACCTGAAAACAAAAAAATGCTTAACACTAAAACACAGTAAACAAAATTACATACCTGAAAAGCAAGCATGATAAAACATAATAAAACATTGCAGAATAGAATGGAGTAAAAAAAGAGCAACAATAGAGAGAGGATAGAGAGAGAGAGAGAGAACAATAAAACGACAACTATTTTTATTTTTTTTTATTTTTTTTGAGATTCACAGGTAAAAAAGCTCCTGACTGTTAGCGACTGAATCAAAACGCTACCACAAAAAAAATGTTAGCGATCGCAGGGATCAGGCCTGACTCTGCGAACGCTGCAGTTGTGTGCTTAGTGTTTTGTAAGTGACAGTGATCGATCGATACTGCACTTGGGTGGGCTGGGCTGGGCGGAGGGGGAAAACGCAGGTGCTAGCAGGTATCTGGGCTGATCCCGCTAACAATGCGTTTTTTTGGAACCCTAAACTACTGGGACGCTAGTATAGATCTGATCAGATCAGATATTGATCTGTTCAGATACTGTGCCACTAAGGGAGGTGTATGCTTTGCGCGTGGGTGTTTGCGGTACTGGCACTAACCTGGGGCGACGCAGACCTTATTTGACCCTAAAACCTAATTGATATCACCCGCTGGGCGATCAGGGGGTTAAACCGTTATTGGGTAATAAATGGCGGGTGCACTGACAGTATAAAAAACAAGCTAACTAACCAGCGTCACCCGTAACAGTAATACGGTGATCACTGGTGAAAGGGTTAACTAGGGGCAATCAGGGGGTTAAAACCTTTATTTAGGTTGTAATATGGGGGTACCTGACCTATAAACCTATTTATGAACCTATATAAACCTGGCGGTTAACCTAAAAAAAAATTGGCTACCTAGCGGCACCAGTGACACTAATGCAGCGATCAGAAAAACGATCGCTTAGTGACACTGGCAAAAGGGGGTGAAAGGGTTAACTAGGGGCAATCAGGGGGTTAAACCTTTATTAGGTAATATATGGGGGTACCTGACGCTATATAAAAACCTGACGGGGAACCTAAATAACGAAATAACTAACTGGCTAACCAGCGTCACCAGTGACACTTATACGGTGATCACTGGTGAAAGGGTTAACTCTAGGGGCAATCAGGGGGTTAAAACCTTTATTTAGGTTGTAATATGGGGGTACCTGACCTATAAACCTATTTATAAACCTATATAAACATGGCGGTTAACCTAAAAAAAAAAACTGGCTACCTAGCGGCACCAGTGACACTAATGCAGCGATCAGAAAAAACGATTGCTTAGTGACACTGGCAAAAGGGGGTGAAGGGGTTAACTAGGGGCAATCAGGGGTTAAACCTTTATTGGGGGGGGGGGGGTAGGGGGCTACCTTAGACCTAAAGGGGCCTAAAACTAACTGCCCTGACAGTTATTGCAGTCACACTGACACTAAATGCAGTGATCAGTAAATAAATGATCACTGCAATTAGTGACACTGTGACTGGGGGGGCAGGGGGTGATCTGGGGGGTGATCTGGGGGTGACAGGGGGGTTTTTGTGTGCCTATGTGTACTGGTGTCAGTGTACTGTTTGTGCACTAACCTGTGAGTGTTCACAGCTCGGCGTCCCGGTCAGATAGACCGGCGCACCGAGCGTGACATCACTTCCGCCTGCCTGTCTATACAATAGACAGGAAGGGGAAGCTTTTCATTCGCCAGGAACGATCGCGAGGGGGTGGCCAGAAACCACTGGCCGTCCCCTCGTCCCGGATCACTCCTGAAGCGATGCCGACCGTCCCCGCCGGCGGAGGGGGTTCTGATCGGACACCCCACCCGCCGGAAGAATGTCACGTACAGGTACGTGATTTTGCCTGTACGTGCCATTCTGCTGACGTATATCTACATGGGGCGGTCGGCAAGTGGTTAATGCATCCAGCTTGCTGCATTTTCACACTTACCGTCGGTGACAGTGACACCTACGGTCAAGTGAAAACCAGTGCAACCCAGCTGAACTGGCACAAAAACAAGAACTTTTAGAATAGTTAGCCTGAGCCCAACTACAGCTTCAGACAACTAAATTTGAAAAAACAAAACAAAAGCGTCTGCTCATTAGGAGCAGGGCGCTACATACATTTACAACAAAAACAAGGTGTGTGTGTAGCAGACCCACAACATAATAATAATCGTTTGCTGAAGACGAGATTGTCACCTCATGTATCAAATAAATTACATTTGCACTACTGATGAAAATGGCCAAAAATAAAAGCCCATTGGAGAACCTAGGAGACAGCTAAAAGAAACCCATGCAGTAAATCAAAGGAAATGTTCTTTCAGTTTAGGTAAAAAATAATTTGAAAAAATCTTTCTTAAACAGTTTCTGGCATATCAATGGCCCCCTACCCACAAAGTACTCCAGATATTTTTGTCTTACTTTGCGGGTGCTTGGGGGAGGGCAAGCCAGGACGGCCAGCTTCAAGCGCCGTCAGGGTTCCTTCTTGAAGTCCGGCCTCAGGCCAAACTGAGGCAACATAATTCATTGAATTTCTCCATAAAAAGTTGTGTAGAATGCAGCATGCAAGGATTATATGGTTAAGTTTATATTCTGCCATATCTGCCAATGATCGGAAAAGCAAGAGGCTGAAAAGCGCGAATCGTCTGTCACCAAACTTCTACTAACACGAGATTAGCAAAAGGAGCCCAAAGGGTGGCGCACTTGGTATTGAACTTCCTCTTTCTAGTACCGTCATACATGTTGTACGTCACCGCGTTCTTGACATTTGGAATTTCCGACAACATTGTGTGACCGTGTGTATGCAAGGCAAGTTTGAGCCAACATCTGTTGGAAAAAATCCATGGATTTTGTTGTCGGAATGTGCGATCGTGTGTATGCGGCATTATACCTTGTACATTTGTACAACTACTGAATTCCTGAATGCTCTTAAATAACTAATAACTACAAGACACCAGGTCTTAATTGTATTATCTGGTTAAAAACATCTATTATGAATTGTATTGTACATAATTCATATTCTGGAGTTTTCCTACAAATTCTGCACTTATTCTAGCAGTCAGGATAAGTTTGCAGAGGGTCTTCCATGAGAAGGAACAGTATTGCTTTGTGTGAAGTGAACTAGAAGCAATATCTTTGAGTTTGTGTGCTGATTCTGCATGTCTTAGCAGCCCTGTTAGTTTGTAGAGGGTCTGCCATAGGTAATAAAAAGTCATTGTTGATATACGTAAATTGTGGATCCTACAAATGGTGCACGTATAAAGTTTGGCAGCTTCCTTATCACCAGGAAGGTATGCCTGTGCATACTGATTTATAATTCATCTGGTTTGTGAAAAATGCTGACAGTGTTTATGGGCAAAGCACAAAGATTTATGTGTGAAATCATGGATTGATTTTTCTGCTATGCATTTCTTATAACCCTCATGGACATAGGAAAGAATATTTCCATAGATAAGGAGTATACCCTTAAATAGCAACATTCATATTTCTATTTTAGAAAAGTTTAAGTGATTCCCACTTTGTCTAACATGATTTTTTTTATTTGTAATTTAAAACCAGTATACAGTGATAGAAAGTTTAGTATTAACCAATTACATTTGGATCAATGGCCCTTTATTTACTTACTAATTTTAATGTTTTGGATTACTAAATTGGACTATATAGATTTCAGTGTGTATTCCTCCATCTTTGTTATTATCCCTATATGCCATTATAGAGTGTAAGCTCTTGGATAGTCATCAGTTAAGTTCAATTTTGGATCTAATCCACACTAATCAGCGGCAAAAAGATTTCTGATTAGTTAAATGAGAAGTTCACCTTTTGTAACATGTTATATTTTACACCCATATTCAGGATGTAACATGTTACCAATGCATCGGCCCCTGCACCCTCTTCCCGCATCCTCGTTTTAAAAGCAAGTGGAGGATCTTTTCCCCCCCGCTCACTGCCACAATCTAAAGAAAACTGCTGATCGTGGGTACAATGGTTTCCCTAACAAGAAAAATAAATAAATGCATATTTGTTATTTTTTGCATAAATGATCTTATCCTTTATTTAATCGCCTTTTTTCCCAGATTTAAGGCCAATGTTCTCTTCAGATTCAAATTCCACATCCAGAAAAACTGGTTTATGACACATGTTCTCATCCAATGGTACAAGCATCCCTCTTTTTCCCCCTGCTCACTGGCACAATCTAAAGAAAACTGCTGATCACGGGTGCAATGGTTTACAGGTCCTTAACAAAAAAAAAAAAAATGCATATTTTTTTACCTGCAAAAAAAAGTGCATTTGTTATTAAATTTTTTTTGTAAAAGTGAACATATCCTTTATTTAATCACCTTTTTTTCACAGATTTAAGGCCAATGTTCTCTTCAGATTCAAAGTCACTGCAGATCATTTATGTACATTCCAGTGGTCATCCAAGCATCCAGAACCACTAGTTTATGACACGTGTTCTCATCCAATGGTATCTTTTGGGTGATTTTAATTAGTTCACAAAGGAACATCTGCTTTTACAGTTATTTTATTGTGAAAAGGTAAAATCTTATCATATACGTGTAGTACTCTCTAGTGTGTGTGCTAGATGTAGCATAGGTTTTGTAGTGTAGTTAAATTTAAGCTTAAGCTGTTAATCTGGGTCAGGGTTCAGTGACTCTGGGTTGAATGACTCATCCTGACAGCTCCTCTGGTGCCTCCCCCTGTTTCTGAGACATTGGAGAATGTTCTAGAGCTGGTGAGCAGGAGGTTAGGAGGGGCTGCCTGCAATATTTAGTAGGCCTCAGCCAATCCCTAGGAGTGGCCTGGCAGGGGGCAGAGCTTACCTCATAAATAGGCATGGACCATATAGTATATAGTGCTGAGGAGGCTGTTGGTGGCCCTCAGGGGTACCCCCTAGTCTGGGGGGGGGGTTGTCCTGCCTTGGGCTGGGGCTTAGGTGCTGAAAGGATCCTGCAGCGGAGGAAGTACTTCCTGGAGGCATGGGAGCAAGAGAGAGGACATCGTGAATAAGTCAGCACTACTGGGGACTTACAAGGGGAGGGGGACTGCCACATGTAGCCAGTTTTCCTTGAAGACAGCGGTGTGCTTATGTCTTTGTCTTTCCCCAGTATATCTCCTGAGAGTCTGCCAGGTGGGCTAGAGAGAGAGAGAGAGAGTCAGCCGGGTGGGTTGGTGAAGAGTTAACCTGAAGGGCAAGTGAAAGGGGCAGCTGGGTTGGCAGTGCTTAAAGAGGTGGTGCTAAGATCAGTGACCACAGAAAGGAAGTGATGTGAAAGTACAAGCTGTGTCACTCTACTGTCCTACACTCATAGGGGCTGTGAGTCCCTGTCTGTAATGGGCTGTTGCTATTGTAGCGATATGGACTGTTATCAGAAAGCTTCGTACCTTCCAGTGTTCTAGACATTGTTTGTCCCCATGATTATTCGTGCAGCCAGTAACCTCATACCTGTGTGCCAGCAGAGAGAGTTATGTAGCGTGTACTCCTCTTTGAACCTGCTGCTATGCATCCATGTACCCTAATGCCGCGTACACACGAGCAGACTTTCCCGCGGGAATGTCCGCGGACTGAAGTCCGCAGGAATGTCTGCCGGAGGATGCTGGGACTGTGACATCATAGGGGGCGGGGTCACCATGTGACATAAGCATGTGACCCTGCCCCCTTGTCCCTATATATGTCCCAGCACAGCGTGGCTCTGCCATTCCGGCCAGAGACAGCGACGAGTCAACATCGGAAGAAGAAGAAGAAGAAGGCGGCGGCGGCGGCGCAGAAAGCAACATTTCGGCACAGCGGCAAGAACAGAAGAGACCCCGGAAGACCCCCGAAGGCGGATCGAGAACCCCAGACGACGGCGGCGACGACGAAGAAGGTAGCTGGGCTCCTCTGCTCGGTAAAAGAGCTAGGTAAAATAGCGGAGGAGTCCGGCGAGAAGAACTCCCAAGAAGGAAGAAGACCCCCGGAGCAGTGCAATAAAATATTTTAAAAAAATTGTGTGTTTTTTTTTATTTACACTTTACACCTTAGGTGAATGGGTAGGGGTACATCGTACCCCATACTCATTCACATAGGGTGGGGGGCCGGGATCTGGGGGCCCCTTATTAAAGGGGGCTCCCGGATTCCGATAAGCCCCCCGCCCGCAGACGCCGACAACCAACGGCCAGGGTTGTCGGGAAGAGGCCCTTGTCCTCATCAACATGGGGACAAGGTGCTTTGGGGTGGGGGGGCCGCACGGCCCCCCTTTCCCCAGGGCACCCCCCATGTTGAGGGCACGCGGCCTGGTATGGCTCAGGAGGGGGGGGGCGCTCGCTCGTCCCCACCCCTTTCTTGGCCGGCCGGGCTGTGTGCTCGGATAAGGGTCTGAGATGGATTTGGGGGGGGGCCCCACGGCGTGGGGATTCCCTTTAAATCCATACCAGGTGACAGGGCTAGCGCGGCGGCATTGACTGCCTTCGCTAGCCCCGTCTACCTGCAGTTACGTTCTAAATGAACGGACTGCTCCGTGTGTGGGCAAGTCCGTTCATTTTCAAAAGTCCCGCAGACTTTTTCCCGCGGATTGTCCGCCGGAGAAGTCCGGGCGTGTGTGGGCAAGTCACACGCTCGGAAAGTCCGGCGAAGCCCCGCTGGAAGGTCCGGCGGTTTGTCCGCTGGACTAGGTCCGGCGGACAATCCCGCCGGAAAGTCCGAGCGTGTGTACGGGGCATTAGACTACAAATCCCAGGGACCCTTGCAGTGGCCTGAATGTTCAAAGACAAACACATGCAGTGGCCTGAATGTTGCTGGGAGGGATGATAAAAGGAGCTCAGAAGGGCGCGCACACTCTCTTCCTCCTGGGCCTGATGCAAGATGGGCTTCTTTGTGTTACAGAGAGAGAAGTCGCGGCCTACCACGCGGAACGCTACTTCCACCACAAGGCCTGTGGGGCCTAGTCCTGCTACCTGCTGTCGAACATCCTGTTACTAGCATCCTTTACAGAGCCTACCCATCGTTGCGGATGAGTGGAGAAAGTTACTACAGAGGGCCGAGACAGAGGATCCGGTGCCGGAGTGTCGCCATCCATGTTTCTGTCTGGAAGACTGCATATCGATTTGGGTTGTTGGTGAGAGAGCAAGCTGCTCAATCTTTATCTATTCACTACCACCATTACAGAACACAGTACGCACACATCTCTACCCAAGAACACTTTTATTGCATTGCTGGAACACTGTACTCAGATGCCTTAGGCCTTCTTGGAATCTATTGTTTCACCTGCAACCAAAAGCATTACAGTTAACAAGCTCCAACTAGCTAGCAAAGAACAACACCACGTGGGACTTGAATGCAATTACTCATAGGAAGCCAATATATATATATATATATATATATATATAACACCAGTGGGAGATTAGCTCTTCCATTAAAATACTGTAGGCTGTCTAGATTACATCTATTCCAGTGTGGCCACTTGTGTAGTTAACTGGAACATTCACTAGGGGGTGACTTTGAATCTGAATATAGTGCATCCTTGTGTACATAGCATTATTCATTGTTTAAACATTGTTGTGTCTTCGAGAGGAGTCTGTTTGCTGAGTTGACGCTGTTATCGTGGCTCAGTGGATTTACTCCTCTCTTTGTGTGAAATAACCTTTCCTACTTGGTTCAAGTAAAACATTTTAGAGCTACTGAGTTGTTTGATTCTTGCTCTATAGTATTAACAGGATGTCTGAACCCAGAGTGTCAGGTGGGTTGGAATGTTCATTGGTCATGGCCGTGCAGATGAGAAGGTAATTCTCAGCAGTCCCCAAGGGTGGACGTGCTACACTATTTTTGACTGGAGGCTGTCAAATCATCACAGAGTGACATAGCTGCAAGTGTGTACTGGAGGAAGAAGTTGGAGCTGTATATAGAGACTGTATACAGTGCATCCAGAAAGTATTCACAGCGCTTCACTTTTTCCACATTTTGTTATGTTACAGCGTTATTCCAAAATGGATTATTTTCATTATTTTCCTCAAAATTCTACAAACAATACCCCATAATGACAGCGTAAAAAGAAGTTTGTTTGAAATCTTTGCAAGATTATTAAAAAAAATAAAATAAATCCCATGTACATAAGTATTCACAGCCTTTACCATGACACTCAAAATTGAGCTCAGGTGCATCCTGTTTCCACTGATCATCCTTGAGATGTTTCTACAACTTGATTGGAGTCCACCTGTGGTAAATACAGTTGATTGGACATGATTTGGAAAGGCACACACCAATTTATATAAGGTCCCACGGTTAACAGTGCATGTCAGAGAACAAATCAAGCCATGAAGTGCAAGGAATTGTCGGTAGACCTCTGAGACAGGATTGTATGGAGGCACAGATCTGGGGAAGGGTACAGACAAATTTCTGCAGCATTGAAGGTCCCAATGAGCACAGTGGCCTCCATCATTAATAAATGGAAGAAGTTTGGAACCACCAGGTCTCTTCTAGAGCGGGCCTCCCGGGCAAATTGAGCGATCAGGGGAGAAGGGCCTTAGTCGGGGAGGTGACCAAGAACCCGATGGTCATTCTGACAGAGCTCCAGCGTTTCTCTGTGGAGAGAGGATAACCTTCCAGGAGAACAACCATCTCTGCAGCACTCCACCAATAAGGGCCTGTATGGTAGAGTGGCCAGACGGAAGCCACTCCTCAATAAAGGGCACATGTCAGCCCACCCGGAGTTTGCCAAAAGGCACCTGAAGGACTCTCTGGTCTGATGAAACAAAGATTGAACTCTTTGGCCTGAATGGCAAGCATCATGTCTGAAGGATACCAGGCACCACTCATCATCTGGCCAATACCATCCCTACAGTGAAGCATGGTGGTGGCAGCATCATGCTGTGTAGATGTTTTTCGGCAGCAGGGACTGGGAGACTAGTCATGATGAATGCAGCAATGTACAAAGACACCCTTGATGAAAACCTGCTCCAGTGTGCTCTGGACCTCAGACTGGAGCGAAAGTTCACCTTCCAACAGGACAACGACCCTAAGCTGGTATGTTATTTTTTGCTTAATCATCTGTAGCCCTGTCCACATTGCAATGCTTTATTTCTCCCTTGTCTTACCTAGAATTATGGCCTGTTATCTCTAGTGTTCGGTTTCTGAAGTATGAATTTTGCTCTGCTTAGCCAGCCATCCTTTACTTCCTGATTTTAAAATTGGAATGCACCCACCCCCATCTATATCAGTATAAATCTAAGCATCTTTTGGGGGAGGCATTTGCAGGGGGCACATTTGCAGCTGGGGGTCTTTCTCAAAGTGGGTATATTTCTATAAGTGGGACCACTTCTGACTGCACTTCAGCGAATGCACAAAGCAAATGAACACAAGAAAATACTTTGAAAAACACCACACAGACATCAGGTGACCTTGTTTAACCCTTTAGCTCTTTCTCTCTGTGACATGCACTCTCTACCACTCCTTTTGACAGCTCAGTCCTCTATCCTTAACCACTTCAGCCCTGGAAGGTTTTGCCCCCTTAACGACCAGGCCATTTTTTTGCGATACGGCACTGCATCGCTTTAACTGACATTTGCATGGTCGTGCAATGCTGTACCCAAACAAAATTGATGTCCTTTTTTTCCCACAAATAGAGCTTTCATTTGGTGGTATTTGATCACCTCTGCGGTTTTTATTTTTTGCGCTATAAATTAAAATGTGCGAGAATTTTGAAAAAAAAACAATATTTTTTACTTTTTGCTATAATATATATCCCAATTTAATAAAACCAAAAAAATGTATTCAGTTTAGGTGAATATGTATTTTTCTACATATTTTTGGTAAAAAAATTAGAATAAGCGTATAGTGATTGGTTTGCGCAAAAGTTATAGCATCGAGAAAATTTAATTTTTATTATTATTTTTTTTTTTTACTAGTAATGGCGGCGATCTGCGATTTTTAGCGGGACTGCAACATTGCAGCAGACAGATCTGACACTTTTGACACTTTTTTTGGGACCATGGACATTTATACAGCGATCAGTGCTATAAAAGTTTGGTAATGTAGGGGATTGAATGTTTTCCCTCGTGTGTGTTTCTAACTATGGGGGCAGTGTACTGACTGGAGGAGGAGACATATTGCTGTTCCTAATTACTAGGAACAGCAGATCTGTCTATCCTTTCCTGTCAGAACGGGGGTTTGTGTATTTACATACACAAATCCCCATTCTGGCTCTCGAGCCTGCGACCACGGGTGGCTGGCGGACATTGCGCCCACCGGCCACGCGCATCCAGTTCTGAAAGGAGAGGAGAGACAGATGTGTGAACAGACAACAAGAGAGAGGTATGTCCTACGGTTCAGGAGAAAGTATGGCCCTACATCCTCCTTAACCATAGGGTGTCCGGTCACACCGCTTCTCCATGGGGCATGCCGCACGAGCAGAGCATTTGATCATAAATCGGGCATAATACATTCCCCCTGTTATGTTCTCGCTCCTCTTGGGAATGTTCCGTTACCTGGTCTCACTGGTTCTCTAGGTGATCCTTTGGGTGCAGTAAGCAGACTTGGTTTCAGTGATCCGTGGTTGCTTTTATGGCTGATATTTTGGTTCTATAAACTATTGTCAACATTGATATATACTCTCCATCTACAATACACCCCTGAAGAAAGAAAGGATTCTGAAATGCAGAATCATATCATTCTATCATGGCAGTCCGGGACTTATGAGTAAAACACAGTCATTGCCATGCCATGTTGATTCTGCTGTTACAATATATGTATTTAATAAAAATTATATTTTAATAATATACCTTGTGTATTACATGGTAAAGAGAAGGTTTTGGGATTATAGCGGCGGCATATATACAGAGAGATATATATACAAAAACGTGTTAAAAAAGTATATTATTCTATTATTACATAAAGACAATACAAAGGGGGTTCATAAAAGTGAAAGCAGAGTATATTTACAAAACTGTTGTACTGGCTAAAGTATCCATATACATTGGGTGGTCACTGATGAAAGATTATATCCCTACATGTTTCACCATAAATGGCTTCTTCAGGGGATTATACAGACCACCAGTATTCAAAGCGGCTCTGGTAACAGTTAATTCATTGAGAAAAAATTTGTAATCAAAACTTCATATATCATGGTTCAGGACTCCCTCCACCCAGTCTCTCCCACCAAACTCACCAAAGGGACCCCATGGAGCACACATCGAGTCAATCCACATATAGTGGTGAGGGACGTTCTATGTGGCCACAGGGGGCATATGGGGACCAGGCTACAAAAAACAAGCAAGAAAAAAAGAACATATAATAATGATATATGCATTCTTGGACATGGCCTCCAGTCCAATACTCTAGGCTAACATAGCCTCTATTATACTTACTCTGCTATAAAAAAGTATTGATGCAGGGGTGCCAGGAAATAAAATATAGACACAAATGCGAGGGTATGACACCATCACACATGGACCACTGTCAAAAAGGAAGTGAAGGATGGTTCAATAATACTATAGGGAATAGTAATGGTAATAAATGCAACAATACAAAGAACCTAGATGCAACTCATCATATATAAACCTCCAATGTTGCAGTCAAAAAACAGAGGAGATATTCAGATACTGATGAACCGACCCATAAGGGTAGGTTGCATAAGAGTATCCAGGCAAGAGTCCAATCATTGGTAGACCAGTACATGGGAAACCCACACACCACAACATTGGGGCAGAAAGAGTAATCAGAGGTTGAAAGTGCATACCAATGGGTTGATCTATCAAAGCATAGCTATAGCGATGAAGGAAAATGAACCAATCCATAGTTACCTTGTATAAAAAGGTGTGTGAAGCAATGGTCGCCCCTGCCCTCCAGCTGGTGTATTGCTAGAGAGGCCGGCCTTAGATATCCCCCACTCAGTTGGTGTCTGACGTCGCTGATTGAGCGCAGACAGAATGTGGCCACTGCGCATGCGCCAGCAAATGCCCTCTGTTCGCCTACAGTGACCAGAATACTGTGAGGCGGGAAAGAGCAATCACGTGACTCGGGTGACCAATCGAAGGGGGGTGGATGGGACCAGCCCTCCATGTCCACACAGCCAGATATACTGGGATAGGCTGAACGGGACCAGGGTAAACCACTGCAGGTCAAGATCATCAACTGCTGGCGCGGAAACAAGCAGCCATAACTGGCACCTGTCCACTAGGGACAGGAGCCTGGGGCATCCATGCATCCACATACAAAACCCGCCACTCAGCGCAATAGACTGCCCGGAGCAACTCCATTTTGTCACAGTGGCAAAAAAGAAGGGAGAGAACAAAATGTGTGTTTTTATTTCTTTTTGACACTTTTTTTTTGGATGAATGAGTAGGGGTACAATGTACCCATACTAATTCACATGGGGGGGTCGGGATCTGGGGGCCTCCTTGTTAAAAGGGGCTTCAAGATTCCAAGAAGCCCCCCACCGGCAGACCCCTACAACCACCGGCCAGGTTTGTGGGGGAGAGGCCCTTGTCCCCATCATGGGAACAAGGTGCTTTGGGGTGGGGGGACAGTGCTGCTGATCTCCTGCAGCCTCCTTTAGCCACTTCCTGTCTTCATGCAGTCAGTTCAATGTCAGCTGTACTTCACTGGTCTATGACTGGCTTCTTGACCAT
Organism: Lithobates sylvaticus; assembly: GCA_028564925.1. NCBI lineage: Eukaryota > Metazoa > Chordata > Amphibia > Anura > Ranidae > Lithobates > Lithobates sylvaticus. The sequence goes on along the minus strand of CM053033.1, from coordinate 130,062,809 downwards.
GACAACAGTGGAGCATACCTGTGCACTGTGTCAGTATATCTGCTTGAAACAAACATACATATTTTCGGACCAAGTGCAACGTTTCGAAGACGCGCAGGACACCTTTTTCAGTCATGTAATTAATCACATGCCTGATGAAGGGATCCTGCACAGCTCTGAAACGTTGCACTTGGTTCTTTGTGATGTGATCTTTCTGCAATTAAAGTTTTGGAGGACATCTGATGATCCATGGTGTGCTGGCCAATATGTACCTTGTTTCATGACAAGTCCAGACTCCAGCTAGTAGTTGCTACAGCACCGGCTACTGATGAGCCTATGTCCATGAACGTGCGTGATGGGAATATATATATATATATATATATATATAGTATAGATGCTTGTACGTGTCTACACCAGTGGTGCATATGACAAGGTGGCAATGCATGTCAAGGGTATTTCAGAAAGAGCCTGTCAACTGCAATTGCTATGCTTCTGCCCACTCCACTTTTTGACACACAAAATACTTTAAAAACACTTTCCCAAAACAGATCATTGACGGATGAAAAACGGACATCAATGCATTCCCATGGAGAAACGGAGGAAAATTTTCATCCATTTTCATCCGCTTTTTTGAAAGGATGAAAGCCCTATTTTTCATCCGTTAAAAAAATGGTTTAGACGAAAAACGGATGTAAACGGATGAACGGTCCATTGTTGAATCTGTTTTTGCATTGGTTGTTAGGAGCAACCAGTCACTGTGTGTGTGTGTGTGTGTGGGGGGGGGGGGGGGGTTGTGGTGGAGAAAGTCAAGAGAGAAGAGCAATATACATATAGGGGGCAGTCTATACAGTCTATACTGGTGCTGACTGTCATTTTCGGCTTTTTTCCCCTTACATTCTGGAGCTGTCATTTGGGGGGGGGGGGGGGGGGGGGGTGGGGGCAATGTGTGCAAGAAGAGGGGCAGGACAGAGCAGTATACACAGTGAGGGGGCAATCTGTACAGACAGGCTCTCTCACTTGTTGATGCTGGCTGTCACTGTCAGCTTTTAAATGCAATTGTCTGCTTTTTTATTCTATACTTAAAGCGAAGTTCGGCGAAAAAAAAATAATTAAAAGTCAGCAGCTACAAATACTGCAGCTGCTGACTTCTAAAATAAGGACACTTACCTGTCCTGGGCGCACACAATGTCTTCACCCAAAGCCAACCAGTCCCTCGGCTCCCGGGTGGAGGCGCCGGCATCTTCAGTATGGGAATCAAGAAGTGAAGCCTTGCGGGTTCACAGCCTGGTTCCCTACTCTGCATGCACGTGTCGCGCTGCACGTCCTGACTGGTCCCTGCTGTCTTCTGGGACCTGTGTGTCTCCCAGAAGGCAGCGGGGGGGACGGAGGTGGGGCCAGACATGGCGTAGATTGCTGCAGATTCTGCAGCGATCTATCGCCAGAAGTGCACACATGTGACACTGGAGGGGGGTAGGAACCGGATAAGCGGAGGTTGCATTTTTGGGTGGAACTCCGCTTTAATAGCACCGAGAAGGAGCTGTCATTCAAGCCCCCCACTAAATTAAACAAAGGGGCGGGGTCATCGGGTGAGGTCGCTGGGTGACCCCGCCCCTTTGTTTAATTTAATGGTGGGCCTGAATGACTGCTCCTTCTCGGCACTATTAAGTATAGAAAAATAAGAGCTGACAATTGCATTTAAAAGCTGACAGTGGCAGTCAGCATTGGCAAGTGAGGGAGCCTGTCGGTACAGACTGCCCCCTCACTGTGTATACTGCTCTTCTCCTCACCTTTCCCTGCACACACTGCCCCCCCCCCCCAAAGAGGACCTGTCACGTACCTGCTACCTGCTATATGTGATATCAAGAAAATCATAAGTAAAAAAAAAACACAATAAAAGTAAAATAAAATCAAAAAAATCCTCACCCCCGCATACACAGGCATACTAGAGCTGCACGATTAATCATTAAAAAAAGATTTTGATTCAACCCCCTCTCCATCTGAACTGACATTTCCCCTGATTCTATATACAGTGCAGAGCCAGAGCTATCAAAAAAAGAAATTCCTCAGCTCAGAGAGATAGAGAAGAGATACAATGTATCTCTTGGTTCTTTAGATTAAAAGAATGAACTTCGGTCTTTAGATGAGCTAAGTTTAACCACTTAAAGACTAAACCTTTTTCTGACATTTGTTGCTTACAAGTTAAAATCTGTATTTTTTGCTAGAAAATTACTTAGAACCCCAAACATTATATATATTCTTTTAGCAGAGACCCTGGGAGGCACAGTGGTGTAGTGGGTAGCACTCTCACCTACCAATAAAAAGGGTCACTGGTTCAAATCCCAACCAACACTACCTGCCTGGGGTTTGCATGTTCTCCCTGTACCTGCGTGGGTTTCCTCTGGGTACTCTGGTTTCCTCCCACTTTCCAAAGACATGCTGGTAGGTTAATTGGCTCCTGTCTAAATTGGACCTAGTATATGAATGTGAGTTAGGGACCTTAGATTGTAAGCTCCTTGAGGGTAGGCAGCGGTGTGAATGTACAATGTATATGTAAAGCACTGTGTAAATTGACAGCGCTATATAAGTACCTTAAATAATAGAGAATAAAATGTCAGTTGTTGCAATATTTTATGTCACACTGTATTTGCGCAGCGGTCTTTCAAACATAACTTTTTGGGAGAAAATACACTTCCATGAATGAAAAAAAAAATAAACAGTAAAGTTATCCCAATTTTTTTGTATAATGTGAAAGACGATGTTACGCCGTGAGAATTGTGATCTTTATTATAAGCAAAAAAATCGTGATTCTCATTTTATCCAGAATCGTGCAGCTCTAATGTAAACCAAAAATTTTACTCAAGTGGTTAAGTGAATATAAAGAACTGATGTAAAAACTGATGAAAAACAAATGTAAAAACCGATGAAAAACTGATGAAAAACTGATCCGTTTTTTCTTTGAAAAAACGTGACTGAACTGATGAAGCAAACTGAAGGCATGTGTGAAAGGGGCCTTAATATCCACAGCAGCCAAATTCAAATATGTTAAATATATAACAACAAAATAATCATAAACTTAATACAGGATTGTGTTTTTATGGCCTTTGAAGGCACTGAAGCCAACATCAAGCCAAGAAACGTTATCATTGGCCCATACAGTTATTAGGCCCCCATCTGTGCTACACTGTCTTGGGGATAATTACACAAATGTCCACAGACACGCATACTGTATGTGTTCATGCCAGGTCACCAAAACTAGACCAAACTGAGGGACACTATACTTCAGACCGGTTTCCATTCTTTTTCAGAAAAAAAGTACTACCTTCAAGAGCCTGCAATTTTCTGCTATGACTATGACATTAAAACCTAGCTTATAAACAATATTAAGGAAGTTTCACCAAAGCCAGATACCCCACACATTTTTTCTCCTTAACCCTCTCACCAGAGGCGTAACTAAAACCCTCGAGGCCCCAGTGCAAGAAACCATGACCCCCCTTACATCCAAGCCCTGGGGCTTCCAGTTTTGGAAGATTGAACCCTGCCCCCCTGCTTCACAGATCATGGTCTGCAGTCCTTTCCTCCCACGCTGTGTCTGTGTGAAAAAAGGAGAGCCATTAACTGGTAAGACTGTCAGTACATTATTTACACTGATAATCAAGGCGCTGATCATCAGTGCCCTGATAATCAGTGTAATCTCATCAGTTCCCTGATTATCAGTGCAGTCTCATCAGTGCCCATCAGTGCAACCTATCAGTGCTGCCTATTAGTGCTCATCAATGCTGCCTATCAGTGTCTATCAGTGCCCAACATTGCCACCTATCAGTACTCATCAATGTTGCCTATCAGTGCCGCCTATCAGTGCCATCTATCAGTACTCATCAGTGCCGCCTATCAGCACCTATCAATGCCACATATCAGTGCTAATCAATGATGCCTATCAGTGCCCATCAGTGCAGCTTATCAGTGCTGCCCATCGATGCTGCCCATCAGTGCCACCTATCAGTACCTCCTCAACAGTGCCTCTGAGCTTTGAGTGTCTCTCTCATACAGCCCAGAGTCTGCACTGACATTTCCCTCTCCCTCCTCCCTCGCACGGATGGCAGAAGAGAGCTGGTATGCTCCTTCTACTCTTGCCCCTCTCCTCCTGTGTGTACACCATGGGGAGTGTGAAGCCCAGCAGTTGAAGGATCAAATTCAGCTGCTTAGCTTCACACTTTCTGCAGTGCACAGAGGAGGAGAGGAGTGGGAGGAGAAGAAACAGATTGTTTCTATTCTCTCCCATGCGTAGGGAGGGGGAACTGTCAGTACAGGCTCTGGGCTGTATGAGAGAGATGCTCTCAGCTCAGAGCCCTGCGGCTAATAGCCCTGCTGGGGCCCCCTGACACTGGCAGAACTTTTGCAACCCTGGTAGTTTCCTTTTTTTTTTATAGGGTAAATTTATTGAGTTTTCACAAAATACAAGAAACAGCGTTAACTATTCAACAGAAAGTATATGGTCACATATTCAAACATAGCATTTGTGTAGTCATATGTATTTTTTTTCCGCATACAGCAATATTTTCTACTGCTACAGAAAAAAATTAATAAAATAAAAGTAAAAACCTAATACAGGTACATCAGTTATAGAGGTGCAATTATTCTAATGTAGGCATAACAGTCAGCACTTTGGTACTGAGTATTTACTGTTCCCATTTTCATAAGTTCTCCATGCTTACACAAAAATGCTTCGCAAAACTTTTAATACTAGCAGATCTATGCTCCACAGACCGTAACATGGCCTCCATGGTTATTTACGTCTCAATGTCACCAGAAACCAAGGTGATCCAGCCGGACCATAGCTTCTCAAATTTTTTTGGGCATCCTCTGGAAGTATATGTGAGCTTGAACAGTGGTAATGCTCTATTAATTAAGTCCACCCAGATTTGGACGGAAGGCACAATGGGATTTTTCCATTTGAGCGCTAGAGCCTTCTTGGCATAAAAAAACAAGATACGCAAAAGGGTTTTCTTAGTACTAGACATTTTCTCATTGTCGAAGTCTCCAAGGAGGCACCTCGTTGGGGAGTAAATGTTTGGGATGGCCAGTCTATGCTCTAGAAATACCAGGATTGCCTTCTAAAATTGTGCTACACGTGGCCACCTCCATATCATGTGAAAGCAGTTTCCCTCCTCTTCATGACAGCAATGCCATTCAGGGGAGTCTGCTCTACCCATCTGATACAGATGAGCTGGGGTATAATATATTATATGTAGGAAGTTAAATTGTATTACCTTGTCCCTAGCAGATATAACCGAGGGCAGAAGATCCCCCACCACCTCCATCCATGTTTCATCAGTCAGTGTTGGGATGTCGGTGGTCCACTGCCTTGCAACTTTTTTCATTCTCTTGGATGTGGAGGGCAGGAGAAGGGAGTAGTATTAGGAAAACCATTTAGTATGATCATCCTCAAGCATAAGTTTCTCTATTCTGGACGGGAGAAGTGATACCTCCATCAGCCCAAACTGCACTGTGATCACATGCCTCAATTACAGGTAGCCATAAAAATATTTGTTGTGGCCCTTGTATTCTAACTGAAGGTCTCAAAATGTTTTAAAAACCCCTGCGGAGAACAATTGGTGTACATATTTAATGCCGTAATTAACCCAGTGCATTCCATCAGGTATTTTGTATACTTTGGGTAAGTGGATTTAAGCCAGAGAGGGGCATTGGATGATTTGTTGCATAAGTGAAAGATTTTGTACGAGAGTTTAAGGATGCTGGCTCCAGCATTGGGATATGGCCCATTTCTATATATTATAATTTTTTAATGCTTCATGCGAGTGAACTAAGGCAGCTTGAGTGTCTACCGATGCAATGTCAAGGTGTGGAAAGAACCACCAGTGGATATGTGTCAGTTGGGCCGCTAAGTAGTAGCACTGGAGGTTTGGCAAAGCTAGTCCCCCTTCCCCAATAGGTAGGTGCAAGGTTTCCAGCGACACCTGGGGCGGTCTCGAGCCCCACAAGAACAAGGTCATTGTCCCATTGATTTCGGTAAACAATTTTTGGGGATATAGATCGGGGCATGCCAGAAGATATAAAGAAATCTACGGAGATAGATCATTTTAACAATGTTGATTCTGCCTAATAAGTTGAGAGGCAGTTTGGACCAGGACTGCAAAATTGTTTTCAGGCGCTGCATGGGGGGGGGGGGGGGGTGATATTATTGTGGATCTAAGTTTTAAGGGGTAATTGGATCTCCACTCCCAGATAACGAAACTTATTCACCACCTGCAAAGGAGCATCTGGGGGTATCGTGGGGGTAAAGAGGGGGTCCACCGGGAAGACTATGGATTTGCCCCAATTAACCTTAAACCCAGAATATGTACCAAGACAAGATATTATGTGCAGCGCCTGAGAGAGAGAGCTTTGAGCATCTTCCAGGTACAGCAGCATATCATCTGTGTACAAGAATGTTTTTTCTTCCAAGTCGTTCAGTCTTGCAACCTTTAACTGTGCTATGTGCCCTAATCCTGGCCGCTAGCGGCTCTATCGCAATGGCAAACAGCAGGGGCGATAAAGGGCACCCCTGTCGTGTGCCCCTGCATATTTACATATTGCATATATTTACCAGAGGGCTGGTATACAGCAATCTCACCCAAGCAATAAATCTAGGTCCAAAACCCATCCGCTTGAGGGCTGCCATCAGGTAAGGCCATTCGATAGAAACAAATGCCTTGTGGGTGTGTCAGGATCAGGTCCAGTGATCAGGACCGTAAACAGTCTTCGTAAGTTGATAGCCGTCGAGCACATTGGTATGAAGCCAGTTTGATCAGAGTTAATGATGGAAGCTATCACCTTATTGAGTCGCCTGGCAAGGAGCTTAGCTAGGATTTTAGCATCAACATTGATTAATGAGGTAGGGCGATATGACTCACAGAAATTGTGATCTTTATGTGGCTTGGAAATTAGGACTATTAAAGCCTCTCTGAGTGAGTTTGGGTGCATTCCTTTCTCAAAGGCATCATTGTACACTTCCAGTAATTTTTGTGCTAAGAATTCCTGGTACGTACAGTACCACTCCACTGGATATCTGTCCAGCTACAGTGTTTTGTTAGGATAGAGAGAGTGCATCGCCTCCCCTATCTCTGAGACAGAGATTGGAAGTTCCAGTTCTGCCGCTGCCTCAGAGCGGTAAGTAGAATCTGCTCCAAAAAACTCTGCACCTCTGTATCATATCTCACGGAGGATGAGTACAGAGTAGAATTAAGTTGGAGGAATGCACTCGCTATATTCTCTGGGGAGGTACGTAGAGTTTGGTGTTCATCGTATTTTTTGGGGAATAGAGACAGGTGCATGTTGCGAATGGGCTAAGTAAGCTAGTAATTTACTATTCTTGTCTCCTAATTAGAAAATTCATTGAAATTGATAAAGTCGTTTTTTTTTAGTTTTTTTCCACCAATACTAGCTCTAGTTGTTGAGCAAAATCTCGCCATACCCTAAAGTTAGAGGAGGATGGATTTCTAATATATTCTACTTCAGCATCCATGGCCATTTGTTTACATTCCTTAAGTTTCCATTCCCTTTCACTTCAAATTTTTTTAATGACCCCTGAAGTGGAGCCCCTAAGGACAGCTTTAAATGCATCCCAGGTGACACCTAAGGCGACATCATTGCTGTTATCCTTCCAGAACTCACAATAGCGGTGGTGGAAGATCTTTCAAAATATTCCTCTTTTAGCCATAGTTGTATCCTGAGGAATGACCAACGGTCACCAATAGGGATGGGCCCGGTGTTCGATTCGAACCCATGTTCGAATCGAACATCGGGCGTTCGCCCGCTCGGCGAGCCCAGAACTATTTGGGCCGCTCGCATCAAATTCGTGTGCATCAAATTCGAGTCGCAGTGCATTGCTGGCTGATGATTGGCCAAGCATGCACTGTGACCCTGCATGCTTGGCCAATCATAGAGCCAGCGGCGAGGAGAGCCATAATTGGCCACAGGCAGGATGCCTGTGGCCAATTATAGCTCAGGGGGTTTAGTACACGCCCCACATTATATAAGGCCGCCGCGCTGGCGGCCTCGTATATTGTGTTCCAGCGTGTCAGGGATATTATGTGCTGTGCTGTGCAGTGCTGCTGACTGCTGACATTATCTGTGCTGTGATTCTGGGGATTAGTGTGTGCGTGCTGTTAGTACAGCATTGCAGTATCACATTAAAACACCTTCCTTCCTTTCTTCATCCTGTTGTGTCATCTAAGGCAGCCATCTGCGGCTAATGAATTGCCGGTTCCCGTAACACAGAGAACAGTCATTCATTGAAAGTCATTGGTAAAAAAAAAGTCATTGAGAAAAAACAAAAAAACAAAAAAAAAAAAAAATGGCGTGGGGTCCCCCTCAAAATCCATACCAGACCCTTGAGGTCTGGGATGGATTTTAAGGGGAGCCCCGGCCAAAAAAAAATAAAAAATGGCGTGGGGTCCCCCTCAAAATCCATACCAGACCCTAATCCGAGCACGCAACCTGGCAGGCCGCAGGAAAAGAGGGGGGGACGAGAGCGCCCCCCCTCCCTCCTGAACCGTACCAGGCCACATGCCCTCAACATTGGGAGGGTGCTTTGGGGTCCCCCCCAAAGCACCTTGTCCCCATGTTGATGAGGACAAGGGCCTCTTCCCCACAACCCTGGCCATTGGTTGTGGGGGTCCGCGGGCGGGGGGCTTATCGGAATCTGGAAGCCCCCTTTAACAAGGGGACCCTCAGATCCCGCCCCCCCCCCCCCCTGTGTGAAATGGTAAGGGCCTACCATTTCACCAAAAAAGTGTCAAAAATGGTAAAAATGACAGGAGATGGCGTGCTCGGATAAGGGTCTGGTATGGATTTGGCCGGGGTTCCCCTTAATATCCATAGCAGACTTGAAGGGCCTGGTAATTGAATTTGGGGGGGACCCCCACGCTATTTTTTTTTTTTTTTTTATCAATGACTTTTTTATTATCAATGACTTTCAATGAATGACTGTTCTCTGTGTTATGGGAGCCGACAATCCATTATAGCCGCAAGTGATTTTAAATAGCTTTTTTTCCTGCAAAAATGACACTTTGTGCAGGGACAGTTCGAAGAACGGGAAACATGCGCCCCTTCACAGGCATACTATAGACACCCCCCAGGTACGAAATTTAAAGGAATATTACACTTTTATTGTTTTCACTTTAAGCATTATTAAAATCACTGCTCCTGAAAAAAACTTCAGTTTTTAAAAAAAACATTTTGCATTGATACATGTCCCCTGGGGCAGGACCCAGGTCCCCAAACACTTTTTATGACAATAACATGCATATTAGCCTTTAAAATTAGCACTTTTGATTTCGAACGTTCGCGTCCATTGTCATTAATAAGGTTCTTAAATTCAGACGGACTTTAGGTCCGTTCGCGGGTTCTGGTGCGAACCAAACCCGGGGTTGTTCGGCTCATCCCTAGTCACCATTAATGATAAAGGGGAATGATCCGAAATTGCCCGTGGAAGGTATTGTACCGCCACCACCCTGGGTAAAATATTCTTAGTTAGGAAGCACATATCTAGTCTATATATCGAGCATATTGTAGGTAAAGGAGTAACAAGAATAAGCTAGCGTATCTGTGTTTTTCCATCTCCAGGCCTCCACCATGCCATATTGAGACATACAGGCCGCTAGTGGAGAGCTGCAGCTGGATTTGGCATTCAGTCTGTCTTTCTCAGGTTTTCACACCGTGTTCAGATCACCAGCCATAATAATTAGGTCTTCTGCCACCTGCAGTAACCTTGTCAACACAGCCTCCCACACCGCCAACGTAAATGGCGGAGGAATGTATACTGTCACAAAAGTATATGGCGTATCTGTAATAAGGAGAACCACCACCACAAACCTCCCTTACGGGTCCTCAACAATGGTCTTAGGAGTACATGTTAAAGATTTGGACACCAGAATGGAAACCCCTCTAGAATAATTAGAGTATAGGGAGTGAAAGGCGTGACCTATAAAAGCTTGTTTGAGAGCAAGAATTTTGGATCCCATCAGGTGGGTTTCTTGTAAATAAAAAACACGGGGCTTACGTTTCTGTATATAATTGAATACTAGTGCTCGTTTAATCGTTGAGTTCAAACCCGTACGTTCCATGAGATTAGGTTAAGATTTTGTATGCGACTTGCTATGGTAACTGTAGAACAATTTACGTTGACTGTTAGGGTGTGTTGACAAGGGGTCCGTAGAGGGAACATAAATCCGATTCTCCTTCATACAGTTTGAAAAAGGGTGACTATTATCACATATACACTGCAATGAATAAAGCACAACAATTTTGCATAGTAAAAACAAAAGAAAAAAAATTAAACCAGAACCGAACCATGAGATAAGATAATCTCAATTGGACATGTCACAGAACAGTGAACCCCCCTGCCCACAGTTCGAAACACACAATAGGCTTTTCCCCCCGAACAACTTGAAAACAATGTCACCCTAGACGGGGGATTCTTCTTCGTCCGTCCGGGAAAGAAGAAAAGGGTGTTAATATGGCGAGCAGCAAACAGTCAACCGACCGCAGCATTAAAATGTGGACAGCCAATTAGCAGGAGAGTGTAGCACAAGCCACCTGCAGACTTGTGTAGCTTTTCCTTGCCATCAAATATGTGTTTCAGGCCCCAAGAGGGGCAAGAGGATCAGTCGGCATATGCATTTGAAGAAATGGAGTGATCTGCTATGCATCAGGTGCTCCCCAGCGACTCCAGCTAACTATTGGCCTCCCTGGGCGAGGTAAAGAATTTGATCTTGCCTTTCTGCACTACTCTGAGCTTCGCCGGGTTTAGCATACTGTATGGCAAACTGCGTTCTCGGATGCGCAATTTCACTTTTTGGAATGCGGCCCGCTGTTTCTCTGTTGCAGCAGAGAAGTATAGAAAGATGGTGATGTGGTTATTGTTATAAAGCAAATCAGGCATGTTCCCGACACGGTGCAGGATGGTTTCTTTATCCCTGAAGTACAGGAACCTTGCTAGTAGGGGTCTAGGAAATCTCCCCGGTGGGGGTGCCCTGAGCGGGACCCGGTGAGCACGTTCAATGGCAAATAGATTGGAGAAAATTTCCTCTTCAAAGGTTTGTTTTAACCACTTGCTTACTGTGCACTTAAACACCCTTCCTGCCCAGACCAATTTTCAGCTTTCAGCGCTCTCGCACTTTCAGTGACAATTGCGCGGTCATGCAATGCTGTAACCAAATGAATTTTTTATCATTTTGTTCGCACAAATAGAGCTTTAGTTTGGTGGTATTTATTTGCGACTCCGTTTTTTTATTTTTTTGCGATATAAGCGAAAACATAGCGGAAATTTTGAAAAAAAACAATATTTTTCTCCTTTCTTTTTTAAAAGAAATCCAATAAAATCTAATTTTGTCATAAATTTAAGCCAAAATGTATTCTGCTACATGTTTTTTGTAAAAGAAATGCCGTTAAGTGTATAATAATTGGTTCGCGTGATCACGGACATATGTACGCAAATGATCATGTAAAAGGGGTGTGCAGGTGATCACGGACATATGTGTGCAGATAATCATTGGCACATGTGATTTTACTGGGACATATGTGAGGGACATGTGTTTTTATCATTTGGGGACATGTGTGTTTTGAGGACATGTGTGTTTTGGGGACATGTGTGTTTTACTGTGGGGACATGTGTGTTTTACTGTGGGGACATGTGTGTTTTACTGTGTGGGGACACTAGACAGGTGATCAGTGAGTAAAAGCTGTAAAAAAAACAGCTAATACTCACTGATCACCAGCCGGCTGCAGCGATCCGCTCTCCTCTCCTCACCGACGACTTCCGTGTGAGGAGAGGAGCGCCGATTGCCTAGCAACCGGCTGTTTGTTTACATCACATGACGGCTGTGATTCGTCACGGCCGTCATGTGATCAGGAGGGCCAATCACCGAGCCCTCCTGCCGATCCGAGATGCGCCGTGTCCGGGTGACACGGCCGCATCGGGATCGCGCCGCTGCGCGGGCACGCGCGCGGGCACGCGCGCGATCCCTCTACTTCTGAAGGACGTTACGGAACGTCCATTCAGAAGTAGACGGCTCCCACCCGGCCGTATATGTACATTGGCCGGGTGGGAAGTGGTTAAAGAGGAAGTTAAGTAAAAAAAAATAAAAATGACACCCTGCAAGGCAAAGGCATAATGAGCTAGTATGCATAGCATACTAGCTCATTATAAATTACTTACCTGAGATTGAAGCCCCCGCAGCGGTCCTCGGCCAACTCCTCCGTCGCCGCCATGATACCCGGAGTGACTTCCAGGTATCGCGGCTCTGGCCAGTCACAGCGTCAGTCCAGTGCATGCGCGCGGGAGCCGTCATTGACGGCATCTTCGCCTTCACTTGCGGCGCGCTCAGTACGCCTGTGCCATTGTCTATGGTGCGCCATTGTCTATGGTGATCACGGCTGATCACAGTGTAAAAAGGAAGAGCCGTTGATCGACTTTTCCTCACTCGCATATTTCAAACGCAAGTAGAGGAGAGCCGATCGGCTGCTCCTCTGACAGGGGGGTCTGTGTTGATCGATTATCAGCGCAGCCCCCCGAGGATGCCCACACTGGACCACCAGGGATGCCACCAGACCACCAGGGATGCCACCAGACCACCAGGGATGCCCAGCACCAGGTATGCCACCCTAGACCACCAGGGATGCCAGTCAGTGCCCACAATGTATGCCAATCAGTGCCCATCCGTGCCACCTATCAGTGCCCATCCGTACCACCTATCAGTGCCCATCCATGCCGCCTATCAGTGCCCATCCATGCTCATCTGTGCCGCCTATACATGCCCATCTGTGCTGCCTATCCATGCGTATCCATGCCGCCTATCCATGCCAATCCGTGCCAGCTATCAGTGCCAATTTGTGCCACCTATCAGTGCCCATTCGTGTCACCCATCAGTGCCACCTACCAGTGCCATCAGTGCTGCCTATCAGTGCGACATATCAGTGCCCATCAATGCCACCTCATTAGTGCCACTTCATTGGTGCCAACTCATCGGTGCCCATCAGTGCCGCCTTATCAGTGCCTGTCAGTGCAGCCCCATCAGTGCCCATCAGTGAAGGAGAAAACTTACTTATTTACAAAGGTTTGAAACTGAAACAAAAAAAAACATATATTTTTTCAAAAATTTCGGTCTTTTTTTATTTGTTTAGCAAAAAATAAAAACCGTAGAGGTGATCAAATACCACCAAAAGAAAGCTCTATTTGTGGGAACAAAATGGTCTGTGCAGGAAGGTGTTTAGGTGCCCCGTATTGAAGTGGTTAAGGATTGCAAAATCCACTCAGAGAGTCTCTATTTGTGTGGATAGAGAGGCATGGCAGGATTTTGGCCCTCCTCGTGTGCAAAGTGGGAGAACCGTTCAGCGGGTGTCTGCTGCAGGTTCGGCCCTTTCACCATGGTGTGGTGCCTGGGATGTTCGGACAGTTGTCCGGGCAGTGTGGAGCTGAAATCAGGTTTTTTTGGCTGCAAAGGATAATGTAGGATCTTGGCACGGTCCGGAGCTCCAGAAAGAAGCTTCTTACATACCGGACGTCAGGCCCTCTCCCCTGACCCTGGTAGTTTCGCACTGCCTCTTACTGTTTGGGACACTTGATCCCTGTCATGTATGCCCTTCAGCTATGACTTTGTTTTTTTAATGGCTGCACATTTGAATGATTATAAGAACCTAAAAATTATGTTAAAGCAGAACTTTACCCTCTTACTCATTATTAATTTTTTTTAGGCCTAGGCTGCTTGCCTTAGTGAATAGATAAGAGGGCAGTGGAGGCCCCCCCAGGCGCCGCCCGTCCCCCCCCCCCAGGCAGTCACAAAACATTTTTTAAAACGGGCACAGTGCACTATGGAAAGTGCCACTTCAATGCAATCACGAAATTTCAGTTGCAGCGCTTCATTGGTGGAGTTTGGAGCGGCTTTGCGGCGCAATTCATCGCACCGAGCAGCATCCGCCCAGTGCCTGGCCGGGTGCTTTGTTCTCAGTGTGAGAACAAAGTCACTTCCGGCGGGCTACAAAAAGATGGCCGCCGTGAGGACTAATCCCCTTGTGTTTAGTGGAGAGGGGAGGCCCCTCCCCTCTCCACTGAACACACAGAGAATTCCAGGAACTAGCTGGGGAGAGACAGATGCAGCTTGAAGGAGGGCTGTGCTGCCGGGTACACAGATGTGACGAGGACCCTGCTGCTCCACTGATGGGGACACAGATGTAAGGAGGAACTCCGCTGGGGAAACAGATGTAAGGAGGGGCTCTGCTGGCGACACAGATGTAAGGAGGGGCTCTGTTGACAGGGACAACACAGATGTAAGGAGGGGCTCCGCTGGGGACACAGCTGTAAGGAGGGGCTCTTCTGAGGACACAGATGTAAGGAGGGGCTCCGCTGGGGACACAGATGTAAGGAGGGGCTCCACTGACAGGGACACAGATGTAAGGAGGGACTCCGCTGACAGGGACACAGATGTAAGGAGGGACTCCGATGACAGGGACACATATGTAAGGAGGGACTCCACTGACAGGGAAACAGATGTAAGGAAGGACTCCGCTGACGGGGACACAGATGTAAGGAGGGACTCCGCTTGGGGCACCTTATGTAAAGAGGGACTCTGCTGGGGGCACCTGATGTAAGGAGGGACTCCGCTGGGGGCACTGATGTAAGGAGGGACTCCGCTGGGAGCACCTGATGTAAGGAGGGACTCCGCTGGGGCACCTGATGTAAGGAGGGACTCTGCTGGGGCACCTGATGTAAGGAGGGACTCCGATGGGGCACCTGATGTAAGGACGGACTCCCCTGGGGGCACCTGATGTAAGGACAAACTCCGCTGGGGGCACCTGATGTAAGGACGGACTCCACTGGGGACACCTGATGGCATCTGGTGGCAGGCGAGGTGGCAAGTGACACGCTCAGGGCTCCCACTGATTCTGCATTATGGTGAGTTGAATGATTTAATTTTATATTACAATGTAATAATAGAAATAATGCGTTTCAATCATCCTGACACCATAAAAACCATGGTGTCAGGATGATTGAAGTGCTAACACCAGGTGTTTGCAGCATCTTTATCTGTTGATTGTTAAACTTTCTAGAATACACATATTTCTATTGTTGTGTAGGATCTGGACCTGCTGTCCCTCCCTCTCCCTCTCTTCCTCCCTCTTCCTCCATCCCTTAATCATCTCAGACGCTAATCACATCGCGTTAGTGCCACACTCACTATTTTGCTGAAACCACGCCCATTTTCACCAAGTGGGAGGGGACAAAAAGGAAGGGCGGTGTCTGGTACCCCCCCAACCTAAAACTTCACCAGCTGCCACTGTAAGAGGGTATAGTTACTTGTTTTAACCACTTGGTTAGCTTATTCTGGGTGGACGTCTGTGGGACGTCCTCCCAGAATCTTTCTCCCGTGCGCCCCCTGGGGTGCGCACTCGGGAACATCCATGATCCGGACCCAGCGCATCACGGATCACTCCCCTCTCTGTACCGATCGGTACAGTGAGAGAGGAGAAGCGGAGAGGGGGAGAGATGGCAGCAGCGCTGTGGGCTGGATGTGTAGTGCCCACAGCTTTGCTCTGTGCAACACTGTGCAATACTCTGCCAACACTGTGCAATACTCTGCCAACACTGTGCAATACTCTGCCAACACTGTGCAATACTCTGCCAATACTCTGCAACACTGTGCAATACTCTGCAACACTGCAATACTCTGCCAATACTCTGGCAATACTCGCCAATACTCACCAATATGCTGCCAATACTCTGCCAGAAACAAATAATATATTTTTTCACCAAATTTTTATTCTTTTTTGATTTATAGCGCAAAAAAGAAAAAACCCAGCGTTGATTAAATACCACCAAAAGAAAGCTCTATTTGTGTGAAAAAAAGGACAGAAATTTTATTTGGGTACAGTGTTGCATGACTGAGTAATTGTCATTCAAAGTGTGAGAGCACCTAAAGCTGAAAATCGGTCTGGTTAGGAAGGGGGTTTAAGTGCCCAGTGGTCAAGTGGTTAAACAAGTCTTCTTCAGTTGCTTCCTGGTTTCTGGCCTAGGCCAAAATGATGTCATACACCCCAGAAGTTTTTACTCTTGCCTCTAGAGGAGCAGAGGAAGGGCTTTCTCTGTTAAGCACGCCCTCCTCCCTCCTGCCTACATGCCTGACTTAAAGTGATTGTAAAGTCTTGTTTAACCACTTCAGCCCCGGACCAATTGGCAGCCAAAGGACCAGGCCCCTTTTTGCGATTCGGCACTGCGTCGCTTTAACTGACAATTGCGCGGTCGTGCGACGTGGCTCCAAAACAAAATTGGCGTCCTTTTTTTCCCCACAAATAGAGCTTTCTTTTGGTGGTATTTGATCGCCCCTGCGGTTTTTATTTTTTGCGCTATAAACAAAAATAGAGCGACAATTTTGAAAACAATGCAATATTTTTTGCTTTTTGCTATAATAAATATCCCCAAAAAATATATAAAAAAACATTTTTTTTCCTCAGTTTAGGCCGATACGCATTCTTCTACATATTTTTGGTTAAAAAAAATCGCAATTAGTGAATATTGATTGGTTTGCGCAAAAGTTATAGCGTTTACAAAATAGGGGATAGTTTTATAGCATTTTTATTAATATTTTTTTTTTTACTAGTAATGGCGGCGATCAGCGATTTTTATTGTGACTGTGACATTATGGCGGACACATCGGACATTTTTGACACATTTTTGGGACCATTGTCATTTATACAGCAATCAATGCTATTTAAATGCATTGATTCCTGTATAAATGACAGTTGTAGTGAAAGAGTTAACCACTAGGGGGAGGGGGGGGGTTATGGGCTGTGACGTGCGACCCACGGGCAGGCATTTAAAGGATCACGTACAGGAACATGATTTTGCCTGCCCATGCCATTTTGCCGCAGTATATCTGCGTTAGGCGGTCGGGAAGCGGTTAAAAAAAAACAAAACGAAAAAAACAAACCATGTTATACGTGCCTGCTCTGCGCAGTGGATTTGCACAGAGCAGCCTGGATCCTCTTCTTCTCCTTCTTCGCTGCTCCTGGCCCCTACCTCCTGTCAAGTGCCCCCACAGCAAGTAGCTTGCTATGGGGGCACCCGAGCCGAGCTGCAGCTCCGCATGTCCATTCAGACACGTAGCTGAAGTTCGACCCCGCCCCCTCTCTCTCCTGATTGGCTGACTTTGACAGCCAATGACGCTGCTGCTGGGTCTCAGCCAATCAGGAGGGAGAGTCCCGGATGGCCGAGGGACTCGTGGACATCGCTGGACAGAGATGGGGCTCATGTAAGTATTAGGAGGGCTGCTGCACAGAGAAGACTTTTTATCTTAATGCATAAAAATGCATTAAGATAAAAACCTTCTGACTTTACAACTGCTTTAGGGGAAGATGGTTTCCAGGAGGTAACTTTTACATGAATCATCTGCCCTTACTCAAGATGGCTACAGCAGGAAATGTTAGGGGAATGTTTTTTCTTTCAGAATGGCATGGAGACATGAATGGATGGGCAAATTTTCTTTGCGGTGCTCAGATGCAATGAAGTTTCATTTACATAAAAGTTAATTTACATAAATCATATTTATCATGCCACTGTATTTTTTTTTTAATCCTCCAAGTACCTTAATACTGCAGCACTGTTGTGTGGTCACATGATCTTTACCTGTTCTTTGGCATCTGGAGAAAAAGATCTTTGGGATTACTCTCCTGATGTATGCTATATACAGTATGAGTCTGGCCAGCCCTTATTGGTGCTGTGCCAGTCACAAGACTAAAAAGAAGAAGAGCAATTCAAATTAGATTATAAATATCAAATAACTGTTTTACAGCTCCCTATAAATCTTTATTAAACATCAAATGTGTATTTTTGTGCCTTAATATGGTGTAGGTGGAGTCAAAGATGATTGATACTTGCTTTCAATTTGTTCAGACAGCATCTGCATTTTTTTTTACTTTAAAGGTATTAGTAATTACATTTGATATATTTAATACTGATTTTATTAAAACTAATATTTTTGTTGTGAGTCTCTTAGTAAATGTAATGATTCAGCATACTATATTCCACCCTCATAGTGTTTAGCAATAGGAGGACATGAAGTAGGATGGGAGTGTCATTTATCACTGTGTATATGCCCACATGTGTCTCTATAAAGAGCTATGAAGAGCTTATAAGGGAACTGAAATATGAGCATGCTCAGTAGAGGACACCATCTGATATACACAATCTTATCTGCAGTAGGGGCACAGAGAATATGGGAGAGACAGCTGAAGGCAGGAATAACCAGGTATATTTCACTCTACAGAAAGCAAATGCTTTAGTTGCTTTGTGAGAATGAACACTTTGTTATATAGCATGTAATAAGAACTTTTCATAGCCTGGGTTTAATGACACTTTAATATTTTTGTTTTGCAAGTAGCTTACAGGTTCTACATTTTTATATTTCATATGTTATATTGTATCCTTGGATTGAACTTAAATGAACAAAATCATACAAGAACCATGTTTAACATAATTGCTGCAATTTGTAGTTTGGGAGAGACTAAATTTATTGAGCATCTGTCATTTCTTAACCTAAATATTTATGTTGGGTGGTAGGGATGAGCCGAACACCCCCGGGTTCGGTTCGCACCAGAACCTGCGAACGGACCGAAAGTTTGCGCAAATATTCAAACCCTATTCTTTACAATGGACGCCAACGTTCAAAATCAAAAGTGCTAATTATAACGACCAATATGCATGTTTTTCGGGAGCAGTCATTTTAATGGTGCATAAAGTGAAAAAAAAAAAAAAGTGAAATATTCCTTTAAATATGGTACCTGGGGGTGTCTAAAGTATGCCTGTGAAGTGGCATGTGTTTCCCGTGTTTAGAACTGTCCCTGCAAAAAATGACATTTGTAAAGAAAAAAAAGAAGCCATTTAAAACTGCTTCCGGCTTTAATGTCATGTCTTGTCCTGGCAATACGGCTGAAAATCTTTGAGAAAAATGGCATGGCTACCCCATCACCCCCCCCCACCCCAGCCCCTTTGGGTCTTGTATGGATATTAAGGGGAACCCCACACCCAAAATAAAACCCTATACCTACAACCCTATATACTCTGAACAGCAGTATACAGGCGGTGCAAACAAGACAGGGACTGTAGGTTTGTTCTTAAGTAGAATCTGAACAGGTAAATTTTTAAGCGTAGCTCCATCCAAAAAAATCTATTTTTAAGCTTTTTGGAGAACATTGGGAGGGGTTATCACCACTGTAACATTTGTTTTCCTGTCTGTGCACCTGTTCAGAACATTTCACCTCACTTTCCGTCCCAATGACAAATGTTTTTGGAAAAGTGGGGTTTTTATTGAAACAAGGATTGGTGATAAAGCATCAGTAGAGAGGAGATACCTTTTTCCCAAATTAAATTTAACAGGATAGAATTTCCCTTCCTAGGGGTAGATTTCCTCTCACTTCCTGTTTTCTCCTTCCGTTTGCAAGTAGGAGTCGTTTGTAAGTTGGATGTTTGAAAGTAGGGGCCTGCCGTATATACTTAGATGTTGGTGTTGCCACAACACTGTAAGCCCTCACAGTTACTCTTGGTGGGCACAGGAATTGGCCCTGCTGTGAATTATTAGATCAAGATTTGTAATTGTATGCCCCTGTTGAACAGGGCAGAAAAATTGGGCCTTTGGTGGTGGTGGTGGTGGACTGTGTTGCCACAACACTGTAAGCCCTTACAGTTACTCTTGGTGGGCACATGAATGGGCCCTGCTGAGAATTATTAGATCAAGATTTGTAATTACCCGCCCCTGTTAAACAGCGGCGGAAAAATTGGGCCTTTGGTGGTGGTGGTGGTGGACGGTGTTGCCACAAGACTGTAAGCTCTCACAGTTACTCTTGGTGGGCGCAGGAATGGGCCCTGCTGTGAACTATTAGATCAAGATTTGTAATTACACGCTCCTGTTAAACATGGGCTGAAAAATTGTGCCTTAGGCACTGGTGCTGGTGCCACAACACTGCAACCCCTCACAGATACTGTACTTGGAGCACAGCAGTCAGACCTGTTGCGAAGCATTGCTTTAAAAAATTGTAATTACACGCCCCTGTTAAACAGGGGCTGGAAATTGGGCCTTAGGCACTGGTGCTGATGCCACAACACTGCAACCCCTCACAGATACTGTACTCTGAGCACAGCAATGAGACCTGTTGCGAAGCATTGCTTTAAAAATGGTAATTACACGCCCCTGTTAAACAGGGGCTGAAAAATTGTGCCTTAGGCACTGGTGCCACAACACTGTAACCCCTCACAGATACTGTACTTGGAGTACAGCAATGAGACCTGTTGCGAAGCATTGCTTTAAAAATTGTAATTACACGCCCCTGTTAAACAGGGGCTGACAAATTGGGCCTTAGGCACTGGTGCTGGTGCCACAACACTGCAACTCCTCACAGATACTGTACTTGGAGCACAGCAGTCAGACCTGTTGCGAAGCATTGCTTTAAAAGTTGTAATTACACGCTCCTGTTAAACAGGGGCTGAAAATTTGTGCCTTAGGCACTGGTGCTGGTGCCACAACACTGCAACCCCTCACAGATACTGTACTTGGAGCACAGCAGTCAGACCTGTTACGAAGCATTGTTTAAAAAATTGTAATTACACGCCCCTGTTAAACAGGGGCTGAAAAATTGGGCCTTAGCCACTGGTGGTTGCACCCAGAAACAAAAATGTTCTTCCAAGATATCATCAGGATCATTGAGGAGGAAGAGGATAGTCAGTCAACATAACAGGACAGTCACTCAGCATCAGCATAGGCAGTCTTGAAGGGATGTGACATTATAAATTATTCAGTTATATCAGCTTCAGGTGCCTGGTAGCTGGTGGTGATCCAAGACTGATTCATCTTTATGAAGGTCAGTCGATCAACCGAGTCGGTGAACAGGCGCACCCTGTGATCGGTGACAAAGCCTCCAGCAGCACTGAATGTGCGTTCGGAAAGAACGCTGGATGCAGGACAGGCCAGTAGCTCAATTGCATACTGTGCAAGCTCTGGCCAGTGATCCATCCTCAAGACCCAGTAAGCCAGAGGATTTTCGGTGGGAAAGGTGTCCAAGTCTGTCCTTGCCCCTAGGTATTCCTGCACCATGTTTATCAGACGCTGGCGATGGTTGCTGGAACCGATCATACCTTGGGGCTGCGGACTAAAAAATTGTCTGAGCGCATCGGTCAGACGTCCACCTTCCCCACCGCTCCTTCTGCTACTGACCAAAGCCTCAGCAACTCGTCATCCAGGACCAGGAGTTTGTACCCTCCCAGTCTCTAGAAACGCGTTGCACAGACCTTTCTGCAAGGCCTCCCTGAGATGTCTCATCCTCTGCTCCCTCTGCGACGGCAAGATAAGGTCCACAACCTTACCCTTGTACCGTGGATCAAGGAGAGTGGCCAGCCAGTAATGGTCCCTCTCCTTGATCCGAAGAATACGAGGATCCTTCCGCAGGCTTTGCAGGATCAGGGAGGCCATGCAACGTAGGTTAGCTGAGGCATTTGGTCCGGAGTCTTCTGGGTCACTGAGGACGGCATGATCGGCAGCCACCTCCTCCCAGCCACGTACAAGTCCACTGGTTTGTTGGGACTGTAAATCATCCCTAAAAGACTGCTGCTGCTGCTGATGCTGAGTGCCAGGCTCCACCTCCATGCTGACACAATCCTCCTCCTCCTCCTCCTCATCCTGTTGTGATGGGTGGGAGAGAAGGAACACTGTCTGGATAAAGGGAGCCTTGAGAGGCAAGGAAGTCCTCCTCTTCCTGCCTCTGTTCTGCCTCAAGTGCCCTGTCCATTATCCCACGCAGCGTATGCTCCAACAGGTGGACAAGAGGTACAGTGTCACTGATGCATGCACTGTCACTGCTCACCATCCTCGTGGCCTCCTCAAATGGTGACAGGACAGTGCATGCATCCCTGATCATGCTCCACTGGCGTGGGCAAAAAAATCCGAGCTCCCCTGACCCTATCCTGGTGCCGTAGTCGCACAGGTACTCATTGATGGCCCTCTGCTGCATGTGCAGTCGCTGCAGCATGGCCAACGTTGAGTTCCACCTGGTGGGCATGTCACATATAAGGCGGTTCTTGGGCAGGTTCAACTCATTTTGCAGCTCAGCCAGCCGAGCACTGGCATTATATGATCGGCGGAGATGCACACAGACTTTCCTGGCCTGCCTCAGGACATCCTGTAAGCCTGGGTACCTGCCCAAGAACCGCTGCACCACCAGGTTAAGGACGTGAGCCATACAGGGCACATGGGTCAGCTGTCCCTGTCGCAGGGCAGAGAGGAGGTTGGTGCCATTGTCACAAACCACCATTCCTGGCTTAAGCTGGCGTGGCGTCAACCACCTCTCGGCCTGCCCCTGCAGAGCTGACAGAACCTCTGCCCCAGTGTGGCTCCTGTCCCCCAAACACACCAGCGCAAGCACGGCATGGCATCTTTTTGCCTGCGTACTTGCGTAGCCCCTTGGACGCCTACGGAGCACCGCTGGTTCAGAGGACAGAGCACTCGAAGAGGCCATGGAGGAAGAAGAAGAGGAGGGGGTGGAGGAGAGAGGTGTGTCACAACCAGTAGTAGCATTTTGGAGGCGTGGTGGCGGAACAACCTCCAACACTACTGCACCTTGTCCTGCATCCTTCCCAGCTGCCAAAAGAGTGACCCAATGGGCCGTGAAAGACAGGTAACGTCCCTGTCCATGCCTGCTGGACCATGAGTCAGCGGTAATATGCACCTTACCGCTGACCGCCCTGTCCAGCGAGGCATGGAACTTGCCTTCCACATGTAGGTAGAGAGCCGGAATCGCCTTCCGTGAGAAAAAGTGTCGTTTGGGAACCTGCCACTGAGGAACCGCACACCGAAGGGGGCCGAGTCTACCAACTGAAAAGGCAGCAGTTGAAGTGCTAGCAATTTAGCCAAGCTAGCATTCAACCACTGGGCATGTGGATGGCTGGGAGTAAACTTCTTTCGACGGTCCAGCAGCTGGGGCAGGGAAATTTGCCTGGTAGAATCGGACGTCGGTGTACTGCTAACAGAGTGCCCGCAAGTACTTGGCTGTGACACACCTAATTCTACACCTTATTCCTCTCAGTGCAGCTTTCAGAGAGGACTGAAGGTATAGTGGGGTTGGAGATCCCAGCTGATGAGGAGCAAGGAGAGGTCCGCTTTGTTCTTTGGTGTGGGTCTTTAATGTGCGCTTGCCAACGAGCTGCATGGCAGGTCGACATATGTCTGGTCATGCTTGTGGTGTCCAAGCGGCTGATGTTTTGGCCACGCGAGATACGCTTGAGACATATGTTGCAAATAGCAGTGGTGCGATCTGATGCACTCGTCTCAAAAAAGGCCCACACCAAAGAACTTTTGTGATAACGTGCAGAGGCAGCGCCCTGCCTCGTTGGACATGTGCCGCCTCCTCCTCTCTCCCTTCAGGCACCCACGTGGAGTCAGTGACCTCATCATCCCCTCCCTCTTCACCACTGGAGCAAACCTGGCAGTAAGCTGCAGCTGGTGGAACATGACTGCCAGATTGCTGTCCTTGAGCATCCCCTCTCTCTGCGCTCACGCTACTGCCTTCCTCTAGCTGGGTTTCATCATCCGAGCCTTCAAAACGTTGGGCATCCTCCTGGAGCATGTACCCAACACTGTGCTCAAACAGTTCGGGGGACTCCTCAGGAGGACATGGTGGGTCTAGGGAAGGGGTGCCTGATGATGTCATTAAGTACGCGTTGGCAGCTGCTTTGCCAGTACCCTGAGCCTGGGTGAGAGAGGATGAGGAGGATGAGGAGGGCTTGGTCATCCACTTTACCAAGCCTTCGGCATGATGCGGCTCAACATGTCCAGCTGCCGAAAACAAGGACAAGCGTGTCCCATGGCCACGTGCTGATGACGATGCACCACGTCCACGTCCACGACCAGCACTGTTGTCTCTAGACACAGAGCCTGCTTGCCCTGTGTTCTTGCCTCGGGACTGTCTGCCTCTCCTTGTCGGTCTTCCAGGCATTGTAGTGGGTAGTGTATATTGTGCTGGAGTCACACAGCACACACACTAAAGCCCCATACACACGGTCGGACAATCCGCGGACCAGGTCGGTCGGATCCTGTCCGTCATACTTTGTCTGATGTTGGTTTTGCGTACACACGGTCGGACAAAGTTGTCGGAAAATCCGATCATTCTGAACGTGGTGACGTTTGTTGCCTACGACGGGACTACGTAGAGGCTAGTAGCCAATAGCTTTGGTCTTGTAATGTGATCTGAGCATGCGTAGCACTTTGTCCGGTCGGACAACCGTACACACGATCGGATTTGGTGTGATCGGACCGTGTTGTCGGCAAATCTTTCCAGCAGGAGATAAGACTTTGTCCGTCGGACAATCCGACGTACACTGTCCGATGGTGCATACACACGGTCTGATTTTTCAACAACATTGTCCGATCGGACAGAATCCATGAAAAAGTCCGACCGTGTGTATGGGGCTTAACTCCTGCAGATGGCTGCCTTAGATGACAATAACAGGGCCTTACGGCAGATAGAGGCTGAGGTGGTGGCTGCCTTAGATGACAACAACAGGGCCTTACGGCAGATAGAGGCTGAGGTGGTGGCTGCCTTAGATGACAACAACAGGGCCTTATGACAGATAGGGAGGCTGAGGTGGTTTATTGTGTGCTGTACTAACACAGCAGACACACACACGCTAGCTCCTGCAAATGCTTGGCTGCCTTAGATGACAACAACAGGGCCTTATGACAGATAGGGAGGCTGAGGTGGTTTATTGTGTGCTGTACTAACACAGCAGACACACACACGCTAGCTCCTGCAAATGCCTGGCTGCCTTAGATGACAACAACAGGGCCTTATGACAGATAGGGAGGCTGAGGTGGTTTATTGTGTGCTGTACTAACACAGCAGACACACACACGCTAGCTCCTGAAAATGCCTGGCTGCCTTAGATGACAACAACAGGGCCTTACGGCAGATAGAGGCTGAGGTGGTGGCTGCCTTAGATGACAACAACAGGGCCTTATGACAGATAGGGAGGCTGAGGTGGTTTATTGTGTGCTGTACTAACACAGCAGACACACACACGCTAGCTCCTGCAAATGCTTGGCTGCCTTAGATGACAACAACAGGGCCTTATGACAGATAGGGAGGCTGAGGTGGTTTATTGTGTGCTGTACTAACACAGCAGACACACACACGCTAGCTCCTGCAAATGCCTGGCTGCCTTAGATGACAACAACAGGGCATTATGACAGATAGGGAGGCTGAGGTGGTTTATTGTGTGCTGTACTAACACAGCAGACACACACACGCTAGCTCCTGCAAATGCCTGGCTGCCTTAGATGACAACAACAGGGCCTTATAACAGATAGGGAGGCTGAGGTGGTTTATTGTGTGCTGTACTAACACAGCAGACACACACACGCTAGCTCCTGAAAATGCCTGGCTGCCTTAGATGACAACAACAGGGCCTTATGGCAGACAGAGAGGCTGAGGTGGTTTATTGTGTGCTGTACTAACACAGCACACACACACACACACGCTAGCTCCTGTAAATGCCTGGCTGCCTTAGATGACAACAACTGGGCCTTACGGCAGATAGAGGCTGAGGTGGTGGCTGCCTTAGATGACAACAACAGGGCCTTATGACAGATAGAGAGGCTGAGGTGGTTTATTGTGTGCTGTACTAACACAGCACACACACACACGCTAGCTCCTGTAAATGCCTGGCTGCCTTAGATGACAACAACTGGGCCTTACGGCAGATAGAGGCTGAGGTGGTGGCTGCCATAGATGACAACAACAGGGCATTATGACAGATAGGGAGGCTGAGGTGGTTTATTGTGTGCTGTACTAACACAGCAGACACACACACGCTAGCTCCTGCAAATGCCTGGCTGCCTTAGATGACAACAACAGGGCCTTATGGCAGATAGAGAGGCTGAGGTGGTTTATTGTGTGCTGTACTAACACAGCACACACACACACGCTAGCTCCTGTAAATGCCTGGCTGCCTTAGATGACAACAACTGGGCCTTACGGTAGATAGAGGCTGAGGTGGTGGCTGCCTTAGATGACAACAACAGGGCCTTATGACAGATAGAGAGGCTGAGGTGGTTTATTGTGTGCTGTACTAACACAGCACACACACACACGCTAGCTCCTGTAAATGCCTGGCTGCCTTAGATGACAACAACTGGGCCTTACGGCAGATAGAGGCTGCCTTAAATGACAACAGCAGGGCCTTATGGCAGATAGAGAGGCTGAGGTGGTTTATTGTGTGCTGTACTAACACAGCACACACACACACGCTATCTCCTGTAAATGCCTGGCTGCCTTAGATGACAACAACAGGGCCTTTTTGCAGATAGAGAGGCTGAGGTGGTTTATTGTGTGCTGTACTAACACAGCACACACACATGCTAGCTCCTGTAAATGCCTGGCTGCCTTAGATGACAACAACTAGGCCTTACGGCAGATAGAGGCTGAGGTGGTGGCTGCCTTAGATGACAACAACAGGGCCTTATGACAGATAGAGAGGCTGAGGTGGTTTATTGTGTGCTGTACTAACACAGCAGACACACACACGCTAGCTCCTGCAAATGCCTGGCTGCCTTAGATGACAACAACAGGGCCTTATGACAGATAGGGAGGCTGAGGTGGTTTATTGTGTGCTGTACTAACACAGCAGACACACACACGCTAGCTCCTGAAAATGCCTGGCTGCCTTAGATGACAACAACAGGGCCTTACGGCAGATAGAGGCTGAGGTGGTGGCTGCCTTAGATGACAACAACAGGGCCTTATGACAGATAGGGAGGCTGAGGTGGTTTATTGTGTGCTGTACTAACACAGCAGACACACACACGCTAGCTCCTGCAAATGCTTGGCTGCCTTAGATGACAACAACAGGGCCTTATGACAGATAGGGAGGCTGAGGTGGTTTATTGTGTGCTGTACTAACACAGCAGACACACACACGCTAGCTCCTGCAAATGCCTGGCTGCCTTAGATGACAACAACAGGGCATTATGACAGATAGGGAGGCTGAGGTGGTTTATTGTGTGCTGTACTAACACAGCAGACACACACACGCTAGCTCCTGCAAATGCCTGGCTGCCTTAGATGACAACAACAGGGCCTTATAACAGATAGGGAGGCTGAGGTGGTTTATTGTGTGCTGTACTAACACAGCAGACACACACACACACGCTAGCTCCTGAAAATGCCTGGCTGCCTTAGATGACAACAACAGGGCCTTATGGCAGACAGAGAGGCTGAGGTGGTTTATTGTGTGCTGTACTAACACAGCACACACACACACACACGCTAGCTCCTGTAAATGCCTGGCTGCCTTAGATGACAACAACTGGGCCTTACGGCAGATAGAGGCTGAGGTGGTGGCTGCCTTAGATGACAACAACAGGGCCTTATGACAGATAGAGAGGCTGAGGTGGTTTATTGTGTGCTGTACTAACACAGCACACACACACACGCTAGCTCCTGTAAATGCCTGGCTGCCTTAGATGACAACAACTGGGCCTTACGGCAGATAGAGGCTGAGGTGGTGGCTGCCATAGATGACAACAACAGGGCATTATGACAGATAGGGAGGCTGAGGTGGTTTATTGTGTGCTGTACTAACACAGCAGACACACACACGCTAGCTCCTGCAAATGCCTGGCTGCCTTAGATGACAACAACAGGGCCTTATGGCAGATAGAGAGGCTGAGGTGGTTTATTGTGTGCTGTACTAACACAGCACACACACACACACACGCTAGCTCCTGTAAATGCCTGGCTGCCTTAGATGACAACAACTGGGCCTTACGGTAGATAGAGGCTGAGGTGGTGGCTGCCTTAGATGACAACAACAGGGCCTTATGACAGATAGAGAGGCTGAGGTGGTTTATTGTGTGCTGTACTAACACAGCACACACACACACGCTAGCTCCTGTAAATGCCTGGCTGCCTTAGATGACAACAACTGGGCCTTACGGCAGATAGAGGCTGCCTTAAATGACAACAGCAGGGCCTTATGGCAGATAGAGAGGCTGAGGTGGTTTATTGTGTGCTGTACTAACACAGCACACACACACACGCTATCTCCTGTAAATGCCTGGCTGCCTTAGATGACAACAACAGGGCCTTTTTGCAGATAGAGAGGCTGAGGTGGTTTATTGTGTGCTGTACTAACACAGCACACACATGCTAGCTCCTGTAAATGCCTGGCTGCCTTAGATGACAACAACTAGGCCTTACGGCAGATAGAGGCTGAGGTGGTGGCTGCCTTAGATGACAACAACAGGGCCTTATGACAGATAGAGAGGCTGAGGTGGTTTATTGTGTGCTGTACTAACACAGCACACACACACTCGCTAGCTCCTGTAAATGCCTGGCTGCCTTAGATGACAACAACAGGGCCTTATGGCAGATAGAGAGGCTGAGGTGGTTTATTGTGTGCTGTACTAACACAGCACACACACACACACACACACACACACGCTAGCTCCTGTAAATGCCTGGCTGCCTTAGATGACAACAACAGGGCCTTATGGCAGATAGAGAGGCTGAGGTGGTTTATTGTGTGCTGTACTAACACAGCACACACACACACGCTAGCTCCTGTAAATGCCTGGCTGCCTTAGATGACAACAACTGGGCCTTACGGCAGAAAGAGGCTGAGGTGGTGGCTGCCTTAGATTACAACAACAGGGCCTTATGACAAATAGAGAGGCTGAGGTGGTTTATTGTGTGCTGTACTAACACAGCACACACACACACACGCTAGCTCCTGTAAATGCCTGGCTGCCTTAGATGACAACAACTGGGCCTTACGGCAGATAGAGGCTGATGTGGTGGCTGCCTTAGATGACAACAACAGGGCCTTATGACAGATAGAGAGGCTGAGGTGGTTTATTGTGTGCTGTACTAACACAGCACACGCACACACACACACACTAGCTCCTGTAAATGCCTGCCTGCCTTAGATGACAACAACTGGGCCTTACGGCAGATAGAGGCTGCCTTAGATGACAACAACAGGGCCTTATGACAGATAGAGAGGCTGAGGTGGTTTATTGTGTGCTGTACTAACACAGCACACACACACACACACACACACGCTAGCTCCTGTAAATGCCTGGCTGCCTTAGATGACAACAACTGGTTCTTACGGCAGATAGAGGCTGCCTTAGATGACAACAACAGGGCCTTATGGCAGATAGAGAGGCTGAGGTGGTTTATTGTGTGCTGTACTAACACAGCACACACACACATGCTAGCTCCTGTAAATGCCTGGCTGCCTTAGATGACAACAACTGGGCCTTACGGCAGATAGAGGCTGCCTTAGATGACAACAACAGGGCCTTAGGGCAGATAGAGAGGCTGAGGCGGTTTATTGTGTGCTGTACTAACACAGCGCACACACACGCTATCTCCTGTAAATGCCTGGCTGCCTTAGATGACAACAACAGGGCCTTATGGCAGATAGAGAGGCTGAGGTGGTTTATTGTGTGCTGTACTAACACAGCACACACACACGCTAGCTCCTGTAAATGCCTGGCTGCCTTAGATGACAACAACTGGGCCTTACGGCAGATAGAGGCTGAGTTGGTGGCTGCCTTAGATGACAACAACAGGGCCTTATGACAGATAGAGAGGCTGAGGTGGTTTATTGTGTGCTATACTAACACAGCACACACACACACACGCTAGCTCCTGTAAATGCCTGGCTGGCTGCCTTAGATCACAACAGGCCAGAAGGATAAAGCTGATACTGCAATGCTGTACTAACAGCACGCACACACAAGACTAATCCCCAGAATCACAGCAGATAAAGTTAGACTCAGCAGCAGATAATGTCACCACTCAGCACAGCAGAATGTATAACACAGCACAGCACTGCAGATACTGTCAGCAGCAGTGCAATCAGCAGAATGAATATAAATTCAAATGATCACTCAGTATGAATCAGCATCAGCAATGTAGAACAGTCTGCCTGTATCACAGTCACCAGAACACAGTACACTAGGCCGACACAGCGGCGGCCTTTTATAGAGTGGGGCGTGTACTAAAGCCCCTGAGCTATAATTGGCTACAGGCATCCTGCCTGTAGCCAATTATGGCTCTCTTCGCTGATTGGCCAAGCATGCGGGGTCACAGTGCATGCTTGGCCAATCATCAGCCAGCAATGCACTGCGACTGGCGCAGTGCATTGCGGGCCGCCCGCATCACGCCGAGCGGGCGAACGCCCGGTGTTCGATTCGAACGTGGGTTCTAATCGAACAACGGGCCCATCCCTATTGGGTGGCACAGTGCTAATTTACATCGTTCTGACTCATGAAATTCTATAAGCAGATGAATACATCAATGTGTTGTCTACTACAAAAAATAATAAGAGGTGAATAAATGAATTCACGTTCAACCAAGATTCATCCAGATTGCACCAAATTGCCTGATTTTCCTTACTTATGATGTCTCAAAGTGTTGCCTCCATGCGTACAGTGTGTGGACATTTGCCTAACTCTTCTGTGGTTGGTTCCTTATATGAGTTTCAATCCTTCCATGTGCTTATCTGCCCTTTGCCATGAGACGGAATGAAGTGGTAAGACAACAATTCCTCCAAAGAAGTTATAGTGGTTTCCATTTTACTGTGCTCCTTAAACTGTCAGAGCATGTTCCAGTCTGCTGCACCACAAGGTAGGTCTTAGTAAGAAATAATTTTCTAAATGGTCATATCACATCACATCCTTCCAGCTTGCTAATACTTGCACAGGGCTTGGCAGCAAAACACAGCAGAATATATGACAGATCTCTTAAATAACGGCCCTATATTTGAATACTCCTATACTACAGACAGCCACAACAGTCGCAGACCCACTGCCATATGAGCATTCAAATGCTAAAGTGACTTGTGGGACATCTATATTCACATAGGGGACACAAAGATTTTTTTTCTGCTGATACTTTAGCACTGTTTCTTGCATGCAGCCTTGATCAATTACTTGTTTCATGAGGAGCTGTATACCACAACATTTACTGTGTTATATTATACAAGTGTGTCTAGAAGGTTATACCTATTTACCTCCCTTTGAGAACATGAAGCTTTATGATTGAGGATACTGTGCTGATCTTCCCTCCCAATGATCGAAGAACCAATAATCTCAACCTTGAGGATATGAATACATGCAGTGCCCAGAGTCTTTCATGTAATGCTGATGAATGAGAATGAAAATTTGCATATATGATTGCTCTTGGGAATCATATGACTGTTGATACTCTGGACTTCCCTCTGCTGCTTGATGGGTCTACGATACAAATAGATTTACATAAACAGGCTATATCTGAAGGGCCTGGAAAGACATTCAGAAGCTTATTTACACTTGTTTATCCACACAAAGCAGTAGGAAATTTGTGTCTACATTATTTAAAGGATGTTCTCTCATGAATAGCATTGACTTTTTACCTAGGTCAATATTATATCTAAACTACTACTAGGATCTAGCATTCTAGGGCTGACTGGTGACATTTTAGGAGCAAGCAGAATTAAATATATTGACTGTATTAAGATTTGGCATTGGTGTTGCTTTACTAAAAGCTAAAAAAATACTATTTGCTGACATTTGATGTTCATTTAGCTTAGTAAATACTGTGAAACTGGGTTCACTTCAATCATGAACATCACAGCAAAAATCCTGTTTTTAATTTTACGTTACACACGATTGGACATGTATTGTAAATACAGTTTAACCTTATTCTCTAAACTATGTAAATGTACACTATGCAAATGTACACAAACATTGCAAACTAAAGGGCTTCTATTCTCTAAGGCTGGGTTCAACCTATGGGAATTGGATGCGGGTTTCCCCACATCCAATTCACATGATAAGAGATTGTGACCAGCTCTCTATGACGCCGGTTCACATATCTTTGTTGCGGCTGCGTGTGTCTTTGGCTCCATTTCAGGCAAAAATTAGTCCCTGATTCGTGTGAACCCAGCATAAAGCAGGGGTCTCCAAACTTTCAAAACAAAGAGCTAGTTTACTGTCCTTTGGATGTAAGGGGGGGGGGGGCAGACTGTGGCCATTGGGAGTTAAAAAGGTCCTGACTCTTGACGTTAGTGGGAATTAGGGATGGGCCCGGTGTTCGATTCGAACCCATGTTCGAATCGAACATCGGCCGTTCGTCCAGCCCAGAACAATGTGGGCCGTTCGCATCAAATTCGTGTGATGCGAACGCCCCACAATGCACTGCGCCAGTCGCAGTGCATTGCTGGCTGATGATTGGCCAAGCATGCACTGTGACCCCGCATGCTTGGCCAATCATAGAGCCAGCAGCGAGGAGAGCAATAATTGGCCACAGGCCGGATGCCTTTGGCCAATTATACAGTGCCTTGCGAAAGTATTCGGCCCCCTTGAACTTTTCAACCTTTTGCCACATTTCAGGCTTCAAACATAAAGATATAAAATTTAAATTTTTTGTGAAGAATCACCAACAAGTGGGACACAATTGTGAAGTGGAACGAAATCTATTGGATATTTTAAACTTTTTTAGCAAATAAAAAACTGAAAAGTGGTGCGTGCAAAAAATGGCGTGGGGTTCCACTCAAAATCCATACCAGACCCTTATCCGAGCACGCAACCTGGCAGGCCGCAGGAAAAAAGGGGGGACGAGAGCGCCCCCTCCCTCCTGAACCGTACCAGGCCACATGCCCTCAACATTGGGAGAGTGCTTTGGGGGTCTGTGACCCCCAAAGCACCTTGTCCCCATGTTGATGAGGACAAGGGCCTCTTCCCCACAACCCTGGCCATTGGTTGTGGGGGTCTGCTGGCGGGGGGCTTATCGGAATCTGGAAGCCCCCTTTAACAAGGGGACCCCCAGATTCCGCCCCCCCCCCCCTGTGTGAAATGGTAAGGGTAATTTCACCAAAAAAGTTACAAAAATGGTAAAAATGACAGGAGACGGTCTTTGACAATTCCTTTATTAAAATCTTCTTTCATCTTATTTCTTCTGGTCTTCTTCCTTCTTCCTTTCTTCATCCTTCGGTTTCTTCATCTTCTCCTTCCGGCATCTTCTTCCATCTTCTTCTTCCATCTTCTTCTTCCTCCGATCCGCTTCTTCTTGCTCTGGTCTTCTCGTCCGGCATCTTCTTCCATGGCGTCGGTGTCTCTTCTTGGGCCGTTCCGCGCAATGGGAGGCTCCCGCTGTGTGAGGCTTCGCTGGGTCTGACAGGTCTTTTATAACGGAGGGCGGGGCCACCTGGTGACCCCACTCCCTCTGACGCACGGGGACATCATGGGGACTTCCCTATGGCTTTCCCCATAGGGAAGTCCCCCCTCTTTTCCTGCGGCCTGCCAGGTTGCGTGCTCGGATAAGGGTCTGGTATGGATTTTGAGGACCCCACGCCATTTTTTTTTTTGGCCGGGGTTCCCCTTAAAATCCATCCCAGACCTGAAGGGTCTGGTATGGATATTTAGGGGGACCCCTACTTCATTTTTTTTTAAATTTGACGCAGGGTTCCCCTTAATATCCATAGCAGACTTGAAGTAATTGAATTTGGGGGGACCCCCACGCTTTTTTTTTTTTTATCAATGACTTTTTTTTTATCAATGACTTTCAATGAATGACTGTTCTCTGTGTTACGGGACCCGTCAATTCATTAGCCGTGAGTGATTTTAAAAAGCTTTTTTTCCTGCAAAAATTACACTTTGTGCAGGGACAGTTCTAAGCACGGGAAACATGCGCCCCTTCACAGGCATACTATAGACACCCCCCCCAGGTATGAAATTTAAAGGAATATTACACTTTTATTGTTTCACATTAAGCATTATTAAAATCACTGCTCCTGAAAAAACGGCCGTTTTAAAAAAAAAAAATTGCATTTATACATATCCCCTGGGGCAGGACCCAGGTCCCCAAACACTTTTTATGACAATAACATGCCTATTAGCCTTAAAAATTAGCTCTTTTGATTTCAAACCTTCGCGTCCATTGTAATTAATAGGGTTCTAATGTTCGCGCAAACTTTAGGTCCGTTCGCAGGTTCTGGTGCGAACCGAACCCGGGGGTGTTCGGCTCATCCCTAGTGGGAATAAATAATGCCCCATCTTTGGTGTCAATGGGAGAAATAGCATCCCATCGTAGTGTCATTGGGAGGAATTCTGCCCCTTCATTGGTGTCAGTAGGGGGAATTATGTCCCATTATTAGTATCAGTGGATGAAAAGGGCCAGATAAAATCAAGCAAAGGGCTGCATCTGCCCCCCCAGGCCGCAGTTTGGAGACCACTGCTCTAAAGCATATTTAAATCCAAAAACAAAAGTATTTTGCAGCTTACCAGTCCTTAGATGCAGTGGCTGCATTCATTTTCTTTGATTTCAGGCTTTTTTCTCTTTAATTTCTTTTCCTTGGAAATAACACATATTCTGTGCCTTTGTATCTACACTAATTTCCCATTGTATGCATGGAGGCAGCCATGGATGTCACACAGACTGAACTTCACATCATTATCATCATATAATGGATTGATGTGATTAGCAGTCTACAAAAGAAAGATAGGATTGTTCTTGCTGTCTTTGTAGCTGGCTGGTAGTGACAAGGAAACTGCATTTCTGTCAAGGTCAGTAAATATTTTCTGTACTTGCTTCTGTACTTCGAAAACGAATGCAACAACCACTCCCAAGGACTGATAAGAAGCAATACATGACATTTTTCTATTTAGGTTTAGATACACTTTAAGGAAACATGCATGGCAGCCAACCAGCTAATTGGGTAAGCATAGAATTTAAAATGTGCTTTTCCCCAGATAACCACATTGACAAACACAGGGAGGGTCAGGGGGTCAGAACAAGGGGCCAGTACAAGACCTTGCACAGAAAGGCTAGGTTTGAAAAAAGCAAAGTTCCCACCTATTACTTAGGTGAAGGTGACTAAATCTCTGTGTTACTCTCAGTTGAGTCTTGTTTTGGTCTGACATATAGATCTCTATGTAGTGGTACCCCCATGAGGGCTTCTAATAGACTCTGTACCTCACTGATTACCTTGACTCTGCAAATCCTCCATTACCTCTGACACCCTGGATTCAGTCATCTTACCAACTGTAGTAGTAAATAGAGACTCACACAGCATTAACCACTTGCCTACCAGGCACCAACACCCCCCTCCCATCCAGACCAATTTTCAGCTTTCGGTGCTCTCACGCTTTGACTGACAATTACTCAGTCATGCAACACTGTACCCAAATGAATTTTTTGTCCTTTTTTTCCCACAAATAGAGCTTTCTTTTGGTGGTATTTGATCACCTCTGGGTTTTTTATTTTTTGCGCTATAATTGAAAAAAGACCGAAAATTTTGAAAAAAAACTCATTTTTCTTTGTTTCTGTGATACAATTTAGGAAATTATTAATTTTTCTTCATAAATTTTGGCCACAATTTATACTGCCACATATCTTTGGTAAAAATAACCCAAATTAGTGGAAATTATTTGGTCTTTGTGAAAGTTACAGACTCTACAATCTGTGGTGCGAATTATACAAAATTGATCACATCTGATGTACTGGTGGCCTATCTCATTTCTTGTGACCCGAACAAGTCAGGAAAGTACAAATACCCCCCAAATGACCCCTTTTTTGAAAGTAGACATTCCAAGGTATTTAGTAAGAGGCATGGTGAGCTTTTTGATGTTGTCATTTTTTCCCACAATTCTTTGCAAAATGAATTATTTTTTTATTTTTTATTTGTTTTCTACAAAATTGTCATTGTAATAGGTTATTTCTCTCACATGGCATGTGTTTACCACAAATGACACCCAAAAATAAATTCTGCTACTCCTCCTGATTATTACGATACCACATATGTGGGACTTTTCCACAGCCTGGCCACATAGAGAGGCCCAACATGCAGGGAGCGCCATCACGTGTTCTAGGAGCATAAATTACACATCTAAATTGTTGACTACCTATTACACTTTTGAAGGCCCTGGAGCACCAGGACCATGACACGTGACACTGACGTGGCACTGATGACACTGACGTGGCACTGATGACACGTGACACTGACGTGGCACTGATGACACGTGACACTGACGTGGCACTGATGACACGTGACACTGACGTGGCACTGATGACAGATGGTACTAATACGGGGCACTGATGACACGTGACACTGATGACAGATGGCACTGAGAGATGGCACTCATACATGGCACTGATATCACGTGGCACTAATATGTGGAACTGATGCGAGATGGCACTAATACGTGGCACTGATGACAGACGGCACTAATACGTGGCACTGATGACACATGACACTGATGACAGATGGCACTGATACGTGGCATTGATAACAGATGGCACGTGACACTGACAGGTGGCACTGATGACAGATGGCACTAATATGTGGCACTGATGACAGATGGCACTGATGACAGATGGCACTGACTACAGATGGCACTGGCAGATGGCACTGGGGATGGCACTGGGGATGGCACTGGCAGATGGCACTGGCAGATGGCACTGGGGATGGCACTGGCGGATGGCACTGGCAGATGGCACTGGGGATGGCACTGGCGGATGGCACTGGGGATGGCACTGGCAGATGGCACTAGGGATGGCACTGGGGATGGCACTGGCAGATGGCACTGGCAGATGGCACTGGCGATGGCACTGGCAGATGGCACTGGCAGATGGCACTGGGGATGTCATTGGGCACAGATGACATTGGGGACAGATTGCAGTGGTGGCAGTGGGCACAGATGGCATTTTATTTATTTATTTATTTTTTAAAACACTTACGGCGCTGCAGCCGTTCATCTCCCCCTCCTCACACGCTGTCTCTGTGTGAGGAGGAGGAGCGGCGCTGAGAGATGATCTCATATGTTTACATATGAGATCATCTCTCATTGGCCAGGGCGATCGCGCTGTAAACGGCCGCTGTTATTGGCCGTTTACAGCGATCTGTGATTGGCCGTGTCCGAGGGACACGGCCAACACAGAATTTCCCTGCTGCGCGCTCGTGAGTGCGCACAGGGAACGAGGAAAGAGGAGGCCGTCATATGACGGCCTCCCGGGATTTGGCATCCGCACTGTGGCCGTCATTCGGCTACGGCCGGATGCGAAGTGGTTAAATAAACAGTTCAAATATGTTTACTGTATTAATGAGAACACAAAATAGGTATATATCAACTTGGTCAGTTAGCAAGAAAACACTCTTTCACATCAAAAAGGCAATAAAATGGTGCACAGTTCCTTTCAGTAGTGAATGGACACAAACATTAAGCCAATCACAGAAACCTATGTGAACAGGTTAACAGGAGGGTAGACAACTGACACTATATTTTCTGTGTCAGGTTTCTCCCTTCTGCCTTCTCAACAAACAGGCCATAAACTCCTGCTCAGTATAAAGAACAATATACAGACTATTGTATTCAAATAAACTGTCTCCCTCTAGATAGAGTCCAATGCAATTTAGGCAGATGAGGAAAAAATAGGATAATAAAAGGGTAAAGGGTATTCCTTGAAATCCAGATATCTTCAGCTAGTCTCTTTCTGTTGTAACTAATGTAATTCTTGATGACAGAGTCTAGCAAATTTGGCTGAACCTTGGTTTATCTTTGTTGCATGATAAATTCCTTATTTTATGATCCTAATGATGTTATTCATAATAGCTGCTAGAATCAATAATGTGAACTGGGCATAGATGTCTGCTTTCAGTGTTCGTTATAGTACAAAACCTGAACTTCTGTGGGACTACAAGTACCACCAGTTGAACTGTTGTGAATGATTTCTGAAAGCAGTGTCTTTTGCTATAATATGGGCTATGCCCGCTCACCACTCTGGTACTCAGATGAAGTTGGCAAAGATGTAGATGATGAGAGGACTTTAACAGGAACTCTCTCCCTGTATCCTGCCTCTGGGTAATGGCGCCTGCCGCACCACGCTGCAGAGTCAAATGGTGTCCCGAGAGGCTCATATAGGCCACGCCAGCCCCTTTTATATCCTTGACCAGTAGTCCGTTCTGTCCACTCAGCATTCTGTTAATTGTAGTTCAGATCAGTCCTGCTGGCATTGTCACTTCAGCATTCTGAACTACATATCCCATGATGCTTTGCTCTAAACCCTATCACAAGGAAAGGGAAATTCACACATAGAATCCAGCAAAGACTAGAGGGAGTCAACCCCACATTAACCACACAGAAAATGTCTGTGGATTTTAGGCATAATAGCCAGCCCTGGCTACATTTATAACAAATTACCATTTAAATACCCAAAGTGTTGAGCTGCCATAAAACCTTTCAATATCTGATTGCCTACTTGGGGGATCAGAAAGGAAACATTTTCACTTGCAACATTTTATCACAGATTGGATATTTGTAATATTCACAAGTGGGACATTGATACTTTGTGAACTTAAGCTACGTAAGGTGCTCAGCATAAATGAGTACACCTCTTTCTTTTGAAAGTAAGATTTTAATCAATATCTCAATGAACACAAGAACAACTTTGACAAAGCTGAGTTTTATAGAACATTTGTTTAGCTCATTACATGAAAGTAAGGTTAATAATATAACTTAGATTACAAAATCTTCAGTTCTAATCAAGTTAGTTGATGCAAAAATGACCCCAGAACAAAAACTACTACTTCTAGTATTTTGTATGACATCTACGATTTGTAAGGACAGCACCAAGTCTTCTAGGCATAGAATGAACAAGTTGGCAACATATTGCAACATCTATCTTTTTCCATTTTGCAAGGACGATCTCTTTTAGAGCCTGGATGCTGGATGGAAAGTGATGCTCAACTTGTCTCTTCAGAATTTCCCATAGGTGTTTGATTGGGTTCAGATAAGGAGACATACTTGGCCACTGAAGCACTTTCACCCTGTTCTTCTTCAGAAATGCAACAGTGGCCTTAGATGTGTGTTTTGGATCATTGTCACGTTGAAAAAGTGCACGACGACCAAGGGAACGGAGCGATGGTTGCATCTTCTCATTCAATATAGAACAGTACATCTGTGAATTCATGATACCATCAATGAAATGCAGCTCCCCTACACCTGCAGCACTCATGCAGAACACAAAAGGATATTGCCACCACCATGTTTCACTGTAGGCACCATGTATTTTTCTTTGTACACCTCACCTTTGCAACGCCATACAGTTTTGAAACCATTAATTCCAAAAACATTTATCTTGGTCTCATCACTCCAGAGTATAGAGTCCCAGTAGTCTTCTTCTTTTTCAGCACAGGCCCTGGCAAATTCTAGGCAGGCTTTTTTGTGCATGGGTTTTAGGAGAGGCTTTCTTCGTGGATGACACCCATGCATGCCATTCCTCTGCATTGTACGCTGTATTGAGTCACAGAAAACAATCACCCAAGTTTGACTTGGGAAGGGGGTTTCTTTGTTACGTAACACACTTTTGTAATCAACTGTCTGCTGGACAAGTGTTTAATGAATAGACTCTCCTGTAGTTGAATTCTTGTTAATTAGAATTTTGCTCTCTAAAGAGGAGCTTTGCTCCTAAGACTTTTATTGGGGCGTATTAATTTTTGCAACATGGTTTGGAATGAATTTGTTAGAAAAAATACTTTTTTGTGTGTGCAAATTAACAAATCTTGGTTGCAATCAATGACCCGCATTTGTGGGAGTATTTTGTAGTATAGTGTCCCATATAAAATATTGATTCTGATAAAGTAAAGGTTTTCTGACAAATCTGTTGGTGTGTACTCATTTGAGCGCAGCACTGTATATGGACACAATTAGATTTATGTTTATTTTTAATTGTTTACATGTATTTGTAATATTACGATTTTTTCATGTATTGGTCATTGGGAAAGTTGTCATGGCACTACCTCATATCTGGTAAAAAGGTTTGGCAGGTATGGTATATGTATGTGTAGGTAATGCCTCTGATGGTGAGGATGATGGTTGAGAGGGGTGATGAAGTGACACTGCTATGATGAGGAAATATAAGCTAGAGCCAGATGCAAGTACTGTAAATGTGATAGGAACGAATGAAGGAATACAGAATGCTAGAACAGCCCAGAGGTTGGAAAACATACAAAATAAGCAAGTTACTATAGTGTTTTATCAGGGTTCTTATTTGCTTTGTTTTATTCACTGTTCATAGTAAATGTGTTTATCTGTACCTTGGTGTCTGCCTTCATATTACAGCATCTCTGCGACAGTCTTTCCCTCCCTGCGGTAAAGTTCCTTGTGAAACAGCTGTCTCAAGACACCCGTGTGCAGCAGAGCTAAGAAGTGTTCATTTGAATAATAAAACTTGCAATCTAACATCATTGTCACAAACACTAAAACTGGTGACAGATTTTGCATATAGTTCTTTCTGCTTTCCTCAAACAATTAGAACATGGCAAGCATACACAAACAGCATGCCTTAATACAAACAATATAGTTTGTTTTAGCAGTGCACACCTCTGCCTAGTCAATTTCTGCTGGTCCAAAGTGGACACAATTGATCCAGAAATGTGAAATAGATCTAATTGTCATGAACGTCTAAGGGCCCATTCACACTTAAACAGATGTATTAGCCAGCACAATGTGCTAACAAATGTGTTATGTTGTATGTAACACACATTGGGGTGGAATTACTAAAGGCAAATCCACTGTGCACTACAAGTGCACTTGGAAGTGCAGTCGCTGTAGATCTGAGGGGAAGATCTGGAATGAGGGGAAGCTCTGCTTCTATCATCCAATCATGTACAAAAAAAATGCTGTTTTTTATTTTCCTTGCATGTCCCCCTCAGATCTACATGGACATTTGATGTGATTTTAATGATGTTCTCTTTGAATCTAATTGATACATTTAGATGCATATTTGAGTTTCCCTGAAGAAGCAGAAATACATATGCAAAACATGTTGGATGACTCTATGCTCAAGTATCCTCTAAGCTATTGCTGGGAACAAGTATCAATACTGAAAATATGATATATGTTGTTTACATATTGAGATACACTATTTTATGCAAATGTTTTTGTGTACAATAAATATGATATTTTAAACATATACATTGTTTTTGTGCTCACCCCAGTGATGGCATCACATCCTTTAAAGTCCTGGTTCTATATGGGAAAGTTAACTCTTTCCAATTTTGTGTTTTCAGTCTAATAGGATGTGGATGTGATTTGCTGTCCCTAGAACTGGTTTCAAAACTTTAATTCCAATACGCACTATGTATTCATAAAAACACAACAACCTGATGAAACGCTGCATGTATTTTACATCGGATAATGCGTGGTTGCAAAAAAATCTAAATGTTCCAATATGTAGGGATGAGTGACTTTGCCTGGTTCATTGTCCCAATGTTGAGGGACAAGGGCCTCTTCCCTAACTCTGATACCCCAAGACACCTCCAAGAAGGTGATGGTAATATGGGGGAATAGGAGTCTGGAAGCTCCCTGTATAATAGGGATGGGTCCAGATATCCATCTATCCCCTCCCAGGGTAATGAGTACAGTGGTATATTAACTCACTTTTTTTTCAAACACTATCCAAGATCAAAGGTTATATATTTTTTACACTATTTATATATGTCACTAGAGGGGTGACACATCCTGCCTGTGGAAGGGAATTCCACATCCTTGCTGCTCTTACAGTAAAGAACCCTCTATGTAGTTTAAGGTTAAACCTATTTTATTCTAATTTTAATGCATGGTCACGTGTCTTGTTAAACTCCCTTCCACAAAAAAGTTTTATCCCTATTGTGGGGTCACTGGTACGGTATTTGTAAATTTAAATCATATCCCCTCTCAAGCGTCTCTTCTCCAGAGAGTATAAGTTCAGTGCTTGCAACCTTTCCTCATAACTAATATCCTCCAGACACTTTATTAGCTTTGTTGCCCTTCTTTGTACTCGCTCCATTTCCAGCACATCCTTCCTGAGGACTGGTGCCCAGAACTGGACAGCATAATCTAGGTGAGGCCAGACCAGAGTCTTGTAGAGCGGGAGAATTATCGTTTTATCTCTGGAGTTGATCCCCTTTTTAATGCATGCCAATATTATATAGTTACACA
The DNA here is from genome assembly GCA_028564925.1 of Lithobates sylvaticus. Classification (NCBI taxonomy): domain Eukaryota; kingdom Metazoa; phylum Chordata; class Amphibia; order Anura; family Ranidae; genus Lithobates; species Lithobates sylvaticus. The sequence goes on along the minus strand of CM053033.1, from coordinate 130,020,771 downwards.
GTTACATAGTAGGTGAGGTTGAAAAGAAAAGTCCATCAAGTCCAACCTATGTGTGTGATTATATGTCAGTATTATTTTTTTCTGATTTGTTAGCAGAAGCTTGGCATTACATGCCATTGCTGAGCTTATTATCTACTAGGACCCCCAGGTCTTTTTCTATCCTAGATTCCCCCAGGAGGTTCTCCCCCCAGTGTATAGATTGCATTCATATTTTTGCCACCCAAATGCATTATTTTACATCTTTCTACATTTTTTCTACATTAAACCTCATTTGCCATGTAGTTGCCCACCCCATTAATTTGTTCAGATCTTTTTGCAAGGTTTCCACATCCTGCGGAGAAGTTATTGCCCTGCTTAGCTTAGTAAATACAGAGATTGAACTGTTTACCCCATCCTCCAGGTCGTTTATGAACAAATTAAACAGGATTGGTCCCAGCACAGAACCCTGGGGGACCCCACTACCCACCCCTGACCATTCTGAGTACTCCCCATTTATCACCACCCTCTGAACTCACCAGTTTTCAATCCATGTATGGTGTATGGTTCATGCCAACGGACCTTATATTGTACAGTAAACGTTTGTGTGAAAAACGTTTGTGTGAAAAAAAATGGTAAAAATTTCATATGGGTACAGCGTTGCAGAGAAATATTTTCAATATGTTTTGGCACTTTAATGGTAATTAACCACTTCGCACCCGCGCTATAGCCGAAAGACGGCTACAGCATAGACACTCCCTGCCAGGAGGGCGTCCCTGGACGTCCTCCTGTTTACTTCCGCAATGCGCGCTCCTGAGAGCGCGCATTGGGGAAGTTCTGTGCTGGCCGTGTCCCTTGGACACAGCCAGTCACAGATCGCTGTAAATGGCCACTCACAGCGTCCGTTTACAGCGCGATCAGCATGTCCAATGAGAGATGATCTCATATGTAAACATATGAGATCATCTCTCAGCACCGCTCTCCCTCCTCACACAGAGACAGCGTGTGAGGAGGGAGAGATGAACGGCTGCATCTCTGCCATCTGTCCCCACTGCCATCTGTCCCCACTGACACCTGTCCACACTGACACCTGTCCCCACTGACACCTGTTAGTGCCATCTGTCCCCACTGACACCTGTCCCCAGTGCCATCTGTCAGTGCCACCTGTCCCCAGTGCCATTTGTCCCCAGTGCCACCTGTCAGTGCAATCTGTCCCCAGTGCCATGTATAAGTGCCATCTGTCATCAGCGCCACGTTTCATCAGTGCCACATAGTGCCATCTGTAATCAGTGCCATATCAGTGTCACGTGTCATCAGTGCAAATATTATTGCCATCTGTCATCAGTGCCACGTATCAGTGCCATCTGTCATCAGTGCCACCTGTCAGTGTCACGTGCCATCTGTTATCAGTGTCACGTGTCATCAGTGCCATGTATTAGTGCCATCTGTCATCAGTGCCACGTATTAGTGCCAGGTATAAGTGCCATCTGTCATCAGTGCCACATATTAGTGCCATCTGTCATCAGTGTCACATGTCCTCAGTGCCCCGTATTAGTGGAATCTGTCATCAGTGCCACATCAGTGTCACGTATCATCAGTGCCACGTATCAGTGCCATCTGTCATCAGTGCCACTTTTGAAGGCCCTGGTGCTCCAGGGCCTTCAAAAGTGTAATAGGTAGTCAACCTGTTAGATGTGTAATTTATGCTCCTAGAACACCTGATGGCGCTCCCTGCATGTTGGGCCTCTCCATGTGGCTAGGCTGGGGAAAAGTCCCACACATGTGGTATTGTAATACTCAGGAGGAGTAGCAGAATTTATTTTGGGGCGTCATTTGTGGTATACACATGCCATGTGAGAGAAATAACAATAATGACAATTTTGTGGAAAAAAAGAAAAAATAAATCTTAATTTTGCAAAGAATTGTGGGAAAAAATGACAACATCAAAAACCTCACCATGCCTCTTACTAAATACCTTGGAATGTCTACTTTCAAAAAAGAGGTCATTTGGGGGGTATTTGTACTTTCCTGGCTTGTTCGGGTCACAAGAAATGAGATAGGCCACCAGTACATCAGATGTGATCAATTTTGTATGATTTGCACCACAGCTTGTAGACTCTCTAACTTTCACAAAGACCAAATAATATCCATGCCATTTTTCTCAAAGTTTTTCATCCATATTGCCAGGACAAGACATGACATTAAAGCCGCAAGCAGTTTTAAATGGCTTTTTTTCCTTTAAAAATGTCATTTTGTGCAGGGATAGTTCTAAACACGGGAAACACATGCCACTTCACAGGCATACTTTAGACACCCCCAGGTACCATATTTAAAGGAATATTTCACTTTTTTTTTTTCACTTTTTGCATCATTAAAATGACTGCTCTAGAAAAAATGTCAGTTTTTAAAACTTCTTTTTGCATTGATACATGTCCCCTGGGGCAGGACCCGGGTCCTCAAACCTTTTTTAGGACAATAACATGCATATTGGCCGTTATAATTAGCAATTTATAATTAGCACAGGGGCTGAAAATTTGTGCCTTAGGCACTGGTGCTGGTGCCACAACACTGCAACCCCTCACAGACACTGTACTTGGAGCACAGCAATGAGACCTGTTGCAAAGCATTGCATACATTTTTTTTATTACACGCCCCTGTTAAACGGGCTGAAAAATTGTGCCTTAGGCACTGGTGCTGGTGCCACAACACTGCAACCCCTCACAGATACTGTACTTGGAGCACAGCAATGAGACCTATTGCAAAGCATTGCATAAAAAATTGTAATTACACGCCCCTGTTAAACAGGGGCTGAAAAATTGGGCCTTAGCCACTGGTGGTGGCACCCAGAAACAAAAATGTTCTTCCAAGCTAACATCAGGATCATTGAGGAGGAAGAGGATAGTCAGTCAACATAACAGGACAGTCACTCAGCATCAGCATAGGCTGTCTTGAAGGGATGTGACATTTTAAAATAAATTATTCAGTTATATCAGCTTCAGGTGCCTGGTAGCTGGTGGTCATCCAAGACTGATTCATCTTCATGAAGGTCAGTCGATCAACCGAGTCGATGGACAGGTGCACCCTATGATCGGTGACAAAGCCTCCAGCAGCACTGAATGTGCGTTCCGAAAGAACGCTGGAAGCAGGACAGGCCAGTAGCTCAATTGCATACTATGCAAGCTCTGGCCAGTGATCCATCCTCAAGACCCAGTAAGCCAGAGGATTTTCGGTGGGAAAGGTGTCCAAGTCTGACCTTGCCCCTAGGCCTCCCGGAGATGTCTCATCCTCGGCTCCCTCTGCGACGGCAAGATAAGGTCCGCAACCTTACCCTTGTACCATGGATCAAGGAGAGTGGCCAGCCAGTAATGGTCCCTCTCCTTGATCCGAAGAATACGAGGATCCTTCCGCAGGCTTTGCAGGATCAGGGAGGCCATGCAACGTAGGTTAGCTGAGGCATTCGGTCCGGAGTCTTCTGGGTCACTAAGGACGACATGATCCACAGCCACCTTCTCCCAGCCACGTACAAGTCCACCGGTTTCTTGGGACTGTAAATCATCCCTAAAAGACTGCTGCTGCTGATGCTGAGTGCCAGGCTCCACCTCCATGCTGACAAAATCCTCCTCCTCATCCTCTTCCTGTGTGATGGGTGGGAGAGAAGGAACGCTGTCTGAATAAAGGGGGCCTTGAGAGGCAAGGAAGTCCTCCTCTTCCTGCCTCTGTTCTGCCTCTGTTCTGCCTCAAATGTCCTGTCCATTATTTCACGCAGCGTATGCTCCAACAGGTGGACAAGAGGTACAGTGTCACTGATGCATGCACTGTCACTGCTCACCATCCTCGTGGCCTCCTCAAATGGTGACAGGACAGTGCATGCATCCCTGATCATGCTCCACTGGCGTGGTGAAAAAAACCCGAGCTCCACTGACACTGTCCTGGTGTCGTAGTCGCACAGGTACTCATTGATGGCCCTCTTCTGCGTGTTCAGTCGCTGCATCATGGCCAACGTTGAGTTCCACCTGGTGGGCATGTCACATATAAGGCGGTTCTTGGGAAGGTTTAACTCCTTTTGCAGCTCAGCCAGCTGAGCACTGGCATTATATGATCGGCGGAAATGCACACAGACTTTCCTGGCCTGCCTCAGGACATCCTGTAAGCCTGGGTACCTGCCCAAGAACCGCTGCACCACCAGGTTAAGGACATGAGCCATACAGGGCACATGGGTCAGTTGTCCCTGTCGCAGGGCAGAGAGGAGGTTGGTGCCATTGTCACAAACCACCATTCCTGGCTTAATCTGGCGTGGGGTCAACCACCTCTCGGCCTGCCCCTGCAGAGCTGACAGAACCTCTGCCCCAGTGTGGCTCCTGTCCCCCAAACACACCAGCGCAAGCACCGCATGGCATCTTTTTGCCTGCGTACTTGCGTAGCCCCTTGAATGCCTACGGAGCACCGCTGGTTCCGAGGCCAGAGTACTGGAAGAGGCCATGTATGAAGAAGATGAGGGGTGGAGGAGAGAGGTCTGTCACAACCAGTAGTAGCATTTTGGAGGCGTGGTGGCGGAACAACCTCCAACAGTACTGCATCTTGTCCTGCATCCTTCCCAGCTGCCAAAAGAGTGACCCAATGGGCCGTGAAAGATAGGTAACGTCCCTGTCCAAGCCTGCTGGACAATGAGTCAGCGGTAATATGCACCTTACTGCTGACCTGTGTAGCGAGGCCAAGACATTGCCTTCCACATGCCGGTAGAGAGCCGGAATCACCTTCCGTGAGAAAAAAGTGGCGTTTGGGAACCTGCCACTGAGGAACAGCACATTGCACAAACTCACGGAAGGGGGCCGAGTCTACCAACTGAAAAGGCAGCAGTTGAAGTGCTAGCAATTTAGCCAAGCTAGCATTCAACCGCTGGGCATGTGGATGGCTGGGAGTGAACTTCTTTCGACGGTCCAGCAGCTGGGGCAGGGAAATTTGCCTGGACGTCGGTGTACTGCTAGCAGAGTGCCCGCAAGTACTTGGCTGTGACACACCTAATTCTACACCTTCATTCCTCTCAGTGCAGCTTTCAGAGAGGACTGAAGGTATAGTGGGGTTGGAGATCCCAGCTGATGAGGAGCAAGGAGAGGTCCGCTTTGTTCTTTGGTGTGGGTCTTTAAGGTACGCTTGCCAAAGAGCTGCATGGCAGGTCAACATATGTCTGGTCATGCTTGTGGTGCCCAAGCGGCTGATGTTTTGGCCACGCGAGATACGCTTAAGACATATGTTGCAAATAGCAGCGGTGCGATCTGATGCACTCGTCTCAAAAAAGGCCAACACCAAAGAACTTTTGTAATAACGCGCAGAGGCAGTGCCCTGCACAGGCGGAGCTCTGCGGTGTGATTCAGTTGGTGTGCTGCCCTCAAGCTGGCCCCCGAAGGGCATCCCGCCTCGTTGGAGATGTGCCGCCTTCTCCTCCTCCTCTCTCCGTTCAGGCACCCATGTGGAGTCAGTGACCTCATCATCCCCTCACTCTTGATGACACTTAGATGACACCAGGGCAGATACAGGTGCAGGTTGTATACTGTGCTGTGCTAGACTCACAGAACACACACACTAACTCCTGCATATGGCTGGATTAGATGACACTAGGACAGATACAGGTGCAGGTTGTATACTGTGCTGGACTCACACAACACACACACTAACTCCTGCAGATGGCTGGATTAGATGACACCAGAATAGAAGGGCAGATACAGTTGCAGGTTGTATACTGTGCTGTGCTGGACTCACACAACACACACACTAACTCCTGCAGATGACACCAGGGCAGATACAGGTGCAGGTTGTATACTGTGCTGTGCTGGACTCACACAACACACACACTAACTCCTGCAGATGGCTGGATTAGTTGACACCAGGGCAGATATAGGTGCAGGTTGTATACTGTGCTGGACTCACACAACACACACACTAACTCCTGCAGATGGCTGGATTAGATGACACCAGGGCATATACAGGTGCAGTTCGTATACTGTGCTGTGCTGGACTCAGACAACACACACACTAACTCCTGCAGATGGCTGGATTAGATGACACCAGGGCAGATACAGGTGCAGGTTGTATACTGTGCATGACTCACACAACACACACACTAACTCCTGCAGATGGCTGGATTAGATGACACCAGAATAGAAGGGCAGATACAGTTGCAGGTTGTATACTGTGCTGTGCTGGACTCACACAACACACAAACTAACTCCTGCAGATGACTGGATTAGATGACACCAGGGCAGATACAGGTGCAGGTTGTATACTGTGCTGTGCTGGACTCACACAACACACACACTAACTCCTGCAGATGGCTGGATTAGTTGACACCAGGGCAGATACAGGTGCAGGTTGTATACTGTGCTGGACTCACACAACACACACACTAACTCCTGCAGATGGCTGGATTAGATGACACCAGGGCAGATACAGGTGCAGGTTGTATACTGTGCTGTGCTGAACTCACACAACACACTCACTAACTCCTGCAGATGGCTGGATTAGATGACATCAGGGCAGATACAGGTGCAGGTTGTATACTGTGCTGTGCTGGACTCACACAACACACACACTAACTCCTGCAGATGACTGGATTAGATGACTCCAGGGCAGATACAGGTGCAGGTTGTATACTGTGCTGTGCTGGACTCACACAACACACACACTAACTCCTGCAGATAGCTGGATTAGTTGACACCAGGGCAGATACAGGTGCAGGTTGTATACTGTGCTGGACTCACACAAAACGCACACTAAATCCTGCAGGTGGCTGGATTAGATGACACCAGGGCAGATACAGGTGCAGGTTGTATACTGTGCTGTGCTGGACTCACACAACACACACACTAACTCCTGCAGATGGCTGGATTAGATGACACCAGCAAAGAAGGGCAGATACAGGTGCAGGTTGTATACTGTGCTGTGCTGGACTCACACAACACACACACTAACTCCTGCAGATGGCTGGATTAGTTGACACCAGGGCAGATACAGGTGCAGGTTGTAAACTGTGCTGGACTCACACAACACACACACTAACTCCTGCAGATGGCTGGATTAGATGACACCAGGGCAGATACAGGTGCAGGTTGTATACTGTGCTGTGCTGGACTCACACAACACACACACTAACTCCTGCAGATGGCTGGATTAGACGACACCAGCAAAGAAGGGCAGATACAGGTGCAGGTTGTATACTGTGCTGTGCTGGACTCACACAACACACACACTAACTCCTGCAGATGGCTGGATTAGTTGACACCAGGGCAGATACAGGTGCAGGTTGTATACTGTGCTGGACTCACACAACACACTCACTAACTCCTGCAGATGGCTGGATTAGATGACACCAGGGCAGATACAGGTGCAGGTTGTATATTGTGCTGTGCTGGACTCACACAACACACACACTAACACCTGCAGATGACTGGATTAGATGACACCAGAATAGAAGGGCGGATACAGGTGCAGGTTGTATATTGTGCTGTGCTGGACTCACACAACACACACACTAACTCCTGCAGATTGTTGGATTAGTTGACACCAGGGCAGATACAGGTGCAGGTTGTATACTGTGCTGGACTCACACAACACACTCACTAACTCCTGCAGATGACTGGATTAGATGACTCCAGGGCAGATACAGGTGCAGGTTGTATACTGTGCTGTGCTGGACTCACACAACACACACACTAACTCCTGCAGATGGCTGGATTCGTTGACACCAGGACAGATACAGGTGCAGGTTGTATACTGTGCTGGACTCACACAAAACACACACTAACTCCTGCAGGTGGCTGGATTGAATGACACCAGGGCAGATACAGGTGCAGGTTGTATACTGTGCTGTGCTGGACTCACACAACACACACACTAACTCCTGCAGATGGCTGGATTAGATGACACCAGCAAAGAAGGGCAGATACAGGTGCAGGTTGTATACTGTGCTGTGCTGGACTCACACAACACACACACTAACTCCTGCAGATGGCTGGATTAGTTGACACCAGGGCAGATACAGGTGCCGGTTGTATACTGTGCTGGACTCACACAACACACTCACTAACTCCTGCAGATGGCTGGATTAGATGACACCAGGGCAGATACAGGTGCAGGTTGTATACTGTGCTGTGCTGGACTCACCCAACACACACACTAACTCCTGCAGATGGCTGGATTAGTTGACACCAGGGCAGATACAGGTGCAGGTTGTATACTGTGCTGGACTCACACAACACACTCACTAACTCCTGCAGATGGCTGGATTAGATGACACCATGGCAGATACAGGTGCAGGTTGTATATTGTGCTGTGCTGGACTCACACAACACACACACTAACTCCTGCAGATGACTGGATTAGATGACTCCAGGGCAGATACAGGTGCAGGTTGTATACTGTGCTGTGCTGGACTCACACAACACACACACTAACTCCTGCAGATGGCTGGATTAGATGACACCAGCAAAGAAGGGCAGATACAGGTGCAGGTTGTATACTGTGCTGTGCTGGACTCACACAACACACACACTAACTCCTGCAGATGGCTGGATTAGTTGACACCAGGGCAGATACAGGTGCAGGTTGTATACTGTGCTGGACTCATACAAAACACACACTAACTCCTGCAGGTGGCTGGATTAGATGACACCAGGGCAGATACAGGTGCAGGTTGTATACTGTGCTGTGCTGGACTCACACAACACACACACTAACTCCTGCAGATGGCTGGATTAGATGACACCAGCAAAGAAGGGCATATACAGGTGCAGGTTGTATACTGTGCTGTGCTGGACTCACACAACACACACACTAACTCCTGCAGATGGCTGGATTAGTTGACACCAGGGCAGATACAGGTGCAGGTTGTAAACTGTGCTGGACTCACACAACACACACACTAACTCCTGCAGATGGCTGGATTAGATGACACCAGGGCAGATACAGGTGCAGGTTGTATACTGTGCTGTGCTGGACTCACACAACACACACACTAACTCCTGCAGATGGCTGGATTAGATGACACCAGCAAAGAAGGGCAGATACAGGTGCAGGTTGTATACTGTGCTGTGCTGGACTCACACAACACACACACTAACTCCTGCAGATGGTTGGATTAGTTGACACCAGGGCAGATACAGGTGCAGGTTGTATACTGTGCTGGACTCACACAACACACTCACTAACTCCTGCAGATGGCTGGATTAGATGACACCAGGGCAGATACAGGTGCAGGTTGTATATTGTGCTGTGCTGGACTCACACAACACACACACTAACTCCTGCAGATGGCTGGATTAGATGACACCAGCAAAGAAGGGCAGATACAGGTGCAGGTTGTATACTGTGCTGTGCTGGACTCACACAACACACACACTAACTCCTGCAGATTGTTGGATTAGTTGACACCAGGGCAGATACAGGTGCAGGTTGTATACTGTGCTGGACTCACACAACACACACACTAACTCCTGCAGATGGCTGGATTAGATGACACCAGCAAAGAAGGGCAGATACAGGTGCAGGTTGTATACTGTGCTGTGCTGGACTCACACAACACACACACTAACTCCTGCAGATGGCTGGATTAGTTGACACCAGGGCAGATACAGGTGCAGGTTGTATACTGTGCTGTGCTGGACTCACACAACACACTCACTAACTCCTGCAGATGGCTGGATTAGATGACACCAGGGCAGATACAGGTGCAGGTTGTATATTGTGCTGTGCTGGACTCACACAACACACTCACTAACTCCTGCAGATGACTGGATTAGATGACTCCAGGGCAGATACAGGTGCAGGTTGTATACTGTGCTGTGCTGGACTCACACAACACACACACTAACTCCTGCAGATGGCTGGATTCGTTGACACCAGGACAGATACAGGTGCAGGTTGTATACTGTGCTGGACTCACACAAAACACACACTAACTCCTGCAGGTGGCTGGATTGGATGACACCAGGGCAGATACAGGTGCAGGTTGTATACTGTGCTGTGCTGGACTCACACAACACACATACTAACTCCTGCAGATGGCTGGATTAGATGACACCAGCAAAGAAGGGCAGATACAGGTGCAGGTTGTATACTGTGCTGTGCTGGACTCACACAACACACACACTAACTCCTGCAGATGGCTGGATACGTTGACACCAGGACAGATACAGGTGCAGGTTGTATACTGTGCTGGACTCACACAAAACACACACTAACTCCTGCAGGTGGCTGGATTGGATGACACCAGGGCAGATACAGGTGCAGGTTGTATACTGTGCTGTGCTGGACTCACACAACACACACACTAACTCCTGCAGATGGCTGGATTAGATGACACCAGGGCAGATACAGGTGCAGGTTGTATACTGTGCTGGACTCACACAACACACTCACTAACTCCTGCAGATGGCTGGATTAGTTGACACCAGGGCAGATACAGGTGCAGGTTGTATACTGTGCTGTGCTGGACTCACACAACACACACACTAACTCCTGCAGATGGCTGGATTAGATGACACCAGGGCAGATACAGGTGCAGGTTGTATACTGTGCTGGACTCACACAACACACTCACTAACTCCTGCAGATGGCTGGATTAGATGACACCAGCAAAGAAGGGCAGATACAGGTGCAGGTTGTATACTGTGCTGTGCTGGACTCACACAACACACACACTAACTCCTGCAGATGGCTGGATTAGATGACACCAGGGCAGATACAGGTGCAGGTTGTATACTGTGCTGGACTCACACAACACACTCACTAACTCCTGCAGATGGCTGGATTAGATGACACCAGGGCAGATACAGGTGCAGGTTGTATACTGTGCTGTGCTGGACTCACACAACACACACACTAACTCCTGCAGATGGTTGGATTAGTTGACACCAGGGCAGATACAGGTGCAGGTTGTATACTGTGCTGGACTCACACAACACACACACTAACTCCTGCAGATGGCTGGATTAGTTGACACCAGGGCAGATACAGGTGCAGGTTGTATACTGTGCTGTGCTGGACTCACACAACACACACACTCACTAACTCCTGCAGATGACTGGATTAGATGACTCCAGGGCAGATACAGGTGCAGGTTGTATACTGTGCTGGACTCACACAAAACACACACTAACTCCTGCAGGTGGCTGGATTGGATGACACCAGGGCAGATACAGGTGCAGGTTGTATACTGTGCTGTGCTGGACTCACACAACACACAAACTAACTCCTGCAGATGGCTGGATTAGATGACACCAGCAAAGAAGGGCAGATACAGGTGCAGGTTGTATACTGTGCTGTGCTGGACTCACACAACACACACACTAATTCCTGCAGATGGCTGGATTAGTTGACACCAGGGCAGATACAGGTGCCGGTTGTATACTGTGCTGGACTCACACAACACACTCACTAACTCCTGCAGATGGCTGGATTAGATGACACCAGGGCAGATACAGGTGCAGGTTGTATACTGTGCTGTGCTGGACTCACACAACACACACACTAACTCCTGCAGATGGCTGGATTAGATGACACCAGCAAAGAAGGGCAGATACAGGTGCAGGTTGTATACTGTGCTGTGCTGGACTCACACAACACACACACTAACTCCTGCAGATGGCTGGATTAGTTGACACCAGGGCAGATACAGGTGCAGGTTGTATACTGTGCTGGACTCACACAACACACTCACTAACTCCTGCAGATGGCTGGATTAGATGACACCAGGGCAGATACAGGTGCAGGTTGTATATTGTGCTGTGCTGGACTCACACAACACACACACTAACTCCTGCAGATGGCTGGATTAGATGACACCAGCAAAGAAGGGCAGATACAGGTGCAGGTTGTATACTGTGCTGTGCTGGACTCACACAACACACACACTAACTCCTGCAGATGGCTGGATTAGTTGACACCAGGGCAGATACAGGTGCAGGTTGTATACTGTGCTGGACTCATACAAAACACACACTAACTCCTGCAGGTGGCTGGATTAGATGACACCAGGGCAGATACAGGTGCAGGTTGTATACTGTGCTGTGCTGGACTCACACAACACACACACTAACTCCTGCAGATGGCTGGATTAGATGACACCAGCAAAGAAGGGCAGATACAGGTGCAGGTTGTATACTGTGCTGTGCTGGACTCACACAACACACACACTAACTCCTGCAGATGGCTGGATTAGATGACACCAGCAAAGAAGGGCAGATACAGGTGCAGGTTGTATACTGTGCTGTGCTGCTGGACTCACACAACACACACACTAACTCCTGCAGATGGCTGGATTAGATGACACCAGGGCAGATACAGTTGCAGGTTGTATACTGTGCTGTGCTGGACTCACACAACACACACACTAACTCCTGCAGATGGCTGGATTAGATGACACCAGCAAAGAAGGGCAGATACAGGTGCAGGTTGTATACTGTGCTGTGCTGGACTCACACAACACACACACTAACTCCTGCAGATGGTTGGATTAGTTGACACCAGGACAGATACAGGTGCAGGTTGTATACTGTGCTGGACTCACACACAACACACTCACTAACTCCTGCAGATGGCTGGATTAGATGACACCAGGGCAGATACAGGTGCAGGTTGTATACTGTGCTGTGCTGGACTCACACAACACACACACTAACTCCTGCAGATGGCTGGATTAGATGACACCAGCAAAGAAGGGCAGATACAGGTGCAGGTTGTATACTGTGCTGTGCTGGACTCACACAACACACACACTAACTCCTGCAGATGGCTGGATTAGTTGACACCAGGGCAGATACAGGTGCAGGTTGTATACTGTGCTGGACTCACACAAAACACACACACTAACTCCTGCAGATGGCTGGATTAGATGACACCAGGGCAGATACAGGTGCAGGTTGTATACTGTGCTGTGCTGGACTCACACACACACACACACTAACTCCTGCAGATGGCTGGATTAGATGACACCAGCAAAGAAGGGCAGATACAGGTGCAGGTTGTATACTGTGCTGTGCTGGACTCACACAACACACACACTAACTCCTGCAGATTGTTGGATTAGTTGACACCAGGGCAGATACAGGTGCAGGTTGTATACTGTGCTGGACTCACACAACACACTCACTAACTCCTGCAGATGACTGGATTAGATGACTCCAGGGCAGATACAGGTGCAGGTTGTATACTGTGCTGTGCTGGACTCACACAACACACACACTAACTCCTGCAGATGGCTGGATTCGTTGACACCAGGACAGATACAGGTGCAGGTTGTATACTGTGCTGGACTCACACAAAACACACACTAACTCCTGCAGGTGGCTGGATTGGATGACACCAGGGCAGATACAGGTGCAGGTTGTATACTGTGCTGTGCTGGACTCACACAACACACACACACACTAACTCCTGCAGATGGCGGGATTAGATGACACCAGCAAAGAAGGGCAGATACAGGTGCAGGTTGTATACTGTGCTGTGCTGGACTCACACAACACACACACTAACTCCTGCAGATGGCTGGATTAGTTGACACCAGGGCAGATACAGGTGCAGGTTGTATACTGTGCTGGACTCACACAACACACTCACTAACTCCTGCAGATGGCTGGATTAGATGACACCAGGGCAGATACAGGTGCAGGTTGTATATTGTGCTGTGCTGGACTCACACAACACACACACTAACTCCTGCAGATGGCTGGATTAGATGACACCAGCAAAGAAGGGCAGATACAGGTGCAGGTTGTATACTGTGCTGACCTGGACTCACCCAACACACACAATAACTCCTGCAGATGGTTGGATTAGTTGACACCAGGGCAGATACAGGTGCAGGTTGTATACTGTGCTGGACTCACACAACACACTCACTAACTCCTGCAGATGGCTGGATTAGATGACACCAGGGCAGATACAGGTGCAGGTTGTATATTGTGCTGTGCTGGACTCACACAACACACACACTAACTCCTGCAGATGACTGGATTAGATGACTCCAGGGCAGATACAGGTGCAGGTTTTATACTGTGCTGTGCTGGACTCACACAACACACACACTAACTCCTGCAGATGGCTGGATTAGATGACACCAGCAAAGAAGGGCAGATACAGGTGCAGGTTGTATACTGTGCTGTGCTGGACTCACACAACACACACACACTAACTCCTGCAGATGGCTGGATTAGTTGACACCAGGGCAGATACAGGTGCAGGTTGTATACTGTGCTGGACTCACACAACACACACACACTAACTCCTGCAGATGGCTGGATTAGATGACACCAGGGCAGATACAGGTGCAGGTTGTATACTGTGCTGTGCTGGACTCACACAACACACACACTAACTCCTGCAGATTGTTGGATTAGTTGACACCAGGGCAGATACAGGTGCAGGTTGTATACTGTGCTGGACTCACACAACACACTCACTAACTCCTGCAGATGACTGGATTAGATGACTCCAGGGCAGATACAGGTGCAGGTTGTATACTGTGCTGTGCTGGACTCACACAACACACACACTAACTCCTGCAGATGGCTGGATTATTTGACACCAGGACAGATACAGGTGCAGGTTGTATACTGTGCTGGACTCACACAAAACACACACTAACTCCTGCAGGTGGCTGGATTGGATGACACCAGGGCAGATACAGGTGCAGGTTGTATACTGTGCTGTGCTGGACTCACACAACACACACACTAACTCCTGCAGATGGCGGGATTAGATGACACCAGCAAAGAAGGGCAGATACAGGTGCAGGTTGTATACTGTGCTGTGCTGGACTCACACAACACACACACTAACTCCTGCAGATGGCTGGATTAGTTGACACCAGGGCAGATACAGGTGCAGGTTGTATACTGTGCTGGACTCACACAACACACTCACTAACTCCTGCAGATGGCTGGATTAGATGACACCAGGGCAGATACAGGTGCAGGTTGTATACTGTGCTGTGCTGGACTCACACAACACACACACTAACTCCTGCAGATGGCTGGATTAGATGACACCAGCAAAGAAGGGCAGATACAGGTGCAGGTTGTATACTGTGCTGTGCTGGACTCACCCAACACACACACTAACTCCTGCAGATGGCTGGATTAGTTGACACCAGGGCAGATACAGGTGCAGGTTGTATACTGTGCTGGACTCACACAACACACTCACTAACTCCTGCAGATGGCTGGATTAGATGACACCAGGGCAGATACAGGTGCAGGTTGTATATTGTGCTGTGCTGGACTCACACAACACACACACTAACTCCTGCAGATGACTGGATTAGATGACTCCAGGGCAGATACAGGTGCAGGTTGTATACTGTGCTGTGCTGGACTCACACAACACACACACTAACTCCTGCAGATGGCTGGATTAGTTGACACCAGGGCAGATACAGGTGCAGGTTGTATACTGTGCTGGACTCACACAACACACTCACTAACTCCTGCAGATGGCTGGATTAGATGACACCAGGGCAGATACAGGTGCAGGTTGTATATTGTGCTGTGCTGGACTCACACAACACACACACTAACTCCTGCAGATGACTGGATTAGATGACTCCAGGGCAGATACAGGTGCAGGTTGTATACTGTGCTGTGCTGGACTCACACAACACACACACTAACTCCTGCAGATGGCTGGATTAGATGACACCAGCAAAGAAGGGCAGATACAGGTGCAGGTTGTATACTGTGCTGTGCTGGACTCACACAACACACACACTAACTCCTGCAGATGGCTGGATTAGTTGACACCAGGGCAGATACAGGTGCAGGTTGTATACTGTGCTGGACTCATACAAAACACACACTAACTCCTGCAGGTGGCTGGATTAGATGACACCAGGGCAGATACAGGTGCAGCTTGTATACTGTGCTGTGCTGGACTCACACAACACACACACTAACTCCTGCAGATGGCTGGATTAAATGACACCAGCAAAGAAGGGCAGATACAGGTGCAGGTTGTATACTGTGCTGTGCTGGACTCACACAACACACACACTAACTCCTGCAGATGGCTGGATTAGATGACACCAGCAAAGAAGGGCAGATACAGGTGCAGGTTGTATACTGTGCTGTGCTGGACTCACACAACACACACACTAACTCCTGCAGATGGTTGGATTAGTTGACACCAGGGCAGATACAGGTGCAGGTTGTATACTGTGCTGGACTCACACAACACACTCACTAACTCCTGCAGATGGCTGGATTAGATGACACCAGGGCAGATACAGGTGCAGGTTGTATATTGTGCTGTGCTGGACTCACACAACACACACACTAACTCCTGCAGATGACTGGATTAGATGACTCCAGGGCAGATACAGGTGCAGGTTGTATACTGTGCTGTGCTGGACTCACACTACACACATACTAACTCCTGCAGATGGCTGGATTAGATGACACCAGCAAAGAAGGGCAGATACAGGTGCAGGTTGTATACTGTGCTGTGCTGGACTCACACAACACACACACTAACTCCTGCAGATGGCTGGATTAGTTGACACCAGGGCAGATACAGGTGCAGGTTGTATACTGTGCTGGACTCACACAACACACACACTAACTCCTGCAGATGGCTGGATTAGATGACACCAGGGCAGATACAGGTGCAGGTTGTATACTGTGCTGTGCTGGACTCACACAACACACACACTAACTCCTGCAGATTGTTGGATTAGTTGACACCAGGGCAGATACAGGTGCAGGTTGTATACTGTGCTGGACTCACACAACACACTCACTAACTCCTGCAGATGACTGGATTAGATGACTCCAGGGCAGATACAGGTGCAGGTTGTATACTGTGCTGTGCTGGACTCACACAACACACACACTAACTCCTGCAGATGGCTGGATTCGTTGACACCAGGACAGATACAGGTGCAGGTTGTATACTGTGCTGGACTCACACAAAACACACACTAACTCCTGCAGGTGGCTGGATTGGATGACACCAGGGCAGATACAGGTGCAGGTTGTATACTGTGCTGTGCTGGACTCACACAACACACACACTAACTCCTGCAGATGGCTGGATTAGATGACACCAAAGAAGGGAAGATACAGGTGCAGGTTGTATACTGTGCTGTGCTGGACTCACACAACACACACACTAACTCCTGCAGATGGCTGGATTAGTTGACACCAGGGCAGATACAGGTGCAGGTTGTATACTGTGCTGGACTCACACAACACACTCACTAACTCCTGCAGATGGCTGGATTAGATGACACCGGGGCAGATACAGGTGCAGGTTGTATACTGTGCTGTGCTGGACTCACACAACACACACACTAACTCCTGCAGATGGCTGGATTAGATGACACCAGCAAAGAAGGGCAGATACAGGTGCAGGTTGTATACTGTGCTGTGCTGGACTCACCCAACACACACACTAACTCCTGCAGATGGCTGGATTAGTTGACACCAGGGCAGATACAGGTGCAGGTTGTATACTGTGCTGGACTCACACAACACACACACTAACTCCTGCAGATGGCTGGATTAGATGACACCAGGGCAGATACAGGTGCAGGTTGTATACTGTGCTGTGCTGGACTCACACAACACACACACTAACTCCTGCAGATGGCTGGATTAGATGACACCAGCAAAGAAGGGCAGATACAGGTGCAGGTTGTATACTGTGCTGTGCTGGACTCACACAACACACACACTAACTCCTGCAGATTGTTGGATTAGTTGACACCAGGGCAGATACAGGTGCAGGTTGTATACTGTGCTGGACTCACACAACACACTCACTAACTCCTGCAGATGACTGGATTAGATGACTCCAGGGCAGATACAGGTGCAGGTTGTATACTGTGCTGTGCTGGACTCACACAACACACACACTAACTCCTGCAGATGGCTGGATTCGTTGACACCAGGACAGATACAGGTGCAGGTTGTATACTGTGCTGTGCTGGACTCACACAACACACACACTAACTCCTGCAGATGGCTGGATTAAATGACACCAGCAAAGAAGGGCAGATACAGGTGCAGGTTGTATACTGTGCTGTGCTGGACTCACACAACACACACACTAACTCCTGCAGATGGCTGGATTAGTTGACACCAGGGCAGATACAGGTGCAGGTTGTAAACTGTGCTGGACTCACACAACACACACACTAACTCCTGCAGATGGCTGGAT
Source organism: Lithobates sylvaticus (assembly GCA_028564925.1). NCBI lineage: Eukaryota > Metazoa > Chordata > Amphibia > Anura > Ranidae > Lithobates > Lithobates sylvaticus. The sequence continues at coordinate 130,002,591 of CM053033.1, read as the reverse complement.
TAGATGACACCAGCAAAGAAGGGCAGATACAGGTGCAGGTTGTATACTGTGCTGTGCTGGACTCACACAATACACACACTAACTCCTGCAGATGGCTGGATTAGTTGACACCAGGGCAGATACAGGTGCAGGTTGTATACTGTGCTGGACTCACACAACACACACACTAACTCCTGCAGATGGCTGGATTAGATGACACCAGGGCAGATACAGGTGCAGGTTGTATACTGTGCTGTGCTGGACTCACACAACACACACACTAACTCCTGCAGATGGCTGGATTAGATGACACCAGCAAAGAAGGGCAGATACAGGTGCAGGTTGTATACTGTGCTGTGCTGGACTCACACAACACACACACTAACTCCTGCAGATTGTTGGATTAGTTGACACCAGGGCAGATACAGGTGCAGGTTGTATACTGTGCTGGACTCACACAACACACTCACTAACTCCTGCAGATGACTGGATTAGATGACTCCAGGGCAGATACAGGTGCAGGTTGTATACTGTGCTGTGCTGGACTCACACAACACACACACTAACTCCTGCAGATGGCTGGATTCGTTGACACCAGGACAGATACAGGTGCAGGTTGTATACTGTGCTGGACTCACACAAAACACACACTAACTCCTGCAGGTGGCTGGATTGGATGACACCAGGGCAGATACAGGTGCAGGTTGTATACTGTGCTGTGCTGGACTCACACAACACACACACTAACTCCTGCAGATGGCTGGATTAGATGACACCAGCAAAGAAGGGCAGATACAGGTGCAGGTTGTATACTGTGCTGTGCTGGACTCACACAACACACACACTAACTCCTGCAGATGGCTGGATTAGTTGACACCAGGGCAGATACAGGTGCAGGTTGTATACTGTGCTGTGCTGGACTCACACAACACACACACTAACTCCTGCAGATGGCTGGATTAGATGACACCAGCAAAGAAGGGCAGATACAGGTGCAGGTTGTATACTGTGCTGTGCTGGACTCACCCAACACACACACTAACTCCTGCAGATGGCTGGATTAGTTGACACCAGGGCAGATACAGGTGCAGGTTGTATACTGTGCTGGACTCACACAACACACTCACTAACTCCTGCAGATGGCTGGATTAGATGACACCAGGGCAGATACAGGTGCAGGTTGTATATTGTGCTGTGCTGGACTCACACAACACACACACTAACTCCTGCAGATGACTGGATTAGATGACTCCAGGGCAGATACATGTGCAGGTTGTATACTGTGCTGTGCTGGACTCACACAACACACACACTAACTCCTGCAGATGGCTGGATTAGATGACACCAGCAAAGAAGGGCAGATACAGGTGCAGGTTGTATACTGTGCTGTGCTGGACTCACACAACACACACACTAACTCCTGCAGATGGCTGGATTAGTTGACACCAGGGCAGATACAGGTGCAGGTTGTATACTGTGCTGGACTCACACAACACACTCACTAACTCCTGCAGATGGCTGGATTAGATGACACCAGGGCAGATACAGGTGCAGGTTGTATATTGTGCTGTGCTGGACTCACACAACACACACACTAACTCCTGCAGATGACTGGATTAGATGACTCCAGGGCAGATACAGGTGCAGGTTGTATACTGTGCTGTGCTGGACTCACACAACACACACACTAACTCCTGCAGATGGCTGGATTAGATGACACCAGCAAAGAAGGGCAGATACAGGTGCAGGTTGTATACTGTGCTGTGCTGGACTCACACAACACACACACTAACTCCTGCAGATGGCTGGATTAGTTGACACCAGGGCAGATACAGGTGCAGGTTGTATACTGTGCTGGACTCATACAAAACACACACTAACTCCTGCAGGTGGCTGGATTAGATGACACCAGGGCAGATACAGGTGCAGGTTGTATACTGTGCTGTGCTGGACTCACACAACACACACACTAACTCCTGCAGATGGCTGGATTAGTTGACACCAGGGCAGATACAGGTGCAGGTTGTAAACTGTGCTGGACTCACACAACACACACACACTAACTCCTGCAGATGGCTGGATTAGATGACACCAGGGCAGATACAGGTGCAGGTTGTATACTGTGCTGTGCTGGACTCACACAACACACACTCTAACTCCTGCAGATGGCTGGATTAGATGACACAAGCAAAGAAGGGCAGATACAGGTGCAGGTTGTATACTGTGCTGTGCTGGACTCACACAACACACACACTAACTCCTGCAGATGGTTGGATTAGTTGACTCCAGGGCAGATACAGGTGCAGGTTGTATACTGTGCTGGACTCACACAACACACTCACTAACTCCTGCAGATGGCTGGATTAGATGACACCAGGGCAGATATGGGTGCAGGTTGTATATTGTGCTGTGCTGGACTCACACAACACACACACTAACTCCTGCAGATGACTGGATTAGATGACTCCAGGGCAGATACAGGTGCAGGTTGTATACTGTGCTGTGCTGGACTCACACAACACACATACTAACTCCTGCAGATGGCTGGATTAGATGACACCAGCAAAGAAGGGCAGATACAGGTGCAGGTTGTATACTGTGCTGTGCTGGACTCACACAACACACACACTAACTCCTGCAGATGGCTGGATTAGTTGACACCAGGGCAGATACAGGTGCAGGTTGTATACTGTGCTGTGCTGGACTCACACAACACACACACTAACTCCTGCAGATGGCTGGATTAGATGACACCAGCAAAGAAGGGCAGATACAGGTGCAGGTTGTATACTGTGCTGTGCTGGACTCACCCAACACACACACTAACTCCTGCAGATGGCTGGATTAGATGACACCAGGGCAGATACAGGTGCAGGTTGTATACTGTGCTGGACTCACACAACACACTCACTAACTCCTGCAGATGGCTGGATTAGATGACACCAGGGCAGATACAGGTGCAGGTTGTATATTGTGCTGTGCTGGACTCACACAACACACACACTAACTCCTGCAGATGACTGGATTAGATGACACCAGGGCAGATACAGGTGCAGGTTGTATACTGTGCTGTGCTGGACTCACACAACACACACACTAACTCCTGCAGATGGCTGGATTAGATGACACCAGCAAAGAAGGGCAGATACAGGTGCAGGTTGTATACTGTGCTGTGCTGGACTCACACAACACACACACTAACTCCTGCAGATGGCTGGATTAGATGACACCAGGGCAGATACAGGTGCAGGTTGTATACTGTGCTGTGCTGGACTCACACAACACACACACTAACTCCTGCAGATGGCTGGATTAGATGACACCAGGGCAGATACAGGTGCAGGTTGTATACTGTGCTGTGCTGGACTCACACAACACACACACTAACTCCTGCAGATGGCTGGATTAGATGACACCAGCAAAGAAGGGCAGATACAGGTGCAGGTTGTATACTGTGCTGTGCTGGACTCACACAACACACACACTAACTCCTGCAGATTGTTGGATTAGTTGACACCAGGGCAGATACAGGTGCAGGTTGTATACTGTGCTGGACTCACACAACACACTCACTAACTCCTGCAGATGACTGGATTAGATGACTCCAGGGCAGATACAGGTGCAGGTTGTATACTGTGCTGTGCTGGACTCACACAACACACACACTAACTCCTGCAGATGGCTGGATTCGTTGACACCAGGACAGATACAGGTGCAGGTTGTATACTGTGCTGGACTCACACAAAACACACACTAACTCCTGCAGGTGGCTGGATTGGATGACACCAGGGCAGATACAGGTGCAGGTTGTATACTGTGCTGTGCTGGACTCACACAACACACACACTAACTCCTGCAGATGGCTGGATTAGATGACACCAGCAAAGAAGGGCAGATACAGGTGCAGGTTGTATACTGTGCTGTGCTGGACTGACACAACACACACACTAACTCCTGCAGATGGCTGGATTAGTTGACACCAGGGCAGATACAGGTGCAGGTTGTATACTGTGCTGGACTCACACAACACACTCACTAACTCCTGCAGATGGCTGGATTAGATGACACCAGGGCAGATACAGGTGCAGGTTGTATACTGTGCTGGACTCACACAACACACACACTAACTCCTGCAGATGGCTGGATTAGATGACACCAGCAAAGAAGGGCAGATACAGGTGCAGGTTGTATACTGTGCTGTGCTGGACTCACCCAACACACACACTAACTCCTGCAGATGGCTGGATTAGTTGACACCAGGGCAGATACAGGTGCAGGTTGTATACTGTGCTGGACTCACACAACACACTCACTAACTCCTGCAGATGGCTGGATTAGATGATACCGGTGCAGGTTGTATACTGTGCTGTGCTGGACTCACACAACACACACACTAACTCCTGCAGATGGCTGGATTAGATGACACCAGGGCAGATACAGGTGCAGGTTGTTTACTGTGCTGCGCTGGACTCACACAACACACACACTAACTCCTGCAGATGGCTGGATTAGATGACACCCAGGCAGATACGGGTGCAGGTTGTATACTGTGCTGGACTCACACAACACACACACTAACTCCTGCAGATGGCTGGATTAGATGACACCAGAATAGAAGGGCAGATACAGGTGCAGGTTGTATACTGTGCTGTGCTGGACTCACACAACACACACACTAACTCCTGCAGATGGTTGGATTAGTTGACACCAGGGCAGATACACGTGCAGGTGGTATACTGTGCTGGACTCACACACTACACACACTAACTCCTGCAGATAGCTGGAGTAGATGACACCAGGGCAGATACAGGTGCAGGTTGTATACTGTGCTGTGCTGGACTCTCACAACACACACACTAACTCCTGCAGATGGCTGGATTAGATGACACCAGAATAGAAGGGCAGATACAGGTGCAGGTTGTATACTGTGCTGTGCTGGACTCACACAACACACACACTAACTCCTACAGATGGCTGGATTAGATGATCACAAGAATAGAAGGGCAGATACAGGTGCAGGTTGTATACTGTGCTGTGCTGGACTCACACAACACACACACTAACTCCTGCAGATGGTTGGATTAGTTGACACCAGGGCAGATACAGGTGCAGGTTGTATACTGTGCTGGACTCACACAACACACACACTAACTCCTGCAGATGGCTGGATTAGATGATCACAAGAATAGAAGGGCAGATACAGGTGCAGGTTGTATACTGTGCTGTGCTGGACTCACACAACACACACACTAACTCCTGCAGATGGCTGGATTAGATATCACCAGCAAAGAAGGGCAGATACAGGTGCCGGTTGTATACTGTGCTGTGCTGGACTCACACAACACACACACTAACTCCTGCAGATGGCTGGATTAGATGACACCAGCAAAGAAGGGCAGATACAGGTGCAGGTTGTATACTGTGCTGTGCTGGGCTCACACAACACACACACTAACTCCTGCAGATGGCTGGATTAGATGACACCAGAATAGAAGGGCCGATACAGGTGCAGGTGTTATACTGTGCTGTGCTGGACTCACACAACATACACACTAACTCCTGCAGATGGCTGGATTAGATGACACCAGGGCAGATACAGGTGCAGGTTATTTACTGTGCTGTGCTGGACTCACACAACATACACACTAACTCCTGCAGATGGCTGGATTAGATGACACCCAGGCAGATACAGGTGCAGGTTGTATACTGGGCTGGACTCACAAAACACACACACTAACTCCTGCAGATGGCTGGATTAGATGACACCAGGGCAGATACAGGTGCAGGTTGTGTACTGTGCTGTGCTGGACTCACACAACACACACACTAACTCCTGCAGATGGCTGGATTAGATGACACCAGCAAAGAAGGGCAGATACAGGTGCAGGTTGTATACTGGGCTGGACTCACAAAACACACACACTAACTCCTGCAGATGGTTGGATTAGTTGACACCAGGGCAGATACAGGTGCAGGTTGTATACTGTGCTGGACTCACACACTACACACACACTAACTCCTGCAGATGGCTGGATTAGATGACACCAGGGCAGATACAGGTGCAGGTTGTGTACTGTGCTGTGCTGGACTCACACAACACACACACTAACTCCTGCAGATGGCTGGATTAGATGACACCAGAATAGAAGGGCAGATACAGGTGCAGGTTGTATACTGTGCTGTGCTGGACTCACACAACACACACACTAACTCCTGCAGATGGTTGGATTAGTTGACACCAGGGCAGATACACGTGCAGGTGGTATACTGTGCTGGACTCACACACTACACACACTAACTCCTGCAGATAGCTGGAGTAGATGACACCAGGGCAGATACAGGTGCAGGTTGTATACTGTGCTGTGCTGGACTCACACAACACACACACTAACTCCTGCAGATGGCTGGATTAGATGACACCAGAATAGAAGGGCAGATACAGGTGCAGGTTGTATACTGTGCTGTGCTGGACTCACACAACACACACACTAACTCCTACAGATGGCTGGATTAGATGATCACAAGAATAGAAGGGCAGATACAGGTGCAGGTTGTATACTGTGCTGTGCTGGACTCACACAACACACACACTAACTCCTGCAGATGGTTGGATTAGTTGACACCAGGGCAGATACAGGTGCAGGTTGTATACTGTGCTGGACTCACACAACACACACACCAACTCCTGCAGATGGCTGGATTAGATGATCACAGGAATAGAAGGGCAGATACAGGTGCAGGTTGTATACTGTGCTGTGCTGGACTCACACAACACACACACTAACTCCTGCAGATGGCTGGATTAGATATCACCAGCAAAGAAGGGCAGATACAGGTGCCGGTTGTATACTGTGCTGTGCTGGACTCACACAACACACACACTAACTCCTGCAGATGGCTGGATTAGATGACACCAGAATAAAAGGGCCGATACAGGTGCAGGTGTTATACTGTGCTGTGCTGGGCTCACACAGCACATACACTAACTCCTGCAGATGGCTGGATTAGATGACACCAGAATAAAAGGGCCGATACAGGTGCAGGTGTTATACTGTGCTGTGCTGGACTCACACAACATACACACTAACTCCTGCAGATGGCTGGATTAGATGACACCAGGGCAGATACAGGTGCAGGTTTATACTGTGCTGTGCTGGACTCACACAACATACACACTAACTCCTGCAGATGGCTGGATTAGATGACACCAGGGCAGATACAGGTGCAGGTTGTATACTGGGCTGGACTCACAAAACACACACACTAACTCCTGCAGATGGCTGGATTAGATGACACCAGGGCAGATACAGGTGCAGGTTGTGTACTGTGCTGTGCTGGACTCACACAACACACACACTAACTCCTGCAGATGACTGGATTAGATGACACCAGCAAAGAAGGGCAGATACAGGTGCAGGTTGTATACTGTGCTGTGCTGGACTCACACAACACACACACTAACTCCTGCAGATGGTTGGATTAGATGACACCAGCAAAGAAGGGCAGATACAGGTGCAGGTTGTATACTGGGCTGGACTCACAAAACACACACACTAACTCCTGCAGATGGTTGGATTAGATGACACCAGGGCAGATACAGGTGCAGGTTGTATACTGTGCTGGACTCACACACTACACACACTAACTCCTGCAGATGGCTGGAGTAGATGACACCAGGGCAGATACAGGTGCAGGTTGTGTACTGTGCTGTGCTGGACTCACACAACACACACACTAACTCCTGCAGATGGCTGGATTAGTTGACACCAGAAAAGAAGGGCAGATACACGTGCAGGTGTATACTGTGCTGTGCTGGACTCACACAACACACACACTAACTCCTGCAGATAGCTGGATTAGATGACACCAGGGCAGATACAGGTGCAGGTTGTATACTGTGCTGTGCTGGACTCACACAACACACACACTAACTCCTGCAGATGGCTGGATTAGATGACACCAGGGCAGATACAGGTGCAGGTTGTATACTGTGCTGTGCTGGACTCACACAACACACACACTAACTCCTGCAGATGGCTGGATTAGTTGACAACAGGGCAGATACAGGTGCAGGTTGTATACTGTGCTGTGCTGGACTCACACAACACACACACTAACTCCTGCAGATGGCTGGATTAGATGACACCAGGGCAGATACAGGTGCAGGTTGTATACTGTGCTGTGCTGGACTCACACAACACACACACTAACTCCTGCAGATGGCTGGATTCGTTGACACCAGGACAGATACAGGTGCAGGTTGTATACTGTGCTGGACTCACACAAAACACACACTAACTCCTGCAGGTGGCTGGATTGGATGACACCAGGGCAGATACAGGTGCAGGTTGTATACTGTGCTGTGCTGGACTCACACAACACACACACTAACTCCTGCAGATGGCTGGATTAGATGACACCAGCAAAGAAGGGCAGATACAGGTGCAGGTTGTATACTGTGCTGTGCTGGACTGACACAACACACACACTAACTCCTGCAGATGGCTGGATTAGTTGACACCAGGGCAGATACAGGTGCAGGTTGTATACTGTGCTGGACTCACACAACACACTCACTAACTCCTGCAGATGGCTGGATTAGATGACACCAGGGCAGATACAGGTGCAGGTTGTATACTGTGCTGTGCTGGACTCACACAACACACACACTAACTCCTGCAGATGGCTGGATTAGATGACACCAGCAAAGAAGGGCAGATACAGGTGCAGGTTGTATACTGTGCTGTGCTGGACTCACACAACACACACACTAACTCCTGCAGATTGTTGGATTAGTTGACACCAGGGCAGATACAGGTGCAGGTTGTATACTGTGCTGGACTCACACAACACACTCACTAACTCCTGCAGATGACTGGATTAGATGACTCCAGGGCAGATACAGGTGCAGGTTGTATACTGTGCTGTGCTGGACTCACACAACACACACACTAACTCCTGCAGATGGCTGGATTCGTTGACACCAGGACAGATACAGGTGCAGGTTGTATACTGTGCTGGACTCACACAAAACACACACTAACTCCTGCAGGTGGCTGGATTGGATGACACCAGGGCAGATACAGGTGCAGGTTGTATACTGTGCTGTGCTGGACTCACACAACACACACACTAACTCCTGCAGATGGCTGGATTAGTTGACACCAGGGCAGATACAGGTGCAGGTTGTATACTGTGCTGGACTCACACAACACACTCACTAACTCCTGCAGATGGCTGGATTAGATGACACCAGAGCAGATACAGGTGCAGGTTGTATACTGTGCTGTGCTGGACTCACACAACACACACACTAACTCCTGCAGATGGCTGGATTAGATGACACCAGCAAAGAAGGGCAGATACAGGTGCAGGTTGTATACTGTGCTGTGCTGGACTCACCCAACACACACACTAACTCCTGCAGATGGCTGGATTAGTTGACACCAGGGCAGATACAGGTGCAGGTTGTATACTGTGCTGGACTCACACAACACACTCACTAACTCCTGCAGATGGCTGGATTAGATGATACCGGTGCAGGTTGTATACTGTGCTGTGCTGGACTCACACAACACACACACTAACTCCTGCAGATGGCTGGATTAGATGACACCAGGGCAGATACAGGTGCAGGTTGTTTACTGTGCTGCGCTGGACTCACACAACACACACACTAACTCCTGCAGATGGCTGGATTAGATGACACCCAGGCAGATACAGGTGCAGGTTGTATACTGTGCTGGACTCACACAACACACACACTAACTCCTGCAGATGGCTGGATTAGATGACACCAGAATAGAAGGGCAGATACAGGTGCAGGTTGTATACTGTGCTGTGCTGGACTCACACAACACACACACTAACTCCTGCAGATGGTTGGATTAGTTGACACCAGGGCAGATACACGTGCAGGTGGTATACTGTGCTGGACTCACACACTACACACACTAACTCCTGCAGATAGCTGGAGTAGATGACACCAGGGCAGATACAGGTGCAGGTTGTATACTGTGCTGTGCTGGACTCACACAACACACACACTAACTCCTGCAGATGGCTGGATTAGATGACAACAGGACAGATACAGGTGCAGGTTGTATACTGTGCTGTGCTGGACTCACACAACACACACACTAACTCCTGCAGATGGCTGGATTAGATGACACCAGGGCAGATACAGGTGCAGGTTGTATACTGTGCTGTGCTGGACTCACACAACACACACACTAACTCCTGCAGATTGTTGGATTAGTTGACACCAGGGCAGATACAGGTGCAGGTTGTATACTGTGCTGGACTCACACAACACACTCACTAACTCCTGCAGATGACTGGATTAGATGACTCCAGGGCAGATACAGATGCAGGTTGTATACTGTGCTGTGCTGGACTCACACAACACACACACTAACTCCTGCAGATGGCTGGATTCGTTGACACCAGGACAGATACAGGTGCAGGTTGTATACTGTGCTGGACTCACACAAAACACACACTAACTCCTGCAGGTGGCTGGATTGGATGACACCAGGGCAGATACAGGTGCAGGTTGTATACTGTGCTGTGCTGGACTCACACAACACACACACTAACTCCTGCAGATGGCTGGATTAGATGACACCAGCAAAGAAGGGCAGATACAGGTGCAGGTTGTATACTGTGCTGTGCTGGACTGACACAACACACACACTAACTCCTGCAGATGGCTGGATTAGTTGACACCAGGGCAGATACAGGTGCAGGTTGTATACTGTGCTGGACTCACACAACACACTCACTAACTCCTGCAGATGGCTGGATTAGATGACACCAGGGCAGATACAGGTGCAGGTTGTATACTGTGCTGTGCTGGACTCACACAACACACACACTAACTCCTGCAGATGGCTGGATTAGATGACACCAGCAAAGAAGGGCAGATACAGGTGCAGGTTGTATACTGTGCTGTGCTGGACTCACCCAACACACACACTAACTCCTGCAGATGGCTGGATTAGTTGACACCAGGGCAGATACAGGTGCAGGTTGTATACTGTGCTGGACTCACACAACACACTCACTAACTCCTGCAGATGGCTGGATTAGATGATACCGGTGCAGGTTGTATACTGTGCTGTGCTGGACTCACACAACACACACACTAACTCCTGCAGATGGCTGGATTAGATGACACCAGGGCAGATACAGGTGCAGGTTGTTTACTGTGCTGCACTGGACTCACACAACACACACACTAACTCCTGCAGATGGCTGGATTAGATGACACCCAGGCAGATACAGGTGCAGGTTGTATACTGTGCTGGACTCACACAACACACACACTAACTCCTGCAGATGGCTGGATTAGATGACACCAGAATAGAAGGGCCGATACAGGTGCAGGTGTTATACTGTGCTGTGCTGGACTCACACAACATACACACTAACTCCTGCAGATGGCTGGATTAGATGACACCAGGGCAGATACAGGTGCAGGTTGTTTACTGTGCTGCGCTGGACTCACACAACACACACACTAACTCCTGCAGATGGCTGGATTAGATGACACCCAGGCAGATACAGGTGCAGGTTGTATACTGGGCTGGACTCACAAAACACACACACTAACTCCTGCAGATGGCTGGATTAGATGACACCAGGGCAGATACAGGTGCAGGTTGTGTACTGTGCTGTGCTGGACTCACACAACACACACACTAACTCCTGCAGATGGCTGGATTAGATGACACCAGCAAAGAAGGGCAGATACAGGTGCAGGTTGTATACTGTGCTGGACTCACACACTACACACTAACTCCTGCAGATGGCTGGATTAGATGACACCAGGGCAGATACAGGTGCAGGTTGTGTACTGTGCTGTGCTGGACTCACACAACACACACACTAACTCCTGCAGATGGTTGGATTAGTTGACACCAGGGCAGATACACGTGCAGGTGGTATACTGTGCTGGACTCACACACTACACACACTAACTCCTGCAGATAGCTGGAGTAGATGACACCAGGGCAGATACAGGTGCAGGTTGTATACTGTGCTGTGCTGGACTCACACAACACACACACTAACTCCTGCAGATGGCTGGATTAGATGACACCAGAATAGAAGGGCAGATACCGGTGCAAGTTGTATACTGTGCTGTGCTGGACTCACACAACACACACACTAACTCCTGCAGATGGCTGGATTAGATGATCACAAGAATAGAAGGGCAGATACAGGTGCAGGTTGTATACTGTGCTGTGCTGGACTCACACAACACACACACTAACTCCTGCAGATGGCTGGATTAGATGACAACAGGACAGATACAGGTGCAGGTTGTATACTGTGCTGTGCTGGACTCACACAACACACACACTAACTCCTGCAGATGGCTGGATTAGATGACACCAGGGCAGATACAGGTGCAAGTTGTATACTGTGCTGTGCTGGACTCACACAACATACACACTAACTCCTGCAGATGGCTGGATTAGATGACACCAGGGCAGATACAGGTGCAGGTTGTATACTGTGCTGTGCTGGACTCACACAACACACACACTAACTCCTGCAGATTGTTGGATTAGTTGACACCAGGGCAGATACAGGTGCAGGTTGTATACTGTGCTGGACTCACACAACACACTCACTAACTCCTGCAGATGACTGGATTAGATGACTCCAGGGCAGATACAGGTGCAGGTTGTATACTGTGCTGTGCTGGACTCACACAACACACACACTAACTCCTGCAGATGGCTGGATTCGTTGACACCAGGACAGATACAGGTGCAGGTTGTATACTGTGCTGGACTCACACAAAACACACACTAACTCCTGCAGGTGGCTGGATTGGATGACACCAGGGCAGATACAGGTGCAGGTTGTATACTGTGCTGTGCTGGACTCACACAACACACACACTAACTCCTGCAGATGGCTGGATTAGATGACACCAGCAAAGAAGGGCAGATACAGGTGCAGGTTGTATACTGTGCTGTGCTGGACTCACACACACACTAACTCCTGCAGATGGCTGGATTAGTTGACACCAGGGCAGATACAGGTGCAGGTTGTATACTGTGCTGGACTCACACAACACACTCACTAACTCCTGCAGATGGCTGGATTAGATGACACCAGAGCAGATACAGGTGCAGGTTGTATACTGTGCTGTGCTGGACTCACACAACACACACACTAACTCCTGCAGATGGCTGGATTAGATGACACCAGCAAAGAAGGGCAGATACAGGTGCAGGTTGTATACTGTGCTGTGCTGGACTCACCCAACACACACACTAACTCCTGCAGATGGCTGGATTAGTTGACACCAGGGCAGATACAGGTGCAGGTTGTATACTGTGCTGGACTCACACAACACACTCACTAACTCCTGCAGATGGCTGGATTAGATGATACCGGTGCAGGTTGTATACTGTGCTGTGCTGGACTCACACAACACACACACTAACTCCTGCAGATGGCTGGATTAGATGACACCAGGGCAGATACAGGTGCAGGTTGTTTACTGTGCTGCGCTGGACTCACACAACACACACACTAACTCCTGCAGATGGCTGGATTAGATGACACCCAGGCAGATACAGGTGCAGGTTGTATACTGTGCTGGACTCACACAACACACACACTAACTCCTGCAGATGGCTGGATTAGATGACACCAGAATAGAAGGGCAGATACAGGTGCAGGTTGTATACTGTGCTGTGCTGGACTCACACAACACACACACTAACTCCTGCAGATGGTTGGATTAGTTGACACCAGGGCAGATACACGTGCAGGTGGTATACTGTGCTGGACTCACACACTACACACACTAACTCCTGCAGATAGCTGGAGTAGATGACACCAGGGCAGATACAGGTGCAGGTTGTATACTGTGCTGGACTCACACAACACACACACTAACTCCTGCAGATGGCTGGATTAGATGACACCAGAATAGAAGGGCAGATACAGGTGCAGGTTGTATACTGTGCTGTGCTGGACTCACACAACACACACACTAACTCCTGCAGATGGTTGGATTAGTTGACACCAGGGCAGATACACGTGCAGGTGGTATACTGTGCTGGACTCACACACTACACACACTAACTCCTGCAGATAGCTGGAGTAGATGACACCAGGCAGATACAGGTGCAGGTTGTATACTGTGCTGTGCTGGACTCACACAACACACACACTAACTCCTGCAGATGGCTGGATTAGATGACACCAGAATAGAAGGGCAGATACAGGTGCAGGTTGTATACTGTGCTGTGCTGGACTCACACAACACACACACTAACTCCTACAGATGGCTGGATTAGATGATCACAAGAATAGAAGGGCAGATACAGGTGCAGGATATATACTGTGCTGTGCTGGACTCACACAACACACACACTAACTCCTGCAGATGGTTGGATTAGTTGACACCAGGGCAGATACAGGTGCAGGTTGTATACTGTGCTGGACTCACACACTACACACACTAACTCCTGCAGATAGCTGGAGTAGATGACACCAGGGCAGATACAGATGCAGGTTGTATACTGTGCTGGACTCACACAACACACACACTAACTCCTGCAGATGGCTGGATTAGATGATCACAAGAATAGAAGGGCAGATACAGGTGCAGGTTGTATACTGTGCTGTGCTGGACTCACACACACACACACACTAACTCCTGCAGATGGCTGGATTAGATGACACCAGCAAAGAAGGGCAGATACAGGTGCAGGTTGTATACTGTGCTGTGCTGGGCTCACACAGCACACACACTAACTCCTGCAGATGGCTGGATTAGATGACACCAGAAAGAAGGGCAGATACAGGTGCAGGTTGTATACTGTGCTGTGCTGGGCTCACACAACACACACACTAACTCCTGCAGATGGCTGGATTAGATGACACCAGAATAGAAGGGCAGATACAGGTGCAGGTTGTATACTGTGCTGTGCTGCAGATGGCTGGATTAGATGACACCAGGGCAGATACAGGTGCAGGTTGTATACTGTGCTGTGCTGGACTCACACAACACACACACTAACTCCTGCAGATGGCTGGATTAGATGACACCAGCAAAGAAGGGCAGATACAGGTGCCGGTTGTATACTGTGCTGTGCCTGACTCACACAACACACACACACTAACTCCTGCAGATGGCTGGATTAGATGACACCAGCAAAGAAGGGCAGATACAGGTGCAGGTTGTATACTGTGCTGTGCTGGGCTCACACAGCACACACACTAACTCCTGCAGATGGCTGGATTAGATGACACCAGAATAGAAGGGCCGATACAGGTGCAGGTGTTATACTGTGCTGTGCTGGACTCACACAACATACACACTAACTCCTGCAGATGGCTGGATTAGATGACACCAGGGCAGATACAGGTGCAGGTTGTTTACTGTGCTGCGCTGGACTCACACAACACACACACTAACTCCTGCAGATGGCTGGATTAGATGACACCCAGGCAGATACAGGTGCAGGTTGTATACTGGGCTGGACTCACAAAACACACACACTTAAGCCCCATACACACGGTCGGACAATCCGCGGACCAGGTCCGTCGGACCATGTCCGTCATACTTTGTCCGATGTTGGTTTTGCGTACACACGGTCGGACAAAGTTGTCGGAAAATCCGATCATTCTGAACGTGGTGACGTTTGTTGCCTACGACGGGACTACGTAGAGGCTAGTAGCCAATAGCTTTGGTCTTGTAATGTGATCTGAGCATGCGTAGCACTTTGTCCGGTCGGACAACCGTACACACGATCGGATTTGGTGTGATCGGACCGTGTTGACGGCAAATCTTTCCAGCAGGAGATAAGACTTTGTCCGTCGGTCAAACCGACGAACACTGTCCGATGGTGCATACACACGGTCTGATTTTTCAACAACCTTGTCCGATCGGACAGAATCCATGAAAAAGTCCGACCGTGTGTATGGGGCTTTACTCCTGCAGATGGTTGGATTAGTTGACACCAGGGCAGATACAGGTGCAGGTTGTATACTGTGCTGGACTCACACACTACACACACTAACTCCTACAGATGGCTGGATTAGATGACACCAGGGCAGATACAGGTGCAGGTTGTGTACTGTGCTGTGCTGGACTCACACAACACACACACTAACTCCTGCAGATGGTTGGATTAGTTGACACCAGGGCAGATACACGTGCAGGTGGTATACTGTGCTGGACTCACACACTACACACACTAACTCCTGCAGATAGCTGGAGTAGATGACACCAGGGCAGATACAGGTGCAGGTTGTATACTGTGCTGTGCTGGACTCACACAACACACACACTAACTCCTGCAGATGGCTGGATTAGATGACACCAGAATAGAAGGGCAGATACCGGTGCAAGTTGTATACTGTGCTGTGCTGGACTCACACAACACACACACTAACTCCTGCAGATGGCTGGATTAGATGATCACAAGAATAGAAGGGCAGATACAGGTGCAGGTTGTATACTGTGCTGTGCTGGACTCACACAACACACACACTAACTCCTGCAGATGGCTGGATTAGATGACAACAGGACATATACAGGTGCAGGTTGTATACTGTGCTGTGCTGGACTCACACAACACACACACTAACTCCTGCAGATGGCTGGATTAGATGACACCAGGGCAGATACAGGTGCAGGTTGTATACTGTGCTGTGCTGGACTCACACAACATACACACTAACTCCTGCAGATGGCTGGATTAGATGACACCAGGGCAGATACAGGTGCAGGTTGTATACTGTGCTGTGCTGGACTCACACAACACACTCACTAACTCCTGCAGATGGCTGGATTAGATGACACCAGCAAAGAATGGCAGATACAGGTGCAGGTTGTATACTGTGCTGTGCTGGACTCACACAACACACACACTAACTCCTGCAGATGGCTGGATTAGATGACACCAGCAAAGAAGGGCAGATACAGGTGCAGGTTGTATACTGTGATGTGCTGGGCTCACACAGCACACACACTAGCTCCTGCAGATGGCTGGATTATATGACACCAGAATAGAAGGGCAGATACAGGTGCAGGTTTTATACTGTGCTGTGCTGGACTCACAAAACACACACACACTAACTCCTGCAGATGGCTGGATTAGATGACATCAGGGCAGATACAGGTGCAGGTTGTATACTGTGCTGTGCTGGACTCACACATCACACACATTAACTCCTGCAGATGGCTGGATTAGATGACACCCAGGCACATACAGGTGCAGGTTGTATACTGTGCTGGACTCACACAACACACACACTAACTCCTGCAGATGGCTGGATTAGATGACACCAGGGCAGATACAGGTTCAGGTTGTATACTGTGCTGTGCTGGACTCACACATCACACACACTAACTCCTGCAGATGGCTGGATTAGATGACACCAGAATAGAAGGGCAGATACAGGTGCAGGTTGTATACTGTGCTGTGCTGGACTCACACAACACACACACTAACTCCTGCAGATAGCTTATAGACAGAGGGGGGTAATGAAATAGGGATTATAGCGGTGCGAGAGACTAATATAGAATGGTCGGGGTTGACTCACAATTCAAGGCTCAGAGAACTTTTTTTAGTACAAAATAATTTTATTACATATAAATACAATCATATTATAAACAATACATAGAAAAAGACAAAAATTTGTTGATAAGCACTGGACAGTACTGGATCTAGTAAGTTTTTGACAATGGTTACTATTTGGATTGTCCTGAGTGGCACAAGGCCGGTTTGCGAGAATCAAAACAGATTAAACGATCAATTCAAGGATACACATTAGATTAGAGAATTCATGGTTACTGTGAGTAGAATAACCTGGAGTAGGCTAGACAGGCCTTAGTAGGTGGTTCCGACATGTTTCGCCATAACAATGGCTTCCTCAGGGTGGGCCTACTGTATAAGGTAAGTATATCTAATATAGAAAAAATTGTCACAATTAATTGAGTCTTCTAACAAAGTGGATACACATAGCCCTAACCCGGTTAAAAAGGAGTTTAATAGGGACAGGCAGGGAGAGACCCGATGAGTGGACCCCCGGGGACACCCCCACTCCCAATGCCCTAATGATGGAAACAGGGGAGACCCCGCAACTCAATCAAGACTTACCCAAGTCGGTATAGAGTGGTAAAAAGGTTGGACACAGAGTCGAGTTGTGGAGTGAAGTTGTCCAGTGGAGGGCCTTCAATGCATAGCAGAAGGTAAGTCAGGCCTGGCCAAAAAGGATTTATAGTCAGAGAAATACACAATTGGAAAGGGTTGTTATGTTTATATAAGAAGATTATACAGTGTTGTTAGTCCATGGTAAAATAGTCCATGGACATATAACCTAACACTGTATACAACGGACATATGTCTCATATAATTACTTACTTAAACAAATTGTTTCTTAAAACAAGCTGATAGTAAAATTGAAAGGACCTTAAAGATTTGGAGGGGGATGATCAAAAGGGAGGCACCTTAAATATAGCAATAGGGATAAGCATTTAAAGCTGGAACATAATGAGGTAAATTAGGTCTCATTAGGTATATAGGGTTGCAAAGATTTTTACCAATCCTCGTATCAACTCTATCAGAGATTAAGACAAAGAGGCTACAGACATAATTTACTTAAAGAATCATTTAATAAAGTTAAACGTTTAGAGAGAAAGGAATTAATCTTTAGAGACAAAAATCTTCAACCAATGCAACCTGTACGTCTTATTACCCAATATTCAAACCAATATACCCAAATAAGGGATATCTTGAATAAATTTTGGCCCCTACTTTCAACTGATCCAATAGTAGGACAATATGTGAAAACATATCCGGAAATTACTTATCGGCGACCACCCTCTCTTAGCGATAAACTAACCTCAAGTCATTTTTATGCCCCCAATGACACAAAAATGGATCACCCAGGCACTTTTGCCTGTGGCCACTGTGAATCTTGTGCATTTCTATCCAACTCCAACACCACCTTATTACCCAATGGCAACGTACACAAACTTAAACATCGGGTCACATGCAACACTATAGGAGTTATCTATCTAGCCACGTGCCGCTGTGGAGGCTTCTACGTCGGCAAGATGAAAAGAGCTTTCTCTATCCGTATACAGGATCACATTAAGCCCTTATTTAAAAAGAAAATCTCGACAGCAGTTAATCGTCATATTGCTCAAAAACATAACTTTGATGTCACTGCGATTTTATTTTCTGCTTTAGAACACATACCCTCTAATGTACGTGGAGGGGACATTGATACCCGGTTGCTCCAACTTGAGACCAGGTGGATATATACCTTAGATGCTACTAGGCACCCTGGTATGAACGAATATATCAGTTTCAAATCATTTTTATAACTTCATAACTGAACAACCTTTACCTGCTTTAAACGCATGATTGCAAATATTTGATATAACACTTTGGTATCTACATAAGTTTCCCCCCCCTTTCCGTCCACCTCTTCTTTCCCCTTTTCATTTTCCCTTCCCCCCTCCAATTTCCTCCGTCGTTCTTTTTTCTCCTTCCCTTTTTTCTTTTCCCCTTTCTCTTCCCGTTCTTTCCCTCCCTCCCCCTCTCCTCCCCCCCTTTTGTTTCCCTCTCACCCTAACTGTCCTCCCAGTTTCCTACTGTTCCCCCCCCCCCTTTTTCCCATCCCTCCTCCCACCTCCTTCCCTCTTTCACCTCTGCCCCCCCCTCCCCCCCTTTTCTTTTCCCATCCTTTCCCGCTGAATCCTTTCCCAATATGCGCTGAAGCTAGCTCCTCCCTAATTCTATTATTAATCTTTTGAAAATGAAACGAAATTTCTTCAAACATACTTAAAACCAACTAACACATCTAACAATCTTGTGAATCATATTGTATGTGAAACACAATGATATCCTTTCCTAAACAAACACTCTTTATCTATGTTTAACTGCCCCTGCCGCAATTAACAATCTGGTACTTTGAACTCATTCAAAAACAAGCATCTGATTTACATTAAATTACGTTAATTTTTAACTGTATGAGTCCTTCTATACAATGCTCTTATCTATATAATGTTCGTATAAATCCTTATAAATGTTTCAATTGTCTTTATTTGTATGCCCATATTCTGCTCTCCTGGATAGGGTTTTGGGATTTGGCAGGGGACCTTTTGAATTTTTGGACCCGCGGAATGCGCCAAATTCCACCCACCCGCCCAGTCTCCCCTCCCTCTCTTCATGACCCTTCCATCAATTCCCTGCATTGGTATTCCTGACACGGCCGCTTTTGGTCTGCCAGTCTGTCTACTTGGTATGTGTCTCTATGCATGGTATGGACACCCAAGGGCGGTGCATCATTCATGAAGCCCGCCCAATCCAGCCGCTGCAGCGAATCGGCACATTCTGATGATTACGTCATCACGTCCTCTACACGCGCACCGCCAGGCATTATGGCCTTTGTAGGCACCTGACCGATGCGCCTGTAATGCGCCTGCGCAGTGGCTCTTCTGTCCGCTGATTGAGGGGCGTTCCCCACGCCTCCTCAGTCTGGAAGGTTAGTTAAAAGCCGGCTTTCTATTCAGTCCTTCACTGGACCTTGGAGGCACCTGACGTACCTTACTCTCTGTGATTCAAGTAAGCAACCCCTCCCCACTTGACTTTTAAATCGGCTCTTTGCCAAATCTATCTAAAACCTGACCTTATTTCTTCATCTTTAATAGGGACCTTGTGCTTCCGTGGACACTGCTCCTATCCAAAGGGTGCCCACTCATGCCTCATTTTGATTCTATTTATAACTACAGATTCAAACAGGTATGCAACCCTATATACCTAATGAGACCTAATTTACCTCATTATGTTCCAGCTTTAAATGCTTATCCCTATTGCTATATTTCAGGTGCCTCCCTTTTGATCATCCCCCTCCAAATCTTTAAGGTCCTTTCAATTTTACTATCAGCTTGTTTTAAGAAACAATTTGTTTAAGTAAGTAATTATATGAGACATATGTCCGTTGTATACAATGTTAGGTTATATGTCCATGGACTATTTTACCATGGACTAACAACACTGTATAATCTTCTTATATAAACATAACAACCCTTTCCAATTGTGTATTTCTCTGACTATAAATCCTTTTTGGCCAGGCCTGACTTACCTTCTGCTATGCATTGAAGGCCCTCCACTGGACAACTTCACTCCACAACTCGACCCTGTGTCCAACCTTTTTACCACTCTATACCGACTTGGGTAAGTCTTGATTGAGTTGCGGGGTCTCCCCTGTTTCCATCATTAGGGCATTGGGAGTGGGGGTGTCCCCCGGGGTCCACTCATTGGGTCTCTCCCTGCCTGTCCCTATTAAACTCCTTTTTAACCGGGTTAGGGCTATGTGTATCCACTTTGTTAGAAGACTCAATTAATTGTGACAATTTTTTCTATATTAGATATACTTACCTTATACAGTAGGCCCACCCTGAGGAAGCCATTGTTATGGCGAAACATGTCGGAACCACCTACTAAGGCCTGTCTAGCCTACTCCAGGTTATTCTACTCACAGTAACCATGAATTCTCTAATCTAATGTGTATCCTTGAATTGATCGTTTAATCTGTTTTGATTCTCGCAAACCGGCCTTGTGCCACTCAGGACAATCCAAATAGTAACCATTGTCAAAAACTTACTAGATCCAGTACTGTCCAGTGCTTATCAACAAATTTTTGTCTTTTTCTATGTATTGTTTATAATATGATTGTATTTATATGTAATAAAATTATTTTGTACTAAAAAAAGTTCTCTGAGCCTTGAATTGTGAGTCAACCCCGACCATTCTATATTAGTCTCTCGCACCGCTATAATCCCTATTTCATTACCCCCCTCTGTCTATACTCTAATACTAAAGGGTGAGGTGCTGTATAACCTAGTGGATCCTCTCTGTCTTTTTTATATATTACTTCCTGCAGATAGCTGTATTAGATGACACCAGGGCAGATACAGGTGCAAGTTGTGTACTGTGCTGTGCTGGACTCACACAACACACACACTAACTCCTGCAGATGGCTGGATTAGATGACACCAGAATAGAAGGGCAGATACAGGTGCAGGTTGTATACTGTGCTGTGCTGGATGGCTGGATTAGATGACACCAGAATAGAAGGGCAGATACAGGTGCAGGTTGTATACTGTGCTGTGCTGGACTCACACAACACACACACTAACTCCTGCAGATGGCTGGATTAGATGACACCAGAATAGAAGGGCAGATACAGGTGCAGGTTGTATACTGTGCTGTGCTGGACTCACACAACACACACACACTAACTCCTGCAGATGGCTAGATTAGATGACACCAGGGCAGATACAGGTGCAGGTTGTATACTGTGCTGTGCTGGACTCACACAACACACACACTAACTCCTGCAGATGGCTGGATTAGATGACACCAGGGCAGATACAGGTGCAGGTTGTATACTTTGCTGTGCTGGACTCACACAACACACACTAACTCTTGCAGGTGGCTGGATTAGATGACACCAGGGCAGATACAGGTGCAGGTTGTATACTGTGCTGTGCTGGACTCACACAACACACACACACTAACTCCTGCAGATGGCTGGATTAGATGACACCAGGGCAGATACAGGTGCAGGTTGTATACTGTGCTGTGCTGGACTCACAACACACACACCAACTCCTGCAGATGGCTGGATTAGATGACACCAGGGCAAATATAGGTGCAGGTTGTATACTTTGCTGTGCTGGACTCACAACACACACACTAACTCCTGCAGATGGCTGGATTAGATGACACCAGGGCAGATACAGTTGCAGGTTTATACTGTGCTGTGCTGGACTCACATAGCACACACTAACTCCTGCCGATGGCTGTGTTTATAGAGAACAGCACTTTCCCCACATGCAAATGCCTCAGAAGAATACACTATCCCTGCCTATCAATCCTCTTTCCCTGCACTTTCCCCACACGGAAATGAATTATAAGAAGTTCACACTGTCCCTGCCTATCAATCCTCTTTCCCTGCACTTTCCCCACACGGAAATTAATGATAAGAAGTTCACACTGTCCCTGCCTATCAATCCTCTTTCCCTGCACTTTCCCCACACAGAAATGAATGATAAGAAGTTCACACTGTCCCTGCTTATCAATCCTCTTTCCCTGAACGCCGGAACACACAACACAAGGCCGCCGGCGTGGCGGCCTTATATAGTGTGGGGCGTGTACTAAACCCCCTGAGCTATAATTGGCCACAGGCATCCTGCCTGTGGCCAATTATTGCTCTCCTCGCTGCTGGCGCTATGATTGGCCAAGCATTCGGGGTCACAGTGCATGCTTGGCCAATCATCAACCAGCAATGCACTGCGACTGGAGCAGTGCATTGTGGGCCGTTCGCATCACACGAATTTGATGCGAACGGCCCGCAGAGTTCTGGACTCGGCGAGCGGACGAACGGCCGATGTTTGATTCGAACATGGGTTCGAATCGAACACCGGGCCTATCCCTAGATATCACCATAAGCAGGCACTGAACCAGTTTGTAAAGGCAAACTTAATATATTGTCTACTGATACTGACACAATTTAGCATACAGGGGGATTAATGATAAGGACTAGGCATGAGACAACACTTGGCATCCAGATCAGCATAAACAGTAGCAAGGTCACCTGAAGTGCAGTAGTGAGCAGTAATAAAGCTTGATTTATCAAACACAGGAACCTTACTGGCCCTCAAAGTGCAATAATGGCAACTATGGTAGGCCTAGATTGATTAGATGTGCACTGTCTAGAGAAATGAGGAAAAGGGGAGAAGGGAACAAAAGGGGTTTGCAAGATGGATTTATGGGAGGGGCAGTTCTTCTGTCGCTTACCATTGCTGTTCTTTAAGAAGCATTAATGCGCTTAACGACAGTTTCAGTAAACCAGCATGCAGTATAGGTGCAGTAAAACTGCAGCAAAGGAGTGGTATAGGTATACTCAGTGTCCTCCCTCCAGTAATTTAGTCCCTGCTAGCAGTGTGAACAATAGAAAGTGCCCTCTCACTAGTCCCTGTAGTGCAGCTGTGATCTCTCGGTGTAGAAAGGGGGGCCCCTCAGTCTCTCCACAGAATGCTTCTGGAGATTCAGTGGTGGGAAGTAGAGAGTCAGAGGATGCTTTGGTCTCCCTGCAGCAACCGTGTAGATGTGATTGCTATGGTCTATGCTGTGCTGCCTCGGGTGTCTTTGCAGGTCTGCCCTTCCTCTGAGCAGTCTGGTCAGTTTGCTGCAGATGTACGCTCATTGGTTCCGTTGGTGCCAAGAAGTAGAACCTAGCTGTACAGTCTCAGAAAAGCAACTTCACTGCTAGTCCTTGCCCCAGTGTGTCTTGGACATTATAGTACAAAGGGTCCATAAGCCCCACAATATGGCTTACTTCCTGGACTTCAAATCCGAAGAGTGCTTTTCATAGGATTCCATAAGCTTTTCTGGTTATAGTTCCTCCTCTGCTGACTGTAGGGGACAGTGCAACACTACATTTAGTATAACAGCAGAAAGTGAAAGTAAACTGATTGTGAAGAGTGAAATTACTCCTTCTCCATGTTTCTGTAGTCCAGCACCTGGCTACATAGAGAGTGCACCTGACTGTACAGAACATCAGGGCCGATCCTGGGTGGGTGCACGCACCAAAGCGCCGCAGAGGTCGGGGCACCGCAGTCCCTCCTCCTCCTCTCCTTGTCTGTGTCCAGAGGCGAAGCGCATGTAGCGGGTACTGCGGATCCCCATCCTGCTTGCTCTCTCCGCCGGCAAATGACAGGAGCGCATACCTCCCAGTCTCCCAACTGTCACAGATTTGCCAGGACAAGCAAATCCCGATGTTCTGCAAAACTGCGGAGCCCAGTACGGGAACAAGTTCTGGTACTAGACTCCACTAATCCTTCTGTCCGGTGTGCGTGGAGTGGCCACTCTGTACTATAGCAGCCTCCTGTCTGCCTGCCCCCTCTGCGTGTGTTCGCTCCTCTCACATAGGTGGTTTGATGAGAGGCTTCTGGTTGGCCGGAGCTGCTGCCAATCATCCCATGCACTCTCAGAAATGCTCTCCGAGTGCTGCCCTCCTAGTAACCAAAGATGCAACGTATGACCCGCCCCATGCAACGTGCTTCTGCTCCCAGTGGGCTCGAGCTACAGGGATCTATTGGACAGGTACAGGTCTACTGATCTATGGGGATACCTGCTGTGGGGGGGGGGACTCTGATGGGGACACCTGCTGTGAGGGGACTCTGATGGGGACACCTTCTGTGGGGGGACTCTGATGGGGACTCCTGCTGTGGGGGGGGACTCTGATGGGGGCACCTGCTGTGGGGGGGCTCTGATGGGGACTTTAATATAAGCTGCGCATGCCGCAGGTCACTCTCTCCCCAGAATGTCCCTCATTTTCAACTTCCAAAGTTGGGAGGTTAGCAGGAGCGGATCAGGGAAGGAGAGACTGTGCCGCCGCTGTTATCAATGGGAAGAGGGTGTCGCGTCACATTCGGCTACCCATCACATTTTGCTACCCGCTGGAGTGCGCATGCGTGACGCCATATGGGGCGTCGCGCATTCGCAGTCCAGCGGGTAGCCAAATGTGATAAGTCGCCATATGTGTCGAAACAAGGGCTCTCTGTATTTACTGCCCATCCCCCATCCCTCCTCCTGTCAGAGGAAGAGAGCGAAGCAACCGGAGATCAGAGCGGCCATGTCTCTGAGTGGAGAGAGACCAGCCGCAGGCTCTTCTCCTTCCTACTCCTCGTGCTGCTGTACTAGTGAGCGGCACTTGCCAAGACAGCTGCCCGCTATGTTTCTTCTGCCTCCTTCATATTGGGTAGAGAAGAAATACAATAAAAAAGGAGCAGAGAAGAGGATTGTGGGACATGTAGTCCCGAGGACTGGCGGCCCCATTGCAACCCGGAAACTGCAGCCCACACAGCATGCCCAGCTGAATGGGAGAGGGAGAGAGAGAGAGAGCAAGGAGCCCGGGAAAGCTTTCAGGGAAGTGCACCCAGGACTCCAGGGAGAGAACAGTGCTGAGGGGACACCATCAGAGAGAGAGAACCCTGCTGCCCTGCGCCACCAGAGGGAAAGCCACACAGCCTGGCGCCATCCTTGGTGAAGAAAGGAATGGAGTCATTGCCAGAATACAGATCTGAGCACTACCCAGCAAAGTCACCATGGGCAACCCAGAGTGAGCTGACTCCTGATCAGAGGAACCAATGTTGCTGTATTGCCGAGTCTGGTGAGAGGGTCGGTCGGCCATTATCTACTGCCATCCATAGGAAATGCAGTCTCTCATTGTCTCCTGTACTATGTCTGCAGTCTCTGACCATCTCCTGTATCATGTCTGCAGTCTCTGACCATCTCCTGTAGTATGTCTGCAGTCTCTGACCCTTTACTGTAGTATGTCTGCAGTCTCTGACCATCTCCTGTAGTATGTCTGCAGTCTCTGACCATCTCCTGTAGAATGTCTGCAGTCTCTGACCATCTCCTCTAGTATGTCTGCAGTCTCGGACCATCTCTAGTAGAATGTCTGCAGTCTCTGACCATCTCCTCTAGTATGTCTGCAGTCTCTGACCATCTCCTGTAGTATGTCTGCAGTCTCTGATTATCTACTGTATCATGTCTGCAGTCTCTGACCCTCTCCTGTAGTATGTCTGCAGTCTCTGACCATCTCCTGTAGTATGTCCGCAGTCTCTGTCCCTCTCCTGTATCATGTCTGCAGTCTCTGACCATCTCCTGTAGTATGTCCACAGTCTCTGACCCTCTCCTGTATCATGTCCGCAGTCTCTGACCCTCTCCTGTAGGATGTTTGCAGTCTCTGACCATCTCCTGTAGTATGTCTGCAGTCTCTGACCATCTTCTGTTTCTTGTCAACAGTCTCTGACCCTATCCTGTAGGATGTTTGCAGTCTCTGACCATCTCCTGTAGTATGTCTGAAGTCTCTGACCATCTATTGTAGTATGTCTGCAGTCTCTGACTGTATCTTGTACTATGTCTGCAGTCTCTGTCCCTCTCTTGTACTATGTCTGCAGTCTCTGACCATCTCCTGTAGTATGTCTACAGTCTCTGACCCTCTCATGTATCACGTCTACAGTCTCTGACCATCTCCTGTAGTATGTCTGCAGTCTCTGACCCTTTACTGTAGTATGTCTGCAGTCTCTGACCATCTCCTGTAGTATGTCTGCAGTCTCTGACCATCTCCTGTAGAATGTCTGCAGTCTCTGACCATCTCCTCTAGTATGTCTGCAGTCTCTGACCATCTCCTGTAGTATGTCTGCAGTCTCTGATTATCTACTGTATCATGTCTGCAGTCTCTGACCCTCTCCTGTAGTATGTCAGCAGTCTCTGACCCTCTCCTGTAGGATGTTTGCAGTCTCTGACCATCTCCTGTAGTATGTCTGCAGTCTCTGACCATCTACTGTAGTATGTCTGCAGTCTCTGACTGTCTCCTGTACTATGTCTGCAGTCTCTGCCCCGCTCTTGTACTATGTCTGCAGTCTCTGACCATCTCCTGTAGTATGTCCACAGTCTCTGACCCACTCCTGTATCATGTCTGTGGTCTCTGACCTTCTCTTGTAGGATCTTTGCAGTCTCTGACCATCTCCTTTAGTATGTCTGCAGTCTTTGACCCACTCCTGTATCATGTCTGCAGTCTCTGACCATCTCCTGTATCATGTCTGCAGTTCTTGACAATCTATTGTAGTATGTCTGTAGTATCTGACCCTCTCCTGTATCATGTCTGCAGTCTCTGACCATCTCCTGTAATATGTCTGCAGTCTCTGACATCTACTGTAGTATGTCTGCAGTCTCTGACTGTCTCCTGTACTATGTCTGCAGTCTCTGTCCCTCTCTTGTACTATGTCTGCAGTCTCTGACCATCTCCTGCAGTATGTCTGCAGTCTCTGACCATCTCCTGTAGAATGTTTGCAGTCTCTGACCATCTCCTGTAGTATGTCTGCAGTCTCTGACCCTCTCCTGTATCATGTCTGCAGTCTCTGACCCTCTCCTGTATGATGTTTGCAGTCTCTGACCATCTCCTGTAGTATGTCTGCAGTCTCTGACCATCTCCTGTAGAATGTCTGCAGTCTCTGACCATCTCCTCTAGTATGTCTGCAGTCTCGGACCATCTCTAGTAGAATGTCTGCAGTCTCTGACCATCTCCTCTAGTATGTCTGCAGTCTCTGACCATCTCCTGTAGTATGTCTGCAGTCTCTGATTATCTAATGTATCATGTCTGCAGTCTCTGACCCTCTCCTGTAGTATGTCTGCAGTCTCTGACCATCTCCTGTAGTATGTCCGCAGTCTCTGTCCCTCTCCTGTATCATGTCCGCAGTCTCTGACCATCTCCTGTAGTATGTCCACAGTCTCTGACCCTCTCCTGTATCATGTCCGCAGTCTCTGACCCTCTCCTGTAGGATGTTTGCAGTCTCTGACCATCTCCTGTAGTATGTCTGCAGTCTCTGACCATCTTCAGTTTCTTGTCAACAGTCTCTGACCCTATCATGTAGGATGTTTGCAGTCTCTGACCATCTCCTGTAGTATGTCTGAAGTCTCTGACCATCTATTGTAGTATGTCTGCAGTCTCTGACTGTATCTTGTACTATGTCTGCAGTCTCTGTCCCTCTCTTGTACTATGTCTGCAGTCTCTGACCATCTCCTGTAGTATGTCTACAGTCTCTGACCCTCTCATGTATCACGTCTACAGTCTCTGACCATCTCCTGTAGTATGTCTGCAGTCTCTGACCCTTTACTGTAGTATGTCTGCAGTCTCTGACCATCTCCTGTAGTATATCTGCAGTCTCTGACCATCTCCTGTAGAATGTCTGCAGTCTCTGACCATCTCCTCTAGTATGTCTGCAGTCTCTGACCATCTCCTGTAGTATGTCTGCAGTCTCTGATTATCTACTGTATCATGTCTGCAGTCTCTGACCCTCTCCTGTAGTATGTCAGCAGTCTCTGACCCTCTCCTGTAGGATGTTTGCAGTCTCTGACCATCTCCTGTAGTATGTCTGCAGTCTCTGACCATCTACTGTCGTATGTCTGCAGTCTCTGACTGTCTCCTGTACTATGTCTGCAGTCTCTGCCCCGCTCTTGTACTATGTCTGCAGTCTCTGACCATCTCCTGTAGTATGTCCACAGTCTCTGACCCACTCCTGTATTATGTCTGTGGTCTCTGACCTTCTCTTGTAGGATCTTTGCAGTCTCTGACCATCTCCTTTAGTATGTCTGCAGTCTTTGACCCACTCCTGTATCATGTCTGCAGTCTCTGACCATCTCCTGTATCATGTCTGCAGTTCTTGACAATCTATTGTAGTATGTCTGTAGTATCTGACCCTCTCCTGTATCATGTCTGCAGTCTCTGACCATCTCCTGTAATATGTCTGCAGTCTCTGACATCTACTGTAGTATGTCTGCAGTCTCTGACTGTCTCCTGTACTATGTCTGCAGTCTCTGTCCCTCTCTTGTACTATGTCTGCAGTCACTGACCATCTCCTGCAGTATGTCTGCAGTCTCTGACCATCTCCTGTAGAATGTTTTCAGTCTCTGACCATCTCCTGTAGTATGTCTGCAGTCTCTGACCCTCTCCTGTACCATGTCTGCAGTCTCTGACCCTCTCCTGTAGGATGTTTGCAGTCTCTGACCATCTCCTGTAGTATGTCTGCAGTCTCTGACCATCTACTGTAGTATGCCTGCAGTCTCTGACTGTCTCCTGTACTATGTCTGCAGTCTCTGTCCCGCTCTTGTGCTATGTCTGCAGTCTCTGACCATCTCCTGTAGTATGTCCACAGTCTCTGACCCACTCCTCTATCATGTCTGCGGTCTCTGACCCTCTCCTGTAGGATCTTTGCAGTCTCTGACCATCTCCTTTAGTATGTCTGCAATCTTTGACCCTCTCCTGTATCATGTCTGCAGTCTCTGACCATCTCCTGTATCATGTCTGCAGTTCTTGACAATCTATTGTAGTATGTCTGTAGTATCTGACCCTCTCCTGTATCATGTCTGCAGTCTCTGACCATCTCCTGTAGTATGTCTGCAGTCTCTGACCCTCTCCTATATCATGTCTGCAGTCTCTGACCCTCTCCTGTAGGATGTCTGCAGATGTCTGATGATAGCAGCCCCATATTTTAACCAGTGCTGGAGTAGGTCTTTAGCTACCTACCCCCCAAATGTGGGGTCTCTGTGACTCCTGATCGCTGAGCTACAACCCTCGAAGTCGAATTTTTTTTTTTTTTTTTGGGGCAAATGGGCCTATCTTGAGAAAGGGGCTTGGAGCTGCAGCTCCAATAGACCCTATGTTAATCCGGCCCTGGCAAGAGTCTCTGCTCTGGTGTGGTTCCTGTCCCCTAAACACACTAGCTGAAGCACTGCATGGCACCTTTTAGCCTGGCTCTGGGAATAGCCCTTTGAATGCTTAGGGGTACCTGATGTTCCTAGGACAATTTTGCAGAGGAGGGCATATAGGTGGCGAAGGAGGAGGAGAAGGGGGTAGAGCTCACAGGTCTGGCATCATCACCACCAGCTGTATGGAGACGTGGGGGCACAACAAGCTGCAGCACCAAGCCCTGTCCTGCATCCTTTCGAGTTGCAAGCAGCGTTGCCCAGTGTGCTGTGAACAAAATATATCGTCCCTGCCCATGCTTGCTGGACCACGTGTCAGCAGTAGCCCCTTCCCTGCCACTGCCAGTGACATTTACACATTAATTAGTGCATTTTTATAGCACTGATCATTGTATAAATGCCAGTGGTCCCAAAAATGTGTCAAAACTGATCACCATCATTACAGTACTAGTAAAAAAAAAAAAAAAAAAACAATAATAAAAATGCCATAAATCTTTCCCCCATTTTGTAGATGCTATAAATAACTTTTGCGCAAACCAATCAATATAAGCTTATTGCGTTTTTTTTTACTAAAAATATGTAGAAGAATATATATCAGCCTAAACTGAGGAAAAAAATTGCTTTTTAAAAAAAAAAAAAAATGGAGATATTTATTATAGCAAAAAGTACAAAATATTGTGTTTTTTTCAAAATTGTCACTCTTTTTTTGTTTATATCGCAAAAAATAAAAACCACAAAGATGATCAAATGCCACCAGAAGAAAGCTCTATTTGTGGGAAAAAAAGGACGTAAATTTTGTTTGGGTACAATCTCGCGCGACCATGCAATTGTCAGTTAAAGCGACGCAGTGCCGTATCGCAAAACATGGCCTGGTAATTGAGCAGCCAAATCTTCCGGGGCTGAAGTGATTAATGAGACTCTGCATGTCTCCCCTGTGTTCCACTGAATGTTTTGCAATGCAGATCGCATTGCAAAACCTCTTTTCCCAGCTAAGCTAGCCGGGCACACAAAGAGCTTGACCTGGAAGTGATGTCAGGGAGGTCGCTTTCCGGGTCACAACAAGAAGGGGAGGAGAGCAGACATGTGGAAGATTCTAGAATCAGGGGGGCTCATTATATAAAAGGCACTGAGTTATTTGTTAGGTGGTCAGGGGTCAGCACAATGAGCTCCCCATCCTCCCTTCCCTGTCGCAAGGCACTTTATGTGGTATTGTCATCCTTTTATGGAAAGGGGGGACTTGTTGTTATATTTATTATATTGGAGCTCAAGTCATTTATGGCTGAGTTATTATGTAGTTATGTATTCAAAGTATGTTCATTTATTTAATAAATCCACACCAATAAATGTGCCGTGGCAATATTTTGTCAACAAACTTGTGTGTGCCTCTTTTATTTAATATATAGTTATAGATAGTTTGGTATTCGGGAGAGGGAATAAGGTGTGGCCTGCAATTCCATGAGATTTACTGCTAATTAAGGCTGCATTCACACCTGAGCGTTTTGTAGCTTGAAGCCTGAAGCTACAAAACGCTAGAGGGGAAAAAAATCCATTATTCTCAATGGACATGGTTCTCATCTCCACTCCATGTCGCCTGAAGCCGAACGCCTGAAGCTCAAACAAGTTCTGGACCCTTTTTTGTCGCTCGAATCGGGCAGATTTGGGCGTTTTTCTTTTTTTTTTACATTGGTGACCTTTTGCTCTGCTCTAAATCGCGGCAAAACGCCGTAAAAAACGCTGCCTGAAAATGCCACGCTCAGGTGTGAATGCAGCCTCAAGGAGGAGGAAAGAGGGACATAAGGATTTGGATTTAAAAGTGGTAATGCCTATTCAAAGGAGGCATAATTTGGAGCCGAGCAATAGCCTATATAGCGATTGTTCACCCTGAGTGATGAGGTAAACAATATTCCAATATTCCAGTACTATAATATGAAAATGTTGCAAAACCCAAATAGTATTTACTATCACAGTTAGAGGGGAAGGATGAAGGAAAATAAGCTGTTAATTTTTGAAAATGTAACAGAATGGGGGCAAATATCTGTGAGAACATAAGATCCTCCATTAGGAGAAGAGAAAACACACACAGGCTGTCATCACTCACAATTTATAAGCTTGCCCGAGCAAGTTGCAAACACAGACACTGCTTTTACAAGCAGTTAAAAGTTAGCTTAAAAGAGAAGTTTTTTTTTTTAGATTCGTACTTACCTAGGTGAATGTAGCATCGCTCCAATGTTGCATCTGCCCCCCCCCCCCCCCGCCTCATCACTGAGAACCGAGCGATCGAACACCGCCAATTGCTCTGTTCTCACAGCTTCCTGAGAAGAGATCTGCTGACTGTCAGTCACCGCTCTCTGCTCTGCCCCCTCCTCACTCACTGGAGCGCTGCGCTGTGGAAGGGGGCGGGAACAGCTGGCTCAGCCTCTCCAGGGTCTTGATGAGGCTAAGCCTGGACTGATTGCTGTGACGTCAGCAGAGAGGGGACTACAGCCCACTATCTTCTGAAAACGTGTCACAGGAGTGCAAAACGTACTGCACTCCTGTAATCCATAGGAGAAGTACAGCCAAATGAGCTTTGGCAGTACTTCTCCTTTAACTAATCACAAGTGCTAATGTACAGTACTATTAGACTAGGTACAGAGCTATGCAGTGCTATATACAGCAGTGATTCTCAAACTGTGTGCCGTGAGAGATTTGCCGGTGTGCCATGAGAGTTTTAAAAAATATTTTGGAGAGCCATCAGCAAAGACTGTAACAGCGGTCAGACATCGGGGCCAGGGTGGGAGGACTTGGTGGGAGGACTTGATGCCAGCGTTCGGTGGAAGTGGATCACCGGGGGAAGTGATGCAACGTGTTTCAGAGCATATGCGGTAGTCCATAGAGAGGCCACAGCACTCCTTTCTCAAGCTCTCCGAGAGCGCGAGCCCTGTACCAACTTCACCAGCACCACGGAAGCACCTTCTTTTTATGATGTACCTGTATACTTCCTGTGAGTG
This sequence comes from Lithobates sylvaticus, assembly GCA_028564925.1. Classification (NCBI taxonomy): domain Eukaryota; kingdom Metazoa; phylum Chordata; class Amphibia; order Anura; family Ranidae; genus Lithobates; species Lithobates sylvaticus. The sequence goes on along the minus strand of CM053033.1, from coordinate 129,969,290 downwards.
GATATCTGTTGATTCTTTTAATGAATGTTGTGAAATACTACACTTAAGCCCCATACACACGGTCGGACTTTTTCATGGATTCTGTCCGATCGGACAAGGTTGTTGAAAAATCAGACCGTGTGTATGCACCATCGGACAGTGTTCGTCGGTTTGACCGACGGACAAAGTCTTATCTCCTGCTGGAAAGATTTGCCGACAACACGGTCCGATCACACCAAATCCGATCGTGTGTACGGTTGTCCGACCGGACAAAGTGCTACGCATGCTCAGATCACATTACAAGACCAAAGCTATTGGCTACTAGCCTCTACGTAGTCCCGTCGTAGGCAACAAACGTCACCACATTCAGAATGATCGGATTTTCCGACAACTTTGTCCGACCGTGTGTACGCAAAACCAACATCGGACAAAGTATGACGGACATGGTCCGACAGACCTGGTCCGCGGATTGTCCGACCGTGTGTATGGGGCTTTAGACTTAGAGGTGCCTGTCCCTTTTTCTCTTTTGTCTACACTATAGTGTTAACTTAAGAGTCTGCTTCAACACTTGAACCGACAGCCAGGTGGATTTTCTCATTTTTTTCCTCCTTATGAACTTTTAAGAACTGGTTACAAAAATAGACTTTAGCCACAATTAACTGCCACACATCCAGTGGCGCAGTGCCTTTTTCTCCTTTTTATTCACTCTAATTATAATAATAGCCTTAGGACCCGTTCACACTTGTGCGATTTCAAAGTCGCGCGATTTTACAGTGATTTTTGCCACAATTTCTCTGCGATTTTGCCGTGATTTCAAGGAATGCCTGTGTAAGTGGCATCAAAATCGGACCAAAGTAGTGCAGGGACTACTTTGAAGTCGGAACGACTGGAAGATGTACTAATATGAATGGCTGTCATTGGAAATCATGGGGAACGACTTGTAATGCTACTTTGCAGTCCCAAATCGTGGGACAAGTCGTATAAGTGTGAAAGGGGCCTAAGTTTGTTCAAAAATTGTTAAATCTTTTCAGGTGTGCTGTGAAATTTTTTAGATCCTTTTGGTGCGCCGCAAGACAATAAAAGTTTGAGAAACACTGATATATAGTATATTGCTGTATATTGCTGCCACTACACTACAGTGAAATGCGTTGTAGCGGGCTATAGATGGAAAAGTGTACCCCCATGTATTAGTGTGCTGTTCAGTGCTTCACCGCTGTGAATTGCTTTGTGGTGTGTACAACCCATTGTATCCACAGTGAATAGACATAACAGTCTTTGTTAGGGATAGCTGCAGGCCCCTCTTTTCTAATGTTTTTCTCTGGATTATTTTATTGGTTTCCTTTTTTCTATCTTGTCACATATTTCTTTTTTTTTCAGCAAAAAAAATAAAAATAGTGTTTGGGGTTCTATTGTTATAGGGTTGATGGTTGGGTTTTTTAATTTATTTTTTTGGGAGGAAGGTATATTTTATTCTTATATTATATTGATAGGGTGTAAGTTTGCAGAATAGACTTGTTGATGACACAAGCAAAACTGCCCTTTGCACTTACCACAGTGTCAAGTGCACCAAAGCACCACATCATCGATCCCCTTATTGCCATAGCTGCAAATAAAATTGGGCGATTCACGTTTGTCACCAAGCTTGGGAGGCTTTACATACAGCTAGGGGTGAGCAGGTTGTTTACCTTTGAGAGGTAGTGTATGTCTGCCTTTTTTTTTCAGACAGTGGGCATGCTATATAGCCAAAGCATGCAGAGGAGGTGATTGCATGGATAACCAAGAATTGCTCATTCTTCTCCTTCTTTTCTCAGGCACAGATTAGCACAGAGCCTTCAGAAATTGCAAATGCACCCTTTTATCCTCGTTCTCAACATCTATTTACATCATAGGCCTGCAAATTGTCATTGAAAGAATGGGCTGAATTATTTGAGCACACCATCTGTCACAAGTTAGCCTGCAGTTTCCTGCTTGTGTATTATTACCTCCTTGTGCAGTGCTTTTTGTACCCTGATTCCTTTCACATGTGTGACCTATGGGTGTCACCTGCTATTCTGTAGGTTTTTTTTTCCTTCCCTTCCATCACTTCCTGGTCCACCTCCTAGTTTGCTTGCCAATTTAAGACATGCGCAGGGTAGCCCACATTGCCTGATCAACTTCACAGTTTTCTGAGCTCCTGTAGCTCAGCGATCAGGAGTCACAGAGACCCCACATTTGGGGGGGGTAGGTAGCTAAAGACCTACTCCAGCACTGGTTAAAATATGGGGCTGCTATCATCTATGGTTCCAGAGATACAGGGCTGCTTGCACAGCCTGTCAGAAGCTACATACAGAGCAGCCAGTTTAAATACAAGCTGGAACACTCTGCAGCAGACTGAGAGGATGAACTCACAGTGCTTATAATAAATATTTGTATATTATTTATGATAATTAACCCCTCGCCACCCAGGCCAATTCTGACACTTCTCTCCTACATGTAAAAATCATCATTTTTTTTTATAGAAAATTACTCAGAACCCCTATGGAATAAAATGGTGGTCTTTGCAACTTTTTATGTTACACAATATTTGCGCAGCAATTTTTCAAACGTTTTTTTTGGAAAGAATTGATTTTTTTGTGTACTAAGCGATGCTTTAAATTTTTTTACAGGTTACATGTTTAGAGTTACAGAGGAGTTCTAAGGCTAGAATTATTGTTCTCGCTCTAACGATCGTGGCATAAGTAACCTGTGTGTATCTGGCTCTGATACTAGCCAGTGCCTACCCAGCCACTGACTAGTATCTCTCCCCAGCCTGTCCCCACACACCCTCTCACCTGCTGACCTGTGAATGGGGGAATCACTCCTGCAGTGTTATTGTGTTCTGCCAGTGAATACGATGATCAGCGTTGCTAACTATAGCTGGCAGCACTGATTGTTTTGGGGAAAACCTGACAGGCTGGTTGTACTCAAGTCGGTTTATAGGTTGACTTGTGTAAAACCAGGTAACCCATACATAGATCGACTATGGCTGGTCTCTGCTTAATTGGTGTAATGTATGGCCCGCTTAACCACTACACAGTCCCTAAACATCCTTCCACAAACCTTTACATTTTTCCTTCCCAGATTCCTTCATTCTCCTCTCATATACATAGTGCCCCCTGTCATACTCTCCACACTCCTCTCCTATACATAGCACCCGCTGTCATATCCTACACACTCCTCTCCTGTACATAGTGCCTGCTGTCATACACTTCTCTCCTGTACATAGTGCCCACTGTCATACTCTCCACACTCCTCTGCTGTGCATACTGCCCACTGTCATGCTCTTCACACTCCTCTCCTGTACATAGTGCCTTCTGTCATACCCTCCGCACTCCTCTCATGTACATAGTGCCCACTGTTAGACCCTACACATTCCTCTCCCTCACCTGCACATACTTCCCACTTTTATACCATCCATTCTCCTCCTCTATTATTATACTGAATATCCTCAATGTTACCAGCTCTATAATGGGCACACTTTTGTTAGTTCAACTAAAGGAAATCTCAGTCCTCATATTTGTTCTGCCCCATTATTAGTACTTATTTAATTTTGTAATTACTATTGTGATGTATAGATGAACATAGGGGATGTCAGCTTCTCTAAATATAGCACTTGTAAAAAAGTGTCCCTGAAAATATTTTTGAAATGTTGGCAAGTAGGGGGCCCCACGAGAGGCTCCTGGGTTCCAATGATATTAAAGCGGTAGTAAACTTTTCTAACATTACTATTTTTTAGAGGCCCTTAGGTAGGTTATGCCATAATGTACAAGTATGCACAGCATATTAGCACATTAGGGTACACTTAAATTGTCAGACTGAGCCCCCCAGTGCTGTGCTGTGATCAATTTGGCCCAGGCGCGTCCATCTTCACCCGGTCTTCCTTCTGGGTTCTGTGCCTTCGGTCACTTGGCTGCATTGATGTTACTCCCATGCATGCTCATGTGCATCCTCTTTCTCTCATCCCCCCTTTCTCTCTCATCCTCTTTCCCTTACCCCTAACACCTCTTTCATCCCCTTTCCCTCTCTCTCTCTCTCTCTCTCTCTCTCTCTCTCTCTCTCATCCTCCCTCTCACTTTAATTTAATTTGTTATAACAAAAAATTGTTTGCATTTTTATTTATTTATTGTTTATAAAATGCCCCACCAAAATCCTCAGCACCAGGCCCATGATGTTCTTAATCTGGCCCTGGTCATGACGTCGGCTTGTCTTGTGGATTTCCTGTTGTCTCCTGCTGTTTGTACTCTGGACCAGCTTGCTGCAAGTTCATCTCCAGACTCTGCACCCTGGGGAACCCCAAGTTGGTGATCTACAAGGGCTCTCTATCACAGATGCTTTACACCATCAGTAACTTGCTGCAAGAGATGTTGAGGAAGAGAGAGCATGTAGCAAGGAGAGAGAGGACAACAGGGAGGGAAAATGATTTTCCAGTGATGTTGCTGCAGCTGCAGCTTACTGCCAAGTGGGCTTGGACAGGGTAGGGATGATGAGATAAGGAAAGTGAGGGAGACTCCGGGTAGCCATATTGCAATGCTTTATCAGAAAATTACAGTGGCTGCAGATTGAAAAGGAAAGGTAATTTTTAATAACATTCAATTGCAATATGATTAGTGTCCAAATTATATGCGCTATATTATTTTTTCTTTATTTGCTATTTTTTTCTCCCACGAAAGAGGAGTTACCCTTTAAACATCTTCCACTACTCCACAGGAATCTCCCAATGCAGCTTTTGCTACATCTGAGACCTGATAGGGATGGAAGTCTAATGCCACGTACACGGACTTTCAACGGAGTTCGATGGACTTCCGAACGAACGGACTTGCCCACACTCGAACAGACTAAATCCGTTTGAAAGTCCGTTTGTTTTGAATGTGATGACGTGAGACGGGACTAAAAAAGTAAGTTCAATAGCCAGTAGCCAATAGCTGCCCTTGCGTTGTATTTGGTCCGTCGGACCAGCATACCGACGAACGGTTTTCCTGATAGGAATTAAGACCGTTGAACAGATTTGAAACATGTTCTATTTCTAGGTCCGTCTGATTTATTTTTATAAAAATGATTGGATTATACCACACACCATCGGAATGCCTGACGGACTAATCCCGTCGGACCTAGTCTGCCGGAAAGTCTGGTCGTGTGTACGCGGCATTACAAAGGGTTTGAGACATATAGCTTATGGCACATCACCTAGTGAAGACAGTGCATAGGCATATGCTCTGTGCAGTACATAAGCCACACATATGTGCAGTGTTTTATGATATAAAGATGCAATTATACTTAGCAGCTGTGGCACTTACATGTTTACAGAACAAACCTTGTGAGGTATGGAGATATCTCTCAATTTAACCAATCTTTTGCGTAAATTATGATGATCCCGCAATGCAAATGATAGGATTTACACTCTTCTAACATTTTTAGAATGGATTCTTGGATTGTGATAAATGTCAATTGACAGGATGAAAGACGAAGCACCTCTGTAGACAGTTGTTGGGGAGCAGAATTCAGATATATTCATTCTAAACCCAAGAAAAAAAAATGGATTACATCTCACCAGTCATTAGATGTGGTGGCTGCATTAGTTTTCTTTTTACTTTTTTCAACTGATGATCCTGCCAGTAACTAGACTGGCATCCATTCACTTTACTATATCTGTGTAGAAGCAGTGTTGTCACCCCAAGAGAGGAAGTATGTTAAGACTAGTGTGCCCATGTGTCCCGGATTGCCCGGGACTGTCCCACAATTGCCATCTCTGTCCCTGGTCCCAGGCACCTTCATTCTGGGACAATACAGTGTCCCGGAATGAAACTGAGGTCACAGCCACTACCTACTAACTAGTAATTACATTTCTCTACACTTCCGGAACTGGTTGCTAGGGCCGGCCCACCTGGCGTCCAGCAAGCAGTGACATCACAGATTCTCAATTTATCAGACAGTGAGGCAGGGAGCAAGGCCCGCATTTAGTGCTGCACTGCTGTCTCCACCCGCCTCGGCATGTCCTCCTTCTCCGGTGCCCAGCAGCAAGCAGAGGGAGTGACAGCAGCAGGGACTGGTCATCTGGTGTCTGTTCTGTGTGCTGCTGCTGGATCAGATCGATGGCTGCCCGAGTGCCTGACTTCTCCTCCTTTAGCCCACAGCCCGACTCACTGTCTGAGGGACCACTCAGAGTCACCAGAGGGAATATTGGAACTTGGAAGGTGAGGGGAAAAAAGTAATGAAGAAGAAGGTGACAGTCACACAAGTGGACACTGGACAGTAATAAAGGTGACACATGGGAACATGGGTGGCAAGTGACACAGCTGTGGGAGGCAAGTGACATACTGCATCTGGTGCCAAGCAATGGGTGGCAAATGGCACACTGCATCTGGTGGCAAGCTATGGGTGGCACATGGCATACTGCATCTGGTGGCAAGCTATGGGTGGCAAATGGCACACTCCATCTGGTGGCAAGCGGCACACTGCATCTGGTGGCAAGCTATGGGTGGCAAGTGGCACACTGCATCTGGTGGCAAGCTATGTGTGGCAAGTGGCACATTGCATCTGGTGGCAGGATACGGAATGCAAGTGGCACACTGCATCTGGTGGCAGGATACAGGTGGCAAATGACAAGTTCAGGGTTCCCATCAATTCTGCATTACGGTGAGTTGAAATATTTCATGATATATTACAATTTGGTAATAGAAATAATGTGATTTGATGATCCTGACACCATATCTAGCATGATGTGGGGATAATTTATGTTCTAACACCAGCCACTCACCCGACAAATCACGCCAAATTCCCTGTCATCCCTGGGACATTGCCCCCCCCCCCCCCCCTCATTTTTTGGGGGGAAGTTGGGTGTCCCTGAATGGCAGTTTGGAAACGTGGTCACCCTAGTTAAGACTACAGAAATACTCTCTTAATCTCCATAACATAGGGGTAAAGTGTTCTGTAGAGCAAGAGGGCACATCACTCAATTTCTGTTAGGATCAACAGATCATTTTTTTTATTATATTAAAAAGTTTAACCAAAACACTTTCAACTGTATATTTAACAGACTAAAAAGGAGCAAATAAGAGAATTTTTTTTTAGGGTTTACATACACAATAGGCATGTTTATCCTCATGGAAAATTCAAACCTCAGCATTTCCCAGTTTTAAATTTAAAAGGTGTATTACCGATTTTATCAAAAAGCCTTCGTTCAAATCAATGATGAATAAATGATTTTGTCAGTGATTCACTACTGAGTTGTATGAAGGTTAGTTGCACGCGCTATGGATTTTGGCTTAAAATTCAAACATGTGCACACCGACATTCACCCTTAGCCCCTAGCCCCTAGCACTACAAGCAAAAAAAAAGCAAAACCCAAATGTTTAGTGTATCATAAAATGTTGGTGTCCCTATTGAAGAAACTTCTAATTTCCTGCCCATGTGATTTGTATCAGACAGAATTGGAAATGAGGAGATATCTCCTTACCAGCAGAATTTAAAACCTGACCAAGGTTCTAATGCCGTGTACACACGATCTGACTTTCCGGCGGGATTGTCCGCTGGACTAGAGTCAGCCGGACAATCCGACCGTGTGTGGGGCTCCGGCGGACTTTTTGTTCCCAAAAGTCCGGCAGACTTAAGCCCCATACACACGGTAGGATTTTCACATGGATTCTGTCTGATCGGACAATGTTGTTGAAAAATCCGACCGTGTGTATGCACCATCGGACAGTTTACGTCGGATTGTCCGACGGACAAAGTCCTATCTCCTGCTGGATAGATTTTTTGACAACAAGGTCCGATCACACCAAATCCGATCGTGTGTAGCGTTGTCCGACGGACAAAGTGCTACGCATGCTCAGAAGAAATTCTGTGACGGAAGCGCTCGGTCAGGTAAAACTACCTTTCCTAATCGACACAGCACATTCGTCACGCTGCAATGTTAAAATGTCTTTAATGCAGCGCATTCTCTTTTTCTTTACAATGCAAGAAGAATGACATGTTTTAGCTGCTCCTATTCACCCGCACTTCTCACAAACTTAGTTCTTTATTAGTTTTCAGGATTTCTACACTACATGTTTCTTTTTACTCAGATCGTAAACGAATCTTTGTAATATTTTTATGATGATTTGTCTTTTTTTTTTTTTTTTTTGGGAATACATATTTGAAGGAGATTTTTTTTTTTTTTTTTGGAGGGGGGTTGTGTGTCTCAACTTAGCAAAACCACATTATTAACATTTGTATTTGTTGCTTAAATTTACTAGGAGTTTGTTTGTTGTTGGTGCCCCTTGTTAATTATACTTTATGATTAGTGAAATGTACCTGCATACTCCCAAATAAACTGTCATTGTAGAAAAGTAAAACACAATAGGCAATGATTATTTCAAATCAAAAATACCTTTATTTAGGTCTCAGCAACAAACCAAAGAGGAACGCAGCCATGGTGAAACTTGGGGAATTTGCAAAGCCTTGGACCCCCACGGCAACCATCATTTTTCAAGCTTAGAAAATTGGGGGCCTGAGGAGTACCTATCTAAATAATAAGGGAGTGCAATCTGGTCCTGAAGTCCAAAACATCCGGAACTGCAGCAGATGCCATCTAGGTCCCCAGGCTCTGGTACTACGAGAGGCTCCATCTTCTCTCAGACCAGACTGAATCCAGGTCGTCACTCTCAGGTCTTCCTTCCACGCTTCCTTGCACGCTGTGGCTGTCGTGCTGGTGGGGTGGCAGAAGGAGGAGGAGGAGGAGGAGGCGGAGCAAGATTACTATCGCAAACATGTGTGAGGGGAGTCATCCCCCCAGCCATCCCCTCATTTAGGACTTTGAGGATGACATCCTCACACATGCTGCGTTGCCCCGCCTCCATACCCGTCATTTTAATGGCAACCAAGGAGGCAAAGGCCTCCTCGTAGGTGGGTGTGGCATATAAGGAGGCTGAAGCCTCTCGGATCAGCTGGAGCGCTGACTCTCCCACCTCCCCCATCCTTTTCGCCCTTCTGTAGGGAAGGCGGAGGGGAGAGACTTGGGAGACAGTCAGGCTCCTACGCCTACCCCCCTGTTGGCTGCCACTACCCACCTCTTGGCTGCCACTAACCCCTGCCTCCTCCTGACTGCCACATTCCACAGCCACCTCCTGGCTGAGGTCTTCCTGTGTATGAAAAAGGGACATAGTTTGAGTTATTTGTTAATCAAACACACACAATTGTCATCTAGTGACTGTTGCAAAATGTTTACAAATAGAAAACCATACAATTCTCAGCCCTGCAGTTTAGATTCTTCCCAAAAATGTCTCCAACACTACTGTCAGTTGCTATGTCAATCACGTTAGGAACTAAGCAATTGGGGATCCTGAATTAACTGAACATCATTTATTATTCCCAAAAATGGTAACAAAACTACTAAACCTGGCTCAAGCTGGGCTCCTGCACATCTTCCAGACTGGAAGGCCCAGGTTGTTCCTCGGAAGCCTCATCAGGGGTGGCGTACGCGGAAGGACGCGTGCAAGGAAGAGTCGAGAGTGACTTCCTGACATTAGCCTGGTCTTTGAGAAAATGGAGCCTGTCATAGTACCAGAGCGTGGGGGCATAGACATCATCTGCTGCAGCTCCAGATGCTAGGGACTTCCGGACCTTATTGCGCTCCCGGAAATAGGTACTCCTCAGGTTAGCAATTTTTACTTTTAACTTTGCCACGGTTGCCGTGGGGAACGTTGGCTTTACAAATGCCACAAGTTTCTGCAGGGCTGCGTACCTCTTTGGTTTGTTGCTATAGTCGCGGTGTTTTGCTTGCCATAATAGGGTAATTTCCCTATATTTATCAATGAAGAGGGGGAGAAAACTCACATCGTTGAAGCCGTCCATAATCTCTGCAAGACACAACACCACACAAAACAATATAAATAATGTCAGTCCAAAGTCTCCTAATCTTCTCCATAAAGAAGCCTCAAGGTTGAATCAGTCTAGGCTAGTTATGTACCAACGTCAAATTGTACCTTCGTTATAGCGATCGTCTCATGCGTGAGCTTTCTCTCCCCTCGTCTCACAGATCGTGGCTACGACACAGGCGTGTGACGTTTTATATACAGTGCGCATGCGTCAAACTCCGCCCGCCCCTGACGATCTTTCTCGTCTATTCCCCACCCCTTCTCTTTACGGCGCAGTAGGGAAAGCACATGGCGGGGACACAGCAGGTGCGCCCGAAATATCCCACCAACGAGGAGGAGGACGAGGAAAGTCCTGAGGCAGAAACGTCCCGATCCCGGAGCCTGAAATTCAAGGCCTCCAATATGTCATTTGGAGAAATGTTGGAGATGGTGGACATATTAAAGAGGAGCGACTATGATGGGAAGTATGGGCCTTACCTCAACCCCAATGTCCGCAAGGCCAAGATCATGTCTAAAGTTGTGAGGAGGCTGTACAATCATTTTGGGGTACAACGATCCAAGGAGCAACTGAGGAAACGCTGGTCAGACCTGAAACTGAGGGAGGCCGATCAGTACAGAAAGATCAAGCGAGTTCTTCAAAAAAGTAAGTAGTTGTGTTTTGTGTTTGATTTCTTGCTTGCATACTGCTCCATGTGTTTGGATTTTTACAAAGTTGTACATTCCAAAATGGCCACTTTCAGGTTCGTCTGTGCATTCGATCCTACTCAACCTCGATCTTTCTGCCACTGTCATGTTCGTGTGTGTGTCCATTCGATCGTACTCAACCTCGATCGTTCGGCCACTTATAATACGATGTTTGGTGTTTTTTGGGGGAAAGGAAGTTTGTTCTCTCTAGAAATGTCATCAAGACTGTCCAGCCAATTTATTCAATGTAAAGGAGACGTCACCCAGTAGCTGTTTACACATCTGGACTCTAGAGCACTAGTGCTGGGACACCAAAACCCCCTTTTTATTAGGCTTTTCCACACATGTGCTCCAGTGGATACTAGAGGGGGGTCTCCATCACCCAAACGTAGACCAAAAAGCTATAAGTTTAGGACCTTTACAAAGTGACTACATTCATGTTGGTGTCATTTGTAACTGGACACCCAAAAATATTGTCCCTCACTTTCAAGCAATGTTTGTCATTTCCTATTTCTGCCCTCAATAGATTGTGTTGCTAAATCTTCCTTTTGTACATTCTCATAGGGGAGCGAAAACTTGGGCCATCTGAGGAAACCCCAAAACCAACACCTCCCAAAAAAGGGGAAAGAGCAGAAGCAGAGGAGGAGGAGGAGGAAGGAGAGATCATAGAAATTGGAGAACTTGTCACCACAACAGGTGAGTGTGGGAGAACACAGCTACTGGTAAGCTAATCAATGTATGGCTGCCTCATTTCCAAGACCCTATTGTTGTTTGTTTTTGGTTTTTAGGTGACGTGGATGTTGTGGAAGAAAAATCGCACTTTACCACAGAGAGTGCCCACGTACTCATCGGGGAGATAATGGTCTTTAATAGAGATCTAGATTACATAAAGCAAAACATCAATGATGTTCAACAAAAATTGAAGAACATCATTGATGTTTTAGGAAAAATCAAATAATTAACACACATTTGTGGCTGCTTCTGAACACATTTGCAAGTTAAGAACTGTGTGAAATTTGGAACATGCACACATTGTGTCCACATGTGCTAGCTCCCATCATGGTGGATGAATGACAACGTTTTTTTGGGGGTGCAACCACTTTACGAACTACTAAAGTGGTTGTGGTGAAGGGGTTGCACCCCCAAAAAACGTCCATTCATCCCCATGGTGGAAAATGGCACTTTTGAAGATTCGAGGCATGTGTTTTACCATATAATGACCATTTTCATACCCAAATTGTGTGCATGTTCTAAATTTCCACTTTCCAGGGGTGACCCCCCATGTGATGAAGGCAAGATCAAACACACTTTGAACATATAGTCATGTCTGATCTTGTCTTTACTTTACAAAGTTGAACTTTCCTAGTTCCTAGGTTCTGTTTTGCTCCATGCCTGGTTTTACCAAATGCGGAATGTTTGTAAACAATGTTGTAAATAACCAAGATGTTGTCAGTTTGGGCAAGAAGTTTGTAAACGCACTTGTGAATGTTTTGCAAGTAAACTTTTTTACTTTTCTAAATGTGTGGCTTCCTTATTTAAAAAACAAAATGCATTATGTATGTCAAATGTAAAGGATTTGGGGGGCAATGGGTGTTATTTACTAAAGGCAAGTCCAGTTTGCACTGCAAGTTTCTTTTCCAGGGCACTTTTTCACTGCACTTGTAGAGCATAGTGGATTTGACGAATGTAAATGAAACCCACAGTGCTTTGTACGAAAACACGGAGCACAGCATTTTTGTGAATACACACATGTCTGACCTGGTGATGAAAAGGAGTATTTTGGGTGTGAGTTATGCACTACAAACCTTCTCTAGACCAAAGATTAGGTATCAAACACACAACATGAGAATAATATTTTTGGGAAGAAGAGACTGTTACCTCCTTTTGCCCAGAAAGTGCATTCCCACTGTCGAAGGCAAAGGGAAAAAATTTCAAGGTCAAATAAGCTATAAATAATACAGAAATGACAAGAAATCATAGGTTGCTTGAAAAAAAAAATGTATTTAAAAATGCCTCTCACACATCGTCAGGCAGAGCAATGGCCCCGCTACCCACAAAGTAGTCCATATATTGCTCGCGGACCGCGCGGGCATTTAGAGGGGGCAAGCCTGGGCGTGCCACTTGAAGGGCTGTGAGGTCAGCATTTGGAGGGCTCTCCACATCTGGGCCAACGGGCACCACATAGTTCCTGTTATGTCTTTTGAGGAAGTTGTGCAATATGCAACAGGCAAGAACTATGTGGTTCAGTTTGTATTCTGCCAAGTTAATAGCCGTCAAGAACAGGCGGAAGCGGCTGGCCAGGATGCCAAAAGTGTTCTCCACAACTCTTCGGGCTCTGGATAGCCTGTAGTTGAAGACCCTCTGGTCTGGGGTGAGGGTCCTCATCGGGAACGGCCTCATCAGATGGGGAGTCAACGCAAACGCTTCATCTGCGACAAAGACGAAGGGGAGTCCTTCAGCATTCTCCTCTGGAGGTGGCAAGCACAGACTGCCACTTTGGAGACGCCAGTAGAACTCCGTGTGCGCAATGGCACCACCATCCGAGATCCGGCCGTTCATCCCCACGTCCACATACATAAACTCGTATGTCGCCGACACCACCGCCAACATCACTACACTATTAAACCCCTTATAATTATAATAGTAGGACCCCGAGTTGGGCGGTGGGACGATGCGGACGTGTTTCCCATCAATTGCCCCTCCACAGTTTGGAAAGTCCCAACGGCTGGCAAAGTGGGAGGCCACAGTCTGCCATTCCTGTGGCGTGGAAGGGAACTGTGGAGTGAAACAAGAAAAAAAAATAGTCACTTTGCACATAAACATTGCAAGCAGATTAGACAATCAACATCTTGGAACAAGAGCATTCTTTAAAATTTGAGGCTGGAAAGTATTTGCACAGAAAAGTAGAGGCTCCCCTTCACAGATTAATCACCCCCCATCAATCCCCCCACTTCTGATGGGCCATTGCCAATAACTAGGGTTTTGGGGGGGGGGTTGGACAGGTAACCCTCTGCACTTCATTGATTGGCAAATGGCTCAATAATGTGTGCTAGTTTGGCCAGACCCTCACTTAACACTATTGGCAGCCCCCAGGAAAGCTAAAATAACATTTCAAACCCCCCCCCCCCCCCCCCCCCCCCCAAAAAAGGAAAGCACATTGTGACATTCTGAAATTACCAAGCAAGCTAATAGGAGGGAAAGAACACAAAAAAAGAGGAAATGGAAAGTATGGAGGCAGCCCCTTGCACTACATGCTTTGCAGAATTCATCCCTAAAGATGCCCACTATAAAGAGGCAGGTATATAGTGTGTATTGACCTTGGGAAAGCCAGCAGATAGAGGATTGGTACCATCTGACAGAGCAGTTGGGGGAGGGGGTTCCTAATGATTTTGCCCCCCCCCCCACCCACAAAAAAAAAAAAAGGGGCTCTACATGAAGTAAACCACACAGCAAACATTTGTGCATATTTTAGGGGGTGTTTGGGGGCAAACAATACTATGCAGCAGACAAAAGACATTGCTTAAGTGACTAGGCCATAGGTGTCTATTGGGGCAGAAGAGCATGCTGGTGAGGTAAGTGAAGGGAAAAATGCATGAAGGAGAAAAGGGGTACAGCATATTAGAGCATATTGCAATCATGGTAATTAGGGAAGGAGGTCAAAAATACAAGACATTAGCAAACAGAGCATACATAGAAGGGAATAGTAAAGGAGAAATGTTACCTTAATATAGTCCTCCTGCAGGACCTCGATGATGGCAGAACAGGTCTCTGGAATAATGATTCCCAGGGCTTGGGGAGAGATACCTGAAGAGAACTTCAAATCCTGAAGACTTCTCCCTGTCGCCAAGTACCTCAACGTGGCAACAAGCCTCTGCTCCGGAGTAATGGCTTGTCTCATGCAGGTATCCTGCCGGCTGATAAAAGGGGTCAGCAAAGCCAAAAGACGGTGAAAATCGGGGTCCGTCATCCGGAGAAAGTTCCTGAAATCATCAGGATTATTCTCCCGGATCTCACGAAGCAAAGGCATGTGCGAGAACTGATCACGCTGAAGCAACCAATTCTTGGTCCACATCCTCCTCGTCACTCTGTTCATGGACGGGTCTTGGCTCAAAGCTAAAAGCCCGACACCAATTCCGCGTACAGCACGAACTCGGCGACGAGTACGCACGGGAAACATCGCTCACAAGGTCACAAAAGGTCGGCTGGTCAGAACGGACAAACAGAAAGCACCGATAAACAGCAAGGCCTGAAAGAACGAAATGAATACCAGAAACGAGCAGACAATAAGCAGTGAAAATCAAAGCGTCCTATATCAAGATATAGGCCGCAATGACCAACAAATGCGAACTGACTACTACTAATAAACAGATACGCACGACAAGCACAAACTGAAGAGCAGTAACGATCTGAGTCACAAAACTGAGAAGCGCGAATCTTAAGTCACCAAACTTCGACTAACTCGCGATAAACACGGGATCAGCAGAAGGAGCCCAACGGGTGCCTGACGTGGTGCTGAACTTCCCTTTTCTAGTCTCGTGGAAGACGACTTACGTCACAACGTTCTTGCAGACCGGATATTCCGACAACGTTGTCCGACCGTGTGTACGCAACACCAACATCGGACAAAGTACGACGGACAGGATCCGACCGACCTGGTCCTCGGATAATCCGCGCGTGTGTATGGGGCTTTAGTTTGAAGTTTTGACTTAAAATTGTCCCGAGTCCGGCAGACAATACCGCCGTCTGTGTGCTAGTCCGCGGGACTTTTGAAATGAACGGACTTGGAAAGTCCGTTCATTTCGAATGTGACTCTAGGTAGACGGAACTAGCGAAGGAGGATGCTGGGACTGTGACATCATATGGGGGCGGGGTCACCATGTGACATGAGTCGGTGGCCCCTATATAACTGGCAGCGCAACACGTCTGAGCCATTAGAAGAGGAGACGGCGACGAGTCAACATCGGAAGAAGGAAGAAGAACAAGAAGCAGAAGAAGAAGAAGCAGAAGCAGAAGGCGACAGCGACGGCGACAGAAGCCTGGGCCACCGCTAGTAAAAGAGCTGGAAGAAGAAAGCGGAGGCCTGGCAAGAAGAACAGAAGAGCGGGACAAGACCCCCGAAGGTGGAACAAGACCCCCAGATGACGGTGGCGACGAAGGAGAAAGCCGGGCTCCTCCGCTAGTAAAAGAGCTAGCAGAAGATAGCGACAGAGTCCGGCAAGAAGACCCCCCCAAGACGGAAGAAGACCCCCGGAGCTGTGCAATAAAGTATTTTTAAAAATTTGTGTTGTTTTTTTTTTTTTTACACTTTTTTTCCCTTAGGTGAATGGGTAGGGGTAAAAAAATTGGTAAAACTGTTCAAATCAATGATGAATAAATGATTTTGTCAGTGATTCACTACTGAGTTGTATGAAGGTTAGTTGCACGCGCCATGGATTTTGGCTTAAAATTCAAACATGTGCACACCGACATTCAACCTGTAGGTAGGGGTAAAAACATTGGTAAAACTGTAATAAATAAAAACAAATTTGTACCTAACATGTATAGAAAATTGTTTTTGTTTTAGGTAGAGTAGAGAAAAACTAGAACTATTGTCAAGTATGCTACCTGCTAGGTAGAGTCACCCTTTCTATGTGTCCTGGTGACAAGTCCAAAATTGTTCAGCTACCAATTTTATACATTACAAATGTCAAATAGGGGATTTATCTTCACTTTTTAGAGTTTGCCTCTTACTTCACAATGCATCTCTGGTTCAGAAAGTTTAGGGAAATGTCCTGAATGGGAAACAGACATAGTTACAAAGTTTAACCACTTGCTTACTGGGCACTTAAACCCCCTCCTGCCCAGACCAATTTTCAGCTTTCGGTGCTCTCACACTTTGAATGACAATTACTCAGTCATGCAACACTCTACCCAAATTAATTTTTTGCCCTTTTTTTCCACAAATAGAGCTTTCTTTTGGTGGTATTTGATCACCTCTGTGGTTTTTATTTTTTTTGCGCTATAAATGAAAACATTTTGAAAAAAAAAACACACTTTTCTTTGTTTCTGTGATAAAATTTTGCAAATTATTAATTTTTCTTCATAAATTTTGGCCAAAATTTATACTGCTACATATCTTTGGTAAAAAAAATAACCCAAATTAGTGGATATTATTTGGTCTTTGTGAAAGTTAGAGAGTCTACAAGCTGTGGTGCAAATCATACAAAATTGATCACACCTGATGTACTGGTGGCCTATCATTTCTTGTGACCCGAACAAGCCAGGAAAGTACAAATACCCCTCAAATGACCCCTTTTTTGAAAGTAGACATTCCAAGGTATTTAGTAAGAGGCATGGTGAGCTCTTTGATGTTGTAATTTTTTCCCACAATTCTTTGCAAAATTAAGATTTTTTTTTTCCCACAAAATTGTCATTGTAATAGGTGATTTCTCTCACATGGCATGTGTATACCACAAATGACACCCCAAAATAAATTCTGCTACTCCTCTTGAGTATTACGATACCACATGTGTGGGACTTTTCCACAGCCCAGCCACTTAGAGAGGCCCAACATGCAGGGAGCGCCATCACGTGTTCTAGGAGCATAAATTACACATCTAACTTATTGACTAACTATTACACTTTTGAAGGCCCTGGAGCACCAGGACAATGACACGTGACACTGATGACAGATGGCACTGATAAGTGGCACTGATGACACGTGACACTGATGTGGCACTGATGACAGATGCCACTAATACGGGGCACTGATGACACGTGACACTGATGACAGATGGCACTAATATGTGGCACTGATGACATATGGCACTTATACGTGCACTGACACGTGGCACTAATACGTGGCACTTATACGTGGCACTGATGACAGATGGCACTAATATGTGGCACTGATGACAGATGGCACTATGTGGCACTGATGACATTTGGTACTGATGTGGCACTGATGACAGATGGCACTTATACGTGGCACTGATGACAGATGGCACTTATACGTGGCACTGGGAACAGATGGCACTGACAGGTGGCACTGGGGACAAATCGCACTGGGGACAGGTGGCACTGGGGACAAATGGCACTGGGGAAAGGTGGCACTGGGGACAGATGGCACTAACAGTTGGCACGGGGACAGGTGTCAGTGGGGACAGGTGTCAGTGGGGACAGATGGCAGTGGGGACAGATGGGGCAGTAGGGTCAGATGGCACTTTAATTTCGTCGTTCTTTTTTTTCCTGTACTTACGGCCGATGCAGCCATTCATCTCTCCCTCCTCACACGCTGTCTCTGTGTGAGGAGGGAGAGTGACGCTGAGAGATGATCTCATATGTAAACAGGAGGACGTCCAGGGAGGCCCTCCCAGCAGGGAGCATCCGCGCTGTAGCTGTCTTTCGGCTATAGCGCGAAGTGGTTAAGGTTCATAAAAGACAGGTCCATCCAGTTAAACCTGTTCTGTTCTGTGTGTATGTGTGTGATTTGTATCCAGGAAGTGAACAGGCAGCAGCTTCAGCGGCCCACAGTTAAAATGGTTGCAGTCAGACTGTAGTGTAGGGAGATTTCTGCAACATATTTGGCAAGTACAGAATCACAGTATATATAAAATAATATGTCAAGTGGTTGGAGGGAAGCTTCAGAATCGCAAAGATGTTTTTATTACAAATTATGTGAGCAGACTGCAGTTCCTCTTTAAGTTTAAAGCGTTAGTTCACCTTTTCCCCAAAAACTGCCTACGTAGATAAAGGGCATCTGTAGATAAAAACAAACTGTAAGCTTTGACTAAGCCTTCGTTCACATCGGCGTGATTGCACATGCGATTTGACATGTCAAATCGCAGTCTATTTCCAGCACTGTGCCAATCAGTGGGATGCAGACTTCGCGACGCAGCACCGATTTCCAAAAGTAGTTCCGGCACTACTTTTGGTGACTTCGGTGGCGTTTCTATAGACATCTGTGCATGAACCCACACAGATGTCTTTCAAATTGCCGCTGAACACGCACTGAAATGCGGGTTTGAAATCGTGTGGGCAGTAGTGTATTTAGGTTTTGTGCTGCCCTAGGTCTGATTAAATTCGTGTTCCCCCTAATTTAAATATGTCCCACCCCTTCCTGTCAAGGACACACCCTTTGCTGTTTACGACCTGCCCTGAAATTTTCGAGTGGGGACACTAGTTCTGAGGGCCTGGGGGGGGGGGGGGGGCAAATGGATTCCCCTAATTTGCATAGATTTCGTCTCACTTCCTGTTTGGCTATGGGGCAGGAAGTGAAGGGAAATCTCTGCAATTGGACAGGGATGGTAAAAAATAAACTGACAGGGGCTATAACCCTCCCTTATTCTATCCAAAATGAAAAATAAAGTGTTACCTATAGTTCTACTTTAAGCACAAATTTCTGATAATTTTATGGAGAGGACTAAGAAGATATAACCATGCCAATGGTGCAGCAGAAAACATATAGCACAGCGAGGAAGGTTTGTGGTCCAGGATGATAGGACAGTCAAAATTAGAAGCGGCGCCCCCCCCACAGTTGCGGAATGCAAGCCACCCGCATACCGGAAGCAGTGTGGCCGCTTTATGGGGGCTCTAAACTAATTTGCCTCTCAGCCCAGTCTACCCTATAAGACTGGTGCTACACTAACAGTGAAGAGCAAGTCGGCAGGGACTCTTTCCGTGCTGCCCCCCTGCACAGTGCTGCCCTAGGCCTGGCCCTTGTCCGCCCAGGCCAGGATACAGCGTTGCGTGTGAGTTCAGCTGAACTCACACGATTTCAAACCCATGTTCAGTGTGAAGGAGGGCTATAGGTGTAGACCATTTACATACATCATGAGGCCTCACCTGAAAACTCCCAGGAAGCTGATAGGATTTTGCTAAGTGAGGCCCAGCTTATACTGTTCACCTTCACAGGAGTGAGCTCTTTCTCTGATTCAAACCTCCTCACATGTGCTTTCTCACCCCTGATACCGTAGCTCTGAGCTCTGCATTCACTCCTGTGATGGCTAAGCAAGGCCCAGCTGTTACTGTTTACCATCACAGGAGAGAACCATGAGCTCTGAGCTAAGGCATCAGGGGAAAAAAAGCACATGTGAGAAAAATTGAATCAGAGAAAGAGCTCACTCTTGTGAAGGTGTGAACAGTAATAGCTGAGCCTCATATAGCAACGTCAGGTCAGGCTTCATGAGGTACACAAATGGTCCACACCTATAGCATGGGAATTATTCAACTTTAGTCAAAGCTGCACAGTTTGTTTTTATCTACAGGTGCCCCTTATCTGCCCAGCCAGTTTTTTTCAGAAAAGTGGAAACCCTTCTAACCTCAAATCATGGCTGGGTGTCCTCTTCAGGGACCTTAGCATAAACAGTTGATTGCACTTAATGGAGTCACCTTTGATATACTTGTAACACTACCCCTGTAGGGGTTGCAGATGATAGGGTTCCCCACTGCTGCACAACCAGGCCAACAGTAACTTCCACACATTCTACAGACACAAAGGAACAGTCCCTGAGCTTTGTTTTTAGGTTTTATTAGGGGGGTAATAACTTGGATGGGGATAGGAATTATGGGATGCCCAACTTGACAGCAACAAAACCAGGGACAACTTCCTCCCTATATACAACTCCACTTGATTCTTCTCCTTTACTCTGTACAACTCCAAATCATTCCTCCTTGGTCTGTACAGCTCTGATTCCTCTTTAGTAGGTTACAGTCTCTGTTAGATCAACAACAGACCCTTACAGGCTCTAACTCTAAGTCCCTTAGAAAGTAGCACAATGTGTTGTGAACTGCATCAAGGAGCACCTCCAACTCCCTTGTAGAGACTGGTCCTACTGTAGGAAATGCTAGCCCACCTGGCTGCTTCTCCACCAACCCACCTGGCTGCTTCCTTACCAGTCTCCCCAACTGACTCTGTGGAGATCTCCCAGGGCAAGGTTATGGAAGATTCAAGCACACTGCTATCTTCCAGAGAGACCTTCTACATGTGGCAGTCTCTTCCTTTGTAAGTCCCTGCCCCATGCTGTAGTACTGTGACTGTCCTCCTTGCCCCTGCTGCCTCTCAGGGAAGACTCATTCGAAGCTTTTTCCTGTTGTCAGGATCCTCCCTGGCCAGCATCCGAGCCCTGCCCAAGGCAGAGCATCCCCCCAAGACTAGGGAGTTTGCCTCAAGGGCCACCGACAGTCCCTTCAGCACTCAATCTTCATCTTCCACCCAACTTCCCTGCTGGCATGACTCATCCATTTTTAAGGGCTCACTTAGTGCCCTGCCAGGCCCACCACCTGGGGATTGGCTAAGTTCTTCTAAATATGCAGAACAACTCTCCTAGCCTCCGCCCTCCAGCTTCCAAAATGTTCTCCAACTTTCCATAACTGGGGGAGGCACCAGAGAGCTGCCTGCATGAGTCATCCAGCCCTGAACTCTAAATGTGTAAGTGTAAATTCTCCTGCACTCACACTAGTAGCACACTAGAGGGTGCTATATAATTGTACATAAAAATAAAACAAAATGTTTTTAATCCTTTCCTACTCTATTCAAAATTACAAAAAAAAAGTATTGGCTATATGTACTCTTTGATCTTTAATCACTTTTTATTGACAATTGCAAATATTACTATGGATAGAAAACACAGCTTGCAATTGCAGAAAGTTGCATCTGAGTTATAGGTATTGCACACTTTTAGGTGCAAGCAACAGAATATAGTACAGCTTAAAGGACAACTGCAACCCCCTATCTTTCTCCAGACCCAACTACTGGTTGGTATATAACTAAGCTCTATTTCTTTCTCTCGTGATTTCCTGTAACAAGAGCTCTTCAGCAGTACAGAACAAATGCACTATTCCCCAACAGTCTATTGTACAGTGACTGCAGATGAAGGTACTGTTCCTCACTTTCAGCTTATACATTTACACAGAGTGTGAGTTCTATTTACAACTACTGAATACATCACAGGAAAAGTTTGATTCTTCTTTGGCCATTGTTCAGAGATTGAACACAATCATTGCCTCTGTGCAGTCTGATCTTCCCATTCTCATTTTCAGTACTGCAGAATGTTCTGTCTCTTTGAGTCATATTCTTTATCACTGCTGTATCAAGCAATACCTCTGAGTATCTCACACTTTGAGTCTGCTGGTAAATGTTTCTCTTTGATAAAGATGAACCTTTTGAAAGTATTCTTCTTATTTTGCAGGTCTGTCTTTGGATGTTGTGAGGCTGGAATTTAGTTTAACGAGTCCTGGAGGTTTTATTAAATTTTGTCCACCATTGAACCAAATGATTAAAATATTGGACTTTTGTAATTTTAGGCATTTTTTGTGGAAGGTGGAAAGCCAGATTTCCAGAAGATTAAAAGACAGAAAGGATTCTTGGTCAAGGGAGGCACTTTAGTCTTCATGTTTGGTTCATCTTACAACATCTTTAGAAGGATTTGGAAGTTTTCGGTGTACAGTAAAGATTTTTCATTAAAAAAAAACATAATCATAGTGTAGGAATAATTTAAATAGACTGTGTTAAAAATATAATGGAACCTAACATCCAATTTGCTTTATGCGAAAGAGGCATTTATTATGATTATGTTTGCAATGGTTTGGGGAGCTAGTCAATTGAAGATATTAAAGACGCATTTTCATGATCTGGCTATAATTTTCCTAAGCACGTAAGACATTCTGCTGGAAAAACCTTGTACATAAAAAACTGCTGTGTTACATAAAATGGTCCAATTGCATAAAGACAACTATTTTTGTTGAGATCAGATATAATGTACCAAGGTTTTTTCTGGAATGTCACTAGGTGCACACTTGTGTTGTAATCATTAATTCAAAAATAAAATAACTTCCCATAAGCCTCATTTATTATTAGCTAGATGACCCATCAAAATGTATTATCTGGTTAACAGTCCTATAAGTTACTGTATTGGATGGGTGGTGATGAAAATGTGGAGCCAGGTCAGGTAGAAGTTACTTAACAAAGGGGGGGGGGGTCCAGCCCCTGAAACCTTGTGTTTTTTTCAAGTCCAATGTCTTTTTGACTGCTAGGTATACTGCTTTTTGCCAACTGTTATTAATTCATCATTTTAATTTGTATGGTTTACCTTCTATATGGTTCTTAGCAAACTGGTTCTCTGCCATGTTAACAATAAATTATTATTCACTGTACACACGCTAGTTTTTTTGAAATGCTGATAGATCATCAATATGTATATATAAGGATATTGCTGTATCACTTTTTATGAAACATATTTAAGCTGCAATTAACCCAAAAACAAAAAAAAGCATTTATTTGCAGCTTTCCAGTTTTTAGAGATAGTGGCTGCATTTGTGTTTTTTTCCCCTTGCTTTTCACCTATTAATTTGGCTAGGGTGAAAACACTCACTCACTGTATTGTATCTATGGAGGGAGCTGTGATCATCACACAGGGTGGCCTTCAAACATATCCTACTCTCTTCATCTCCATTGAAAAGGGGAGGGGGGAATAGTACTTTAAAGATAGAAGTGCAGCTGACAGGAATTTTTCTGT
The DNA here is from genome assembly GCA_028564925.1 of Lithobates sylvaticus. Taxonomy (NCBI): domain Eukaryota; kingdom Metazoa; phylum Chordata; class Amphibia; order Anura; family Ranidae; genus Lithobates; species Lithobates sylvaticus. Next base: position 129,946,264 of record CM053033.1, on the reverse strand, counting down.
ACTTCCTGTTCCTGTAATGCGGCGTACACACGGTCGGAATTTCCGATGGAAACAGTCCGATGGGAGCTTTTCATTGGATTTTCCGACCGTGTGTATGCTCAACGGTCTTTTTCTGTCGGAATTTCCGACGGACTTTGAATTGAGAACCTGTTCTCAATTTTTCCGACGGAAAACCTTTCTATCGGATTTTCCGATCGTGTGTATGCAATTCCGACACGCAAAATTCCGACGCATGCTCGGAAACAATTCGACGCATGCTCGGAAGCATTAAACTTCCCTTTTATAGTGCTGTCAAACGCGTTTTATGCCGCTGTGTTATTGACCATCGGAATTTGGTGTGATCGTGTGTAGGCAACACAGCTTGAGCGGAATTCCGTCGGAAAAACCGTCAGAGTTTTTTCCGACGAGAATTCCGATCGTGTGTACGCGGCATAAGAGTTGCACCTATATTTTATGTTCCTGCACATTGTGCACTATGATTTGTTTCACACTGATGACTGGATCTAAAAAGTGATTTATGATTTGATTTACAATAGATCACTTTGCAGATTGCCATTTAGAGCTGGTTTACAGGTGATACTGCCACCTCCTGAACACCTGTTTTTCGATTCAAAGGGGCATTTTACATCAAAATACCCTGCACATCTGCCATAGCCACATTTGGCATGCAGTTGTGCTGCAGTCCTACTGACTTTAAAGGATGCTTTTGCCAGGCATAATGCCTGCTGAATATGACATTCCGAGTTAATACTAGGGATGAGCCAAACAACCCCCCCCCCGGTTCAGTTCACACCGGAAAATGCGAACAGGTAAAAAATGTGTGCGAACACGCGAACACCATTAAAGTCTATGGGACACGAACTTGAATAATCAAAAGTGCTAATTTTAAAGGCTTATATGCAAGTTATTGCCATAAAAAGTGTATGGGGACCTGGGTACTGCCCCAGGGGACATGTATCAATGCAAAAAAAAAGCTGTTTTTTCAGGAGCAGTGATCTTAATAATGCTTAAAGTGAAGCAATAAAAATTAAATATTCCTTTAAATATAGTGCCTGGGGGTCCCCTTAGTCTGCCTGTAGAGTAGCGCATGTTTCTGATGTTTATTACAATCCTGCAGCAAAATTACATTTCTAAAGGAAAAAATGTAATTCAAAATTGCTTGCGGCTGTAATGTATTGTCGGCTCCTGGTAATATACAGTGGTGTGAAAAAGTGTTTGCCCCCTTCCTCATTTCCTGTTCCTTTGCATGTTTGTCACACTTAAGTGTTTCGGAACATCAAACCAATTTAAACAATAGTCAAGGACAACACAAGTAAACACAAAATGCAATTTGTAAATGAAGGTGTTTATTATTAAAGGTGAAAAAAAATCCAAACCATCATGGCCCTGTGTGAAAAAGTGATTGCCCCCTAAACCTAATAACTGGTTGGGCCACCCTTAGCAGCAACAACTGCAACCAAGCGTTTGCGATAACGTGCAATGAGGCTTTTACAGCATCCTGGAGGAATTTTGGCCCACTCATCTTTGCAGAATTGTCCTCATTCAGTTACATTAGAGGGTTTTCGAGCATGAACGGCCTTTTTAAGGTCATACCACAACATCTCAATAGGATTCAGGTCAGGACTTTGGCTAGGCCACTCCAAAGTCTTCATTTTGTTTTTCTTCAGCCATTCGGTGGTGGACTTGCTGGTGTGTTTAGGATCATTGTCCTGCTGCAGAACCCAAGTTCGTTTCAGCTTGAGTACACGAACAGATGGTCGGACATTCTCCTTCAGGATCTCTTGGTAGACAGCAGAATTCATAGTTCCTTTTATCACGGCAAGTCTTCCAGGTCCTGAAGCAGCAAAACAGCCCCAGACCATCACACTACCACCACCATATTTTACTGTTGGTATAATGTTCTTTTTCTGAAATGCAGTGTTCCTTCTACGCCAGATATACTTGGACACACACCTTCCAAAGAGTTACACTTTTGTCTCATCGGTCCACAGAATGTTGTCCCAAAAGTCTTGGGGATCATCAAGATGTGTTGTGGAGAAATTGAGACGAGCTTTGATGTTCTTTTTGCTCAGCAGTGGTTTTCTCCTTGGAACTCTGCCATGCAGGCCATTTTTGCCCAGTCTTTTCCTGATGGTGGAGGCATGAACGCTGACCTTAACTGAGGCAAGTGAGGCCTGCAGTTCCTTGGACGTTGTTGTGGGGTCTTTTGTGACCTCTTGGATGAGTCGTCGCTGCGCTCTTGGGGTAATTTTGGGCGGCCGGCCACTCCTGGGAAGGTTCACCACTGTTCCATGTCTTCCCATTTGTGGATAATGGCTCTCACTGTGGTTCGCTGGATTCCCAAAGCTTTGGAAATGGCTTTATAACCCTTTCCAGACTGATAGATCTCAATTACTTTCTTTCTCAATTGTTCCTGAATTTCTTTGGGTCTCGGCATGATGTGTAGCTTTTAAGGATCTTCTGGTGGACCTTACTGTGTCAAGCAGCTCCTATTTAAGTGATGCCTTGATTGTGAACAGGTGTGGCAATAATCAGGCCTGGGTGTGGCTAGAGAAATTGAACTCAGGTGTGGACAACCACAGTTATAGTATGTTTTAACAAGGGGGGCAATCACTTTTTCACACAGGGCCATGATGGTTTGGATTTTTTTTCACCTTTAATAATAAACACCTTTATTTACAAATTGCATTTTGTGTTTACTTGTGTTGTCCTTGACTATTGTTTAAATTGGTTTGATGTTCCGAAACACTTAAGTGTGACAAACATGCAAAGGAACAGGAAATGAGGAAGGGGGCAAACACTTTTTCACACCACTGTAGATGAAAAACCATTGAAAAAAAATGGCGTGCGATTCCCCCCCCAGTCCATACCAGGCCTTTCGGGTCTGGTATGGATATTAAGGGGAACTCCACGGCAATTCTTTTTTTAAAAATGGCGTGGGTCTTCCCCAAAATCCATACCAGGCCCTTCAGGTCTGGTATGGATTTTAAGGGGAACCCCACGCCAAAATGAAAATAAAAATGGTCTGGGGTACCCCCAAAATCCATACCAGACCCTTATCCGAGTGCCTCCCCTCCTGAACCATAGCAGGACACATGCCCTCAACATGGGGCATGTGTCCTGCACCTTATCCCCATGTTGATGGCTAGTATGTTTAGGGGGGTGACCTATATTACAATTGGAAAAGGATCTATGGGTACTGTTATATGTTAGTAGATTGAGTGGATTTCAATTTCTTAATTTAGGCCCCCAGGCTTTAGACTGTCTAGTGTAGTGTAGTCTAGTGTAGATCCAGAAAGTTTCCCTCTCGCACAGACGCTTGATGCATTCTGCTCGAGGGAAACTTCCAGGAATGGTCTCTATGGCCCAGACCTGTAGGGCACTAGAGGAGCCCTTATGGAATTCAGTGAAATCCGGTGAGGTTACTATTGCTTTCAATGGAGCGGCTATGTTCCCTAAACCTTTTTCAGTAGGGGTTCTAGTGGTACGACCTACGTAGAGCAGGCCACAGGGGCAAGAGAGGCAATATACTGCAAATTCTGTTGAGCAGTTAAAGAATTCACCCAGGGGGTATGTTTTACCCTTTGTAGGGAATTGTATTTGTCTGTGTTGGATGAATTTGAAGGTAAGGCATTTGAACTTGCAGCATTGATACATTCCCTTTATTTCTAGTGCCTGCCTAATCTAGTTCAATCTATCTCCGTTCACACACTATACACGGCTGCTATGTAAGCAGCCTTATATAGTGTGGGGTGTGGACTTAGTCTTCCTGAGCCATGATTGGCCAAAGGCACCCTGCCTTTGGTCAATTATGGCTTTCACAAGAGTGCGCTGTGATTGGCCAATCATCAGACGTGAATGCACTTATGTTCGACTGGAACCACGGGCTCATCCCTAGTTAAAACTAGTGCGCCCTGCCACAAAGCATCTAAATGTTACTAGTCTACTTGCAAATCAGACAGGGAACCGACAGTACCAGAATTGTAGTATCTATAGACTTTGAAAAGGCCTTTGATTCGGTCGACTGTCAGTACATGGTAATGGTTCTGGAGGTAATGGGTTTCGGGCCGCAGTTTCGGAAATGGGTGTCTCTGCTTTATAAGAGTCCAAGAGCAGCAATCCGGTTGGGGACATCCACATCAAATTTTTTTGAGGTGGGTAGAGGGACTCGTCAGGGGTGCCCGCTATCCCCCTTTTTGTTCTCTCGCCCTGGAACCTCTAGCGGTTGCCCTTAGGTCGGACAAGGATATAAAATCCATCCGGGTGGGTACAATAGAGGAAACTCTGGCACTGTACGCAGACGATATGCTGCTGTTCCTTGATGATCCGGGGGAGTCCCTGAAAAAGGCCCTAGGGATCATTGACCACTTTGCCACCTTTTCCGGTTTAAGGGTAAACTGGGGCAAGTCCTCCATTATGCCGATAGATCCCAAAGCTCAGTCGAAGGCTGATCCAAATTTACCACTCCTATGGGTCACATCCTTTAAATACCTGGGTGTCCAAGTAACAGCAAACGTGCAAGATTACGTATCCCTTAACTTACTCCCCTTAATTACACTGCTGAAGCAAAAAGCACAGACGTGGTCTAAACTCCCACTGTCCTTAATAGGTAGAATCAGTCTATTGAAAATGAAGTTCCTCCCTGTTGTACTCTATTTCCTGCGACACGCACCTGTCTGGATTCCGAAATCCTTCTTTCGGAAGCTGGATAGCATGGTCTCCACTTTTCTATGGGCGCCCAAACCCCCAAGGATAGGACTCAAGGTACTACAGGAATCAAGGGATCAGGGGGGCTTAGCGTTGCCGGACTGGCAAAAATACTACTTGGCCGGACAAATGTTTTTTGCCCGCAGGTGGTTAACTGCTGATGATGGAGACGCAGCTACGGTTTTGGAGGCCGCCCATCTGGGGTCATATGACAGTCTCCGATTTGCATTGTTTAGAGGACTTAGATCTGAACTGCCACTGACATTAACAATGAAGGCCACCATTAAGGCATGGGTGATGGCGGTGAAGGTGGCATGCCCCAGCTATGGGGGAATGTTGCCCTCAACCCCCATTTGGATGAACCCAACATTACCCCAGTTCTACAATTTACCAGATCCCATGATATGGGCAGTAAAGGGAATCAAGACACTGAAAGATATAACATCCTATGGCGAGTTACAATCTTTCCCCCAATTACAATCAAGACATGACCTTCCCAACTCTTATCTATTTCGATTTTTACAGGTTCGGCACGCCTTTCAGGTGCAGTTTCATGAGCGGAGAGTGGAATCCTTACCCTCGGCTCTTGAAACAATGCTGACAAACGACGAACTAACAAAACCTCTTTCAGAAACGTATAAAGAATTCTTCAAGATAACCCCAAAGGCAGTCACTAGATGTAAGGAAAGATGGGTGAGTGAAGTTCCGGATGTACTAGGCGAGGACTGGGATGACCTGTGGACCCAACCGTTCAAGCACTTAGTGTCCGCCAGGGATAGGTTGATTCAGTTCAAATTTTTGCACAGGAGCTATTACACTCCTGCCAGATTGGGTAAAATCTTCCCCACGGCCTCAACGGAGTGTTGGAGATGTCTCCACGCACCTGCTGACACTGATCACATTTTTTGGCACTGCCCTCATATCCAAAGATTCTGGAATGATATTGTGTTATGTGTTTCAGAATTAATTTCAGTTCCTATACCGAAGACCATCAAGGTCTGTCTCCTGGGTCTAGTAGATGATGTAGTGCCCACACGGGCCATGCGCACAATGTTGAATGTCCTCTTCTTCTATGGAAGAAAAGCTATTTTGCTGGCCTGGAAAAACTCTTAGGCTCTGAGCACCTCCGCTTGGAAAGGTCTGGTAAACTCAATGTTACCTTACTATAAAGCAACATATGAAGCCAGGGGCTGTAGGAACAAATTCGAAAAAATATGGCACTCATGGTTTAACTCCAGCACCACCGTAGGGTGAGGGACAGGAGGCTGACGGGCACTGGGCCAGATGGATTCATCATAATATGTAACATAATACTTAACATATGGTACGCAAAGTGGTAATTCCTGTTAGGGATGGTACCGTAGACTGTTCATAACAGCACCACGCATACACTAGTAACAGGAAACGATGGATCCTTCAGAATATCGAGATGTGACTGGTAGGGGTGGGAGGGGAGGGGGGGTTGGGGGGATTAGATAGCAGATTATTGTTAGATAGGTAGGCCACTTGGCCTAGGTTTGGATACTGTCCTGGATGGACATATCCACTGTTGTATGTCTTGTTTAAAAAAACTTAATAAAAAGATTTAAAAAAAAAAAAAAATGTTACTAGTCTGAACTGCCTTATTTAGAGCATATAGAGCAAACAACAGATGTAGGCATCACTACCAGGACGCAAATGCCGTTTTTTTTACGGTGGCCCTTTTCATCTGGGAATTTGGCCTAAAAGTTCTTTCCACAATATCCAACTGAGTGCTTCATATTTCTCTGCAAAAGGTGCAAACTCATACCACATCTAAGGATTGGTAAACTGTAAAATATGTGAAGTTTGTTCTTGGGTTTGAATATCCTTTCACATTTACCTGGTCTGTACACTTCACTACACATAAAATAGTGTATCCTTTGCTGGTTTTTAGAAAAGAATCTTATCAGAGTTTTAAGCTCTAATTTACTGTATGTCATTGATGACATGTGCAAACCAGTTCTTTGAATATTAATTTAGAGGTAATGGCTTTATTACCTCCTGCCAGTAGATCCATTATTTCCCCACTAACTGTAACAAGCCAAACTGTCCAGCAAAAGAGGCGGTTACATTTATAGGAAGTCTCAGTCCCAGCAAGGAACATTGACTGTGGCAGATTGGATAAAAACAAAGGGAGTCCACTGCCATGCAAATTTGGAAGCTAGTGGTCACTGTAATAAAAACAAGGTTTTAGATAGGAGCAGGATCATAGTTACATACAGTAGTTAGCCAGGTTGAAAAAAGACAAGTCCATCTAGTTCAACCAAAAAAAATACAATCCCATATACACAATCCTATACCCACAGTTGATCCAGAAGAAGGCAAAAAAAAAAAAACCCAGCAAAGCATGATGCTATTTGCTCCAGCAAGGTAAAAATGTCTTCCTGATCCCCCGAGAGGCAATTGGATATTCCCTGGATCAACTTTACCTATAATTGTTAGTATCCAGTTATAATATGTACATTCAGGAAAGAATACCGGCTATTTTAAAGCAAACTAATGAGTTGGCCAGAACCAGCTCTTGAAGGAGTCTATTTCATGTTTTCACAGCTCTTGCTGTGAAGGAACCTTTCCATAATTGAATTAAATCTTTTTTCTTCTAGATGTAAAGAGTGCCCCCTTGTCCTCTTGATCAACAGATTTTTGTGAAACAATAACACCAAAACCAAAAACCTTTCACAACTACATTTACAAAGCAAAAAGGGAGCTACTAACACAAGCTTAGTCACTGGGTCACAAGTATTTGAATCTGAAAAGCATAATTTAAGCCGTGCAAAAATGAATAAAAAATTGTTTCTATACATGACAGAGAAAATGAAAAAGAACTCCAGGAATCATTTCACCTTATTAACTGACTATTGGCCAGTTTGGATAAAGTAATTTTGTCATGTGATAACTCTATGGCTGCTGGGGCAGCAGCAATCCACTGTAGTCCCATTAGCTGCATACAGTAAGCAGCGTTGGCTTCTGGTGGGCTAGGAGCAATTTCCACCTGCTGATGGTAAAGAAGAACATTGCTCTCTCTTGTCTCTATGCCACTCTGGAACCATCTTATATTTTTTTCAATGAATACTAGGTGGGCTCTGGTTGATGACATCATGATCACTACCTCAACTAATCACCGCTCGCTTAATATTCATTGGAAATAGAAGAAGGTAGTTCCTGAGTAAAGGAGAGATGGGAGAAAGCAATGCTGTTTTTTTCCAGTGGCACAGGGAAGTCACCCTTGGCCCTCTAGAAGCAAACACATATATAGATAATAACACCAGAGATTGTTGATCCAAAAAATATCTGATTGCCTCCTGGGGATAAGGGACTTTTCCCCCCACTAGAGTAAATAGGGTTTTCTTTTGCCTTCCTCTGGATCAACTGTGGGTATAAGATTGTGTATATAGAAGTTTTCTATTTACTTATTTTTTCTGTTGGTTGAACTAGACGAACTAGATGTATTTTTTAAACCTAACTATGTAACTATGTAATTACAGTGCCTTGGAAAAGTATTCACACCCCTTGAAATTTTCCACATTTTGTCATGTTACAACCAAAAAACGTAAATGTATTTTACTGGGATTTTATATGATAGACCAACCCAAAGTGGCACATAAATGTAAAGTGGAAGGAAAATGATAAATGGCTTTCAAATGTTTTTACAAATAAATATCGAAAACTGTGACGTGCATTTGTATTCAGCTCCCTCTACTCTGATACCCCTAACTAAAATCTAGTGGAACCAAATGCCTTCAGAAGTCATCTTATTAGTAAATAGAGTCCACCTGTGTGTAATTTAATCTCAGTATAAATACAGCTGTTCTGTGAAGCCCTCCGGGGTTTGTTAGAGAACCTTGGTGAACAAACAGCATCATGAAGACCAAGGAACACACCATACAGGTCAGGAAAAAAGTTGTGGAAAAGTTTAAAGCAGGGTTAGTTTGCAAAAAAATATCCCAAGCTTTGAACATCCCACAGAGCACTGTTCAATCCATCATCAAAAAATGGAAGAGTATGGCACAACTGCAAACCTACCACGATATGGCTGTCCACCTAAACTGACAGGCCGGGTGTCACGTACCTGGTTGAGGCTGAGCTGACGGAAGGGCTTTCCCTTACACCTCCTGTCCTGTTTCTTCTGAAGGTGGTGACAGGATATAACAGGGCATGGAGTGGCACGGGTGCCTGGTAGGAGAGCCTGGAGAAAAGATACTTGCAGCGGGTGCCAAGCAGCGGGCAGGTTGGTGGACTGGCCAATGCAGATACACGCCAACAGGTGCAAAACAACAGGCAGACTGGTGGACTGGCAGATGCAGGTACACATCGGCAGGTGCAGGACAGCAGATGGCAGCCAAGCTGGAGGGCAGGTGAATGTAGAGTCTCGGTGTTCAGGCAGGCAGAAGTCGGTAATGATCAAGCAGCGGAGGTACAGAATCAGATCCAGAGAGGAGTCAGGGCAGGCCAGGGTTGGTATCAAGTGAGCAGAGAAGGCACCTGAACAGTAGGCAGAAGGCAGAGTCGGGTCACAAGCCGGGTCAGCAATCAGGTATCAGGAACCAGGAACAAGCAGAGTCAAGCAGGCAGGGTATATACAGGAACAAGCACAGGATCAGGTCACAGATGGTAGAAGCTGATGACCACTCAGCAATCTTCTGGTCTATGGAACCAGTTTAAATAGGCAAGAGGGTGCTGAGTACTCAGGCACGTTCAAGCTAATGCGTATGCGCACGTGCATGGAATACGTTAACGTGTCAGGAATGTCTAGTTGTCAAATACCTATGCACGTGGGTTACGGAACCTCTAGCTGCACTCGAGAATTCCTATTAGCAAGTACACATCTTCTTGCACGTCTTTGTGTACGATTATGCACACGATTTCTCTGACATCGGACCAGGAGAGCATTAATCAGAGAAGCAGCCAAGAGGCCCATGGTAACTCTGGAGAAGCTGCAGAGATCCACAGCTCAGGAGGGAGAATCTGTCTACAGGACAACTATTAGTTGTGCACTCCACAAATGTGGCCTTTATGGAACAGTGGCAAGAAGAAAGCTATTGTTGAAAGAAAGCCAAAAGAAGTCCCGTTTGCAGTTTGCAAGAAGCTATGTGGGGGACACAGCAAACATGTGGAAGAAGGTGCTCTGGTCAGATGAGACCAAAATTTCACGTTTTGGCCCTAAAAGCAAAATGCAATGTGTGGCGAAAAACTAACACTACACATCACCCTGAACACACCATCCCCACTGTGAAACATGATGGTGTCCGCATCATGTTGTGGTGAAGCTGGTCAGAGTTGATAGGAAGATGGAGGGAGCCAAATACAGGGCAATCTTAGAAGAAAACCTGTTAGAGTCTGCAAAGGATGTAAGACTAGGGTGGAGGGTCACATTCCAGTAGGACAACGACCCTAAACATACAGCCAGAGCTACAATGTAATGGTTTAGATCAAAGCATATTCATGTGTTAGATTGGCCCAGTCAAAGTCCATACCTAAATCCAATAGAATCTGTGGCAAGACTTGAAAATTGCTGTTCACAGATGCTCTCCATCCAATCTGACAGAGCTTTTTTGCAAAGAAGAATGGGCAAAAAATTCACTCTCTAGATCTGCAAGCCTGGTAGAGACATACCCAAAAAGACTTGTAGCTGTAATTGCAGCAAAAGGGGTTCTACAAAGTATTGACTGGGGGGCTGAATACAAATGCACACCACACTTTTCACATATTAATTTGTAAAAAAAAATGAAAACCATTATCATTTTCCTTCCGCTTTACAATTATGTGCCACTTTGTGTTGGTCTATAACATTAAATCTCAATAAAATACATTTACGTTTTTGTTTGTAACATGACAAAATGTGGAAAATTTCAAGGGGTATGAACACTTTTTCAAGGCACTGTATATGTAATCTTAATATGTGAGTAACCTTGGGCTATATATTCTATTATCATTTAATGGTTTTCAAATCTGAATGATTACATTTATGCTTAAATGTACTAGAAACAATGATGTAAATGATGTATAAAATTATCCTGGAAATACTGTCCATCACCCGTTAGTCCAGCAAGCTTCCTGAATTCCATATCTTCAGTATTATGGTATCAACCTTATTGTTTTCAGTATCATTTTTAATAGATCCAAGTTCTGCTAAATTTTTGATACCACCAAAATAATTTATATTGGCACTGTGCTATATTACATGAATCTATAACTTTTCTGATGGATAATACAGGATTTAATGTCATATAATTAGGAATAAAGTTAAATCTATTCTGTGGTACAGGGTCATTGCATTCTTGCTCCAAATATATAAATAGCTTGAATGTCAGCAGTGGGTTTTTTTGTTTCTTCATAAGGGCTGAACTGCAAAAACTCTGGATGAATTTTCTCTGGTAGCTCTCCAGGCTTGAGAATTTGACATGCAATGTTAATTTATGGCCTCTGTTCTTGTAATGCATCTCCCAGGAGGAATAACTTGTTACAGTACAGTTCAGCGTGTTATTCGTATGTAACAATAATCCTTCACCATGACACATGGTCTGGGTGTTGAGCTGCAGAAAGGGAGCTGTCACAATTTATACGTAGCAACAGATATGCTGCCTAATCTTGATTTACTTAAATGAAGGCTTAGACTTAAAAAACAAGTAGCTATAAACCTGTAATTCAATTGCAGTTATAAAAAAAGAAAAAACTTCCCCTTCCAATTAACAATTTATTTTATAATCTTAAAAAAAAAATATATATATATATATATATATATATATATATATATATATATATATATATATGTGTATATATATATAGAATTTGCCCTTACAACATTTTTGAATTAGACTTATTGTAGAAAACACACTTTGTGAAGTTGAAATAAAATCTGCTATAATTAATAGGCATGGAGGAAAGGGACATTTCTATTTTACACTGTTTAATGAAGCAGAGTGAATAACTAATCTCATCATGTCAGTGTCACTTTCAGCACTACTGAAGACTTCCCAACCATGGAGAAGGCCTTAAGAAGAAGAGGGACCTGTACATCACATGACTGGCCTGAATACATCTAGAAAAATCAGGTATCCAAAAAACAGCAAAAAGGACAGCCAAGGGGGCCTTGAGGGGTAAAAGGTGGTTGGGTAACAATCCAGAGTTGGGCTTTAAAGAAGAGTTCTTATTAGAAGATCAACATACTTGCTTAACCCCCTGGGAAGTCAGTGCACTGCATTTTGTCCTGAAATCTGTGCAGGAATTGCTTAGGTGTGTTGCCAGATAGCTTTCCTATGTATTTATACATGTTGACCCCCCCCACACTTAATCTCCTCTTCTCAAAAGAGAATAGACTCAGTTCAACTAATCTTTCCTCACAGCTGATATCCTCCATGCCTCTTATCAGTTTGGTTGCCCTTCTCTGCACTTTCTCCAGTTCCCCGATATCCTTTTTGAAAACTGGTGCCCAAAACTGAACTGCATATTCCAGATGAGGTCTTACGAATGATCTGTACAGGGGAAAAATTATATCTCTCTCTCAGGAGTCTATCCCTCTCTTAATACAGAAAACGATTTGCTTGCTTTGGAAACAGCCGCTTGGCATTGCATGACATTATTAAACTCATGATTTGCCAGAGCACCCAGATCCTTCTCCACCATTGATTTCCCCAGTTGTACTCCCCCTAGCATGTATTATGCATGCATATTCTTAGCCCCCAAGTGCATAACTTTACATTTATTTACTTTAAACCTCATTTGCCACATAGTTGTCTAAATAAACAGTGCATTGAGGTCGGCTTGTAAGTTGGAGACATCCTGTAAGGACGTTATCCCACTACATGGAATGCTTGGTGTCATCTGCAAAGACTGAAATGGTACTGTTATTCCTATATCATTTATAAATATATTAAAAAGTAAGGGTCCCAACACTGAACCTTGGGGTACACCACAAACAACCCAAGACCATACAAAGTATGAATAAGTAGTTGTGGATTCTCCCAACCAACCAGTGACTAGCATAGGGTTCTGTGAGGCAAATGATTCAGGTAGTGTTGCAAAGAAATCTACAAAAGTAGTTATATTTTGTTGCTTGTAGCAACAAACTTGTTGAAACAGTGACTTTTCTGGTCATGGTATTAAGGTTTGTTCCACTGCCAGTCTTTGCAGTTTCTAGGCAGGAGCAGGGAGTATTCAATGGGAATAAAAAAAGGATATGTACCAAAATTAAATGAAAATGGTTATGGGTTGCACAGAAAAATACAAAAATTAAGATATAAAAAAGGTCATAGCAGACATACAAAATGAAATGGTAACAGCCCAGGCTTGTACCGGGACTAGAAAAAGATACAAAAAATGTGCATAAATGTAATTTACAGAAGATATGATTTTACGAGCACTGTACAATAAGCAGAAGCCATACCTCACAACTGGGATGTCACTAGTACCCTGGAAAAATGGCTCCTTTGTATACTGAATTCAGATCAGTAAGTAGTGTGACTGACTGCATTTTTAAGGTGAACATATCTGAGCACCAAAAAAAGTACCACAGGAGATGCAGACTCCAGTAACTCAAGACTACCAGCTGACAGTGCAACATAGAAGCCTGATCAAATCTAAAGAGCTTCCAATTTTGATCCTGCTTTTGAATGGCAGTCATCCAGGGTCTCGTCACAATGGGGCTAGTTATTAGGTATATTGAAAATACAGATTTCGGAGGCGCATGCGCGGAAGCCGGAGCGAGCGGTAATGCTTGCCTGAGCTCCGCTCCAAGGGCAGAGAGAACCGGAGGACTACGGGTCCCAGCGGTACCGCGAACGGTACATTTTTGTTATAAAAGCCGCACTAGAGACCCCAGGTGACAATAGAATGGTCCTGAGGGGACCTAAACCAAAATTTAAAGTGTCCTTAGCCAAAACGGCGCCGGCCAGGCAGACAGCCAAGATGGCGGCGGCAGCTGCCTCACAGGCATCCACTCAGCGCTACAAGAAGGCGCCCCCTCAGACTATAGAAGCTATTGCAGACTCAGATTCAGATGCTGAGGTTTCTCAGCATGAACCACAGGACGACATATTTAAAAAATTTGAATGTATGCTACAAAAAGCACTAAAAAAGACATCGGACCACATTACAGAGAAACTGACTAAGGAAATTAGGGAGCTGGGACAGAGAACAGCGGAACTAGAAATTAGAGTAGACGACCTGGATAGCCATACGCAGCAAAACGCCTCAGAGCTTGAAAACTTAAAAGAAGAAAATGTTGTATTACAGTCTCGTTTAGAAGACCAGGAAAACAGGGATAGACGATCGAATCTAAGAATCAGAGGAATCCCTGAGACTGTCCTAGACCTCCAAGCCACCATGATAGCGTTATTTCAGGAATTACAGCCTGGAATACCTGCGGAAAGACTAGAACTAGATAGAGTGCACAGAGCTTTAGCTCCTCGCAAAACTAACGCCCCCCCCCCCCAGAGATATAATTGCTAAATTTCATTATTACAGGTCCAAAGAGCAATTATTGGCAGCTGCTAGGGATAAGGATTCCTTGCAATTTCAGGGCCATACATATCAGCTCTTTGCTGATATCTCTCCCCTCACGGTTGCTAAACGACGTGCACTTAAACCCCAATTACAGGTTCTGCAACAGCACCATATTGCCTATCATTGGGGATTTCCTTTTTCCCTACGTTTTACACACCTGGAAATGAAATACACGTGCAGATCTCCAGAAGACCTACAATCTGCCCTGGTTGAAATGGGCATCGCCGACAGATCCATACCCGTATCTAACGATCATTCTCGCAGACGTTCAGCCTCAAGATCTCCACAGCAAACCACTACGACGGCCTCTGAAGGACCCTCTTCATCCTCTCGCCACCACATACATAAGCGTGGTCGGTTTGAAAATCCGACTCCCTCCAACGAAGATTCTATGAACTGATAGAACTATTTAAAACCACTTGGCACATACCTGTTTTCAGCACTAATTGCTGGAATGAAATAACTCCCATTATACTTACATGTTCCCTTAAGGATACATACTGCTGAAGCTAGACTCTTATCTTCACTTTTTACTACCAAAATCCTGTGACTAAAGGCTATCGCCTAACTCCTTTTTTTAAAAAAAAAACGTACTTTTGTTAGTAAATGTACTATTATATACATATGCATATGTTTACTCTCATTTTTCCATCTAGGCCTTTGACCTCAGCGGACCTTATGATACACTTTTCTCCCTGTGGTCCTCCGGTACTGTTCTCCCCCCAGGAATTTCTTGCTGCCCCCGTACCATCTTCAGCTACCCGCCATGATCGTGCGGGTCCCTGTTGATGCCATTGGAACCTCTCGGAGCTTTCTGAGTATGCTCCTGACTTATTATCCCTCTCTATTGCAAATTCATTACTATAATAGGGTCGATCGATTTTTTCTTTCTCATTTTATTTCCTTCTTTTTTATGTTCCTTATGCTCTTCTCTCTCCAGGTGGTGGTTACGATACTTGAAGTAAGTTACGTTTTTTATGTTATAATATCACATGTTAAACAGTCATGGCTCCTATAAATGTTTTATCTTTAACCACTTTCAGACCGGACCAATTTGCAGCCAAAGGACCAGGCCCCTTTTTGCGATTCGGCACTGCGTCGCTTTAACTGACAATTGCGCGGTCGTGCGACGTGGCTCCCAAACAAAATTGACGTCCTTTTTTTTCCACAAATAGAGCTTTCTTTTGGTGGTATTTGATCGCCCCTGCGGTTTTTATTTTTTGCGCTATAAACAAAAATAGAGCGACAATTTTGAAAAAAATGCATTATTTTTTATTTTTTGCTATAATAAATATCCCCCAAAAATATATAAAAAAAAACATTTTTTTTCCTCAGTTTAGGCCGATACGTATTCTTCTACATATTTTTGGTAAAAAAATCGCAATAAGCGATTATTGATCGGTTTGCGCAGAAGTTATAGCGTTTACAAGATAGGGGATAGTTTTATAGCATTTTTATTAATAATTTTTTTTTATTATTAATGGCGGAGATCTGCGATTTTTTTTGTGACTGCGACATTATGGCGGACACATCGGACATTTTTGACACATTTTTGGGACCATTGTCATTTTTACAGCAATTAATGCATTTAAATGCATTGATTTCTGTATAAATGACACTGACAGTTTAGGGGTTAACCACAAGGTGGCAGTGTAGGGGTTAAGTATGCCTAGGGGTGTTTTTTTTACTGTGGGGGGGCGTGGCTGTCAGCTAGTGAATGCTGATCTCTGCTCCAATCACAGGGAGCAGAGATCGGCGTCACTAGTTGCTAGGCAGAACGGGGAGATGCTGTTTATCTCGGCATCTCCCCGTTCAGCCGCTCCGTGAGACGATCGCGGGAGTCCCCGCGGCGATCGAGTCCGCGGGGACCGCGGCCGGACTCACGGGGGTCCCGACCGGCGCGGGAGCGCGCCGCTCCCGATGGCACGGACAGGCTAAAGGAGGGACGTATATATACGCCCTCCTGCCTGTACGTGCCATTCTGTCGACGTATATCGTCGTGCGCCGGTCGGCAAGTGGTTAAATGTACAAGGGTTCAATATCCCCCATAAGCGTTCAAAAGCTATGCGCACTTTTCATGCTAAAAAGGCCCATATTATTTGTTTGCAGGAAACTAATTTTATAGAAAATGCTCATCCTAAATTCCTTTCGTCCATGTACCCGCAATTTTATGTCGCCTCTGCCTCGGTTAAACAGAGGGGTACCCTAATAGGTTTCCATCGAAATACCCCATTTACCCTTTTGTCACAACTTAATGGCCCAGAAGGAAGATACATCTTGATCACTGGTTATCTCTCTGATGCCCCTATTACGGTTGTCTCTTATTATGCCCCCAACAAACGACCACTAGCTTTCCTATCCCATCTCTTTCAAATTGTTGAGACACGCAAATTTGGCACAATAGTCCTGTGCGGAGACTCTAATACTACGATTTTCCCCTTCCTAGACAAATCTCCAATCACCCCCAATACAAACACTACTAAATTAACCCTACAGCCCCTGCTTACTGCACACAAATTAGTAGATACATGGAGGGAACTCAATCCAACTAATAGACGTTATACCCACTATTCATACACACACAAATCATTCTCCCGTATCGATCATATCCTTGTCCCATCAAGCATGCTACCAGAAATAGTTTCATCTAAAATTATCCCATTTCCATGGTCAGACCACTGTGCTGTTCTTACCACCATTGCCTCAACTGTACCTAGATCTCACGATACTACTTGGAATATTAATGATACCTTACTAACTCACCCATCTCATAAACTACTAATTGAGCAAGCGCTTTCTGAATACATCTCCTCTAATGACACAGACGATGTTTCTTCACTAACGTTATGGGAGGCACATACATCTGTCGTTCGAGGAAATTTGATTCAATTAACATCAAAACTTAAAAGGGAACGTAAACTCATGTTTGCAAAACTAGAAGCTGCTTTTAACACATGCCACTTAACTTTTCAATCTTCTCCGACCGCTATCAATCACACAAAACTTGATAAAGCACGCCTTGACCTAGACCTTTTCTTAACAGATTCCACCGATAAATTACTGCGCAAACGCCAACATACCCAATATCTCAAAGCCAACAAACCCGACACTCCCATGGCACGTAGTTTAAAAATGATACAAAAAATACAGTCATCTTTTAGATTGAAGACTACCAGTGACGGCTACACCAGTAACCCGGTAAAAATACTTGAAGTATTTCACTCTAATTTATCTAAACTATACTCCCCCGGCCAAGAGTTCGATGCATTAAAAGCAGACATCATGTTTGCTAATATTAATCTTCCTACCCTGGATCAGCCACAGCGTGATACCCTCGAGAGCCCCATAACTATCCCTGAAGTCCTAAATGCAATAAAACATTTAAAACCCAATAAAAGACCGGGCCCTGATGGATTTTCGGCATTATATTATAAACAATTCTCACATATTCTAGCACCTATTTTGACTAGAGCCTTCAACTCTATCCTTGAAAATCATTCCTTCCATACAGAGACACTTACCTCTATTATAGTGATGATTCCTAAACCCTATTCAGATGTTACTTCCTGGACAAACTATCGTCCTATTTCCCTCCTCAACCTTGATATTAAATTATTAGCTAAAATTTTAGCTATTCGCCTTAACAACGTAATAGGTCGGTTAATTCACCGAGATCAAACTGGCTTCATGCCAAAAAGGCAGGCAGGTGACAACATCAGACGGGCTCTCCTACTCATACAAGCAGCTAAGACTAGACGTATCCCTTCATGCCTTATATCCCTAGATATTAGGAAGGCGTTTGATTCTGTCACCTGGCCATATATGCATTATACACTTCATAAATGGGGATTTGGGAATCATTTTCTAAAATGGATCTCCTCACTTTATGATAGCCCAAAAGCATACATTAAATATGCCGTCTATAAATCTGCTATGATGAACATCTGTAGAGGTATGAGACAGGGATGTCCTTTATCTCCCCTACTCTTTGCCCTTCTTATCGAACCATTGGCACAATTAATTAGGATGAATTTAGATATCAAAGGTATCGAATTAGGTGGTTACCAACATAAAATATGTCTTTTTGCCGATGATATTCTAATTTTTCTATCTCACCCGCATATATCTGCCCTGAACTTATTGAATATTTTGGATAAATTTGCTAAAGTTTCTGGACTTAAAGTTAATCCCACAAAATCAAATGTGCTGAATATCTCTTTAGAACAAACTGAGCTCTTACATCTTCAATCCACTTTACCTTTTCACTGGGTTACCGCTCAACTACCCTACTTAGGTGTTCAACTCACAACTTCACTTAAAGATTTATTTAGGGCTAACTACCTCCCTTTATTGAAACAAGTCACTAACTCTATGAACCAATGGTCTTCCCTTCCGCTATCTTGGCTAGGACGGATCAATGCTATAAAAATGTCGATTTTACCAAAATTCTTATATTTGTTTAGAGTCTTACCTATCCCACTACCTGCATATTTCCTCAGAACTATACAACGTAGAGTCTTAGCCTTTATCTGGGGAAAAATCAATACCAAAAAACACATTATACCTTAGTAAATTGATGGGTGGGCTCGGTTTACCAAACTTTGCCTCCTACTATTCTGCTGCACAACTCTCACTTCTCCCAAAATATCACTCTACCGATGAAACACCCCTTTGGGTGTTAATTAAATCTGTTTATTGCGATCCTATTTCTGTAGCCAATATCTTGTGGAACCATCCTATAGATAGATCACATATTTCTAATCCAATTACGAAGCATTCCTTATCTATTTGGGACAAGTTTGGTAAACCCTCCAACCTTCAATCCCCACATAATCCTCTCCTTCCTTGGGAATCCAGCCTTCTACCCAGCCTGGAAGTTTCCTAAATCATTTTCAGCTTGGACAACTTTGAAATTAACTCAATTCCATCAAATAGGTGACAATTCCAATATCATGGAATTCCCAATTCTCTGTGATAAACATGGGCTCCCAAGATCTGAAATCTTCAGATACCTGCAAATTAAAAATTTCTATACTCCTCTTCTCAATACTGGTACATCGCTCAATCAAATGTCACAATTTGAGTGTATTTGCAAGAGTGACCCACATGTTAGAGGCTTAATTTCTTTACTATATCAGCAACTTACCACTCATCCTAATGATGTTCTACCCTCATACACAGATAAATGGGCTACAGATATGTACAGAACTGTATTTTCGACATTAATGACTGGTCCAACATATGGCAAGCTACTAAAAGCTCTTCTCCAAATTGCTTCGCTTTGGAAACTAACTTTAAAGTTTTAGCAAGATGGTATTTGGTACCTGCCAGAATCGCTAAATTTACCCCGACGTATTCTCCCAATTGTTTTAGAGGTTGCCCTTCTCCAGGTACCCACTTTCATGTCTGGTGGCAATGCCCGGTAGTCCAAGAATTTTGGGCAAATATTTTCGCTATGGCCTCTAAAGCTCTGGAACGCTCTATCCCTCTAGATCCAGCTTTGGCTCTTCTTTTTTTTTTTTTTTTTTTAAATCTTTATTTATTTCATAGTTTTCCATCACAACACAATTCCAATATAATAAAACATTTACATTTTACTCCCCTAATTCCCCTACCCCCCTCCCTCCCCGTCCCTGCCTTGCAAGATGGTCCGAAAACCCTCAAACATTTGTCAGTCAAGTTATTTCACCGTATAAAACCTTTTATTGTCTGGTTATCTCTTCGAAATATCCCCATGACTTTCTAAAGTCCTCCCAACAAAGCCATCTCCCTTCACCTTCCCCTATTTTAACCTCGTCTTCCCCACCGAGGTCTACACTCTCCAGTTTTTGTTGTAGATTCACTCGAGTAAACCATTCCCCTATCCGTGGACTCTCTGATTCCATCCATTTCTTTTGGATTAGTTTTTTAGCCTCGTTTAATAAGGTAGGAATTAATGAACCCCTGTATTGTTTCATGGGAATATCTGTCCCATGGAACAATACCGCTCATTTTAACAGGGGTTATATACCAGCCCGTAAGACACTTATAATTGACTTCTATAGTTTTAATATCTAATGCAGCACCATGTATTAGCTTTAATATCTTCTCACTTCTATTTAAAGTGCAGGGAATCCCTATTTCCTCCTCCTATTGTTTGACACATGGGGGGACTTCCGCGAAATCTTCCCGTATTAACATTTTATATATACGTGAAATATTATTTCTAGTAGAAGGTCGCATGCAAATTTTCTCCATTGCGGTATAATCTTCCCCGCATCGGATTGGCTGCGGTAGTCCCTCCACGAAATGTTTCAACATTAACTCCACCTCTTTACTTAACTCGTGAAAAGTGATTATTTTACCTCGTTTAGTGATGTCTCTTAAGCGTGCGTCCCTTTTTTTAATCCAATTACCCCAGAGTTTACTCCTTCCAGGTTCAAAAAGGACATTATTTTTAAAATTTATCAAGGGGGAATTATAAACCCATTTATTTTTTCTGTGCACCCTATCCCATGCTTTCAAAGTGACCCGTGTAATTTCGTGTGTTTCCTCCCCTATTATCCTAAATTTTGGTGGATTCCATATTTCGTGTCCCCAATCTCTATTACTTAGTGTGTTTTCCAAATTCATGTTTTTTCTCCCTAGACAAGATTTCTGCTGCTATACGTGGCTTCTTATTAGTCCATATAAATTTAGAGATAATACCTTTTAAGATTCTGAAAAAGACTTTAGGGATCGCTAGTGGGAGCATTTGGAACTTATAATTTATTTTTGGGGCTATAACCATTTTCACCGCATTAATTCTCCCCATCCATGACAGAGGGCTATATGTCATATTTTTTATTTCTTTTTTAATCTCGTCTAATAATGGGATATAATTTATGAAGTAAGTCTTCCTTAACGTCCCTGACAGTTTCACCCCTAAATAAGTAATGTTCTCCCTCCATGGGAAGTGGAACTCTTTTGTTAAGCGGGCTACTTCCGTTTGACTGATATTGATGTTGAGGATTTCCGATTTGGTCAGGTTGATTTTAAAATTTGAAACATTACCATATATTTTTAATACTTTGAGCAGATTGGGTAGAGTAGTTCGAGGGTTAGTCAAAAAAAATAGCACATCGTCGGCAAAAGCCGCTAGCTTGTGTACCTCGCCTCCCACCCTAATCCCGCTTATATCTGGTGTGTTTCGTATAGTAGGTAATAACGGTTCCAATGATAATACAAACAAGAGAGGGGACAGAGGACAGCCCTGGCGTGTACCATTTTTCATGGTAAAAGGGAGTGAAAGCAGACCGTTCACCCTGACCCTGACCTGCCTGTGGGTGGTCGTATAGTATCTTTATCCAGCTTATCATTCTTGATCCTATCCCCATGGCCTCTAGGGTTGCAAACATGTGTCCCCAGTCTATCCTGTCGAACGCCTTCTCGGCATCCATCGACAGGAATAGACTGGGGACCTTACCCCTTCTGCCTGCCTGTAAGAGAAGTAGGGCCCTAATCCCATTGTCCCTCCCCTCTCTTCCTGGAATAAAACCAGCCTGGTCGGGATATACAAGTTCAGACATCTTTATCTTTAACCTATTAGCCAATACTTTCGCGAAGAGCTTGATGTCAACATTCAAAAGAGCAATGGGGCGATAACTTGAGCACAGCGTCTTGTCCTTTACTTCTTTCAAAATCAGTGTTATTGATGCCATCAGGGCTTCTTTACCCATCACGCAGTCTCCTCCCAGAGAGTTCCAATACTGGCATAGTCTGGGCACTAATATATCTCGATATCTTTTAAAATAGGTCAAAGAAAACCCATCCGGGCCCGGGCTTTTGCCAGCAGGGGAACTCTTCAGGGCTTCGTAAATTTCCTCCTCTGTGATGGGTCCATCCATATTCAGGCTATCGTCAGGTGTCAATGAGGGGACAGAACTATTCCTTAGAAATTTCTGGCACTCTTCTCTTTCAGCTTGTGTTGTCTGATCCTTTGTTTTAACGTCATATAGGGCTTCGTAGTAGGTTCTGATTTCATTGGCTATGTCTTTAGTTAAGTTTGCCATTGAACCTGCTTTGTTTTGTATTTTATCTATAAAGTTGATTTCTCTCTTTTTTTTTAGCATTCTTGCTAGATGTTTACTACTTTTATTTCCCCAAAGATGTCTTTCTCTGTCTAATTTATGGAACCATTTCCTCACCTCTTGATCTATATCCGTTTTTAATTCTTCTCTTTTGTTTAACAGTCTATGAAAGGTGTCCTGCTTTCGTGACTTATTGTCCCTGTGCTCCTGTTCCAATCTATGAATTTCCTCTCTAAGCTGAGACCTATGTTCCCTTTTCTCTCTTTTTTTTCCCGCCCCGATAGAGATAAGGATCCCCCTAATATAGGCTTTATGTGCTTCCCAAAGGGAGGCTAATGACGTCTCCCCCGTGTCGTTAATTTCAAAGAAAGTTACAATTTCCCTTCTTATGGTTTCTTCGATGGTGGCGTCTGCTAATAAGCTGTCGTTTAGACACCATGGACTTGACCGCCTTTGAATTCCGGGGAGTCTAGTAGTCATTGACAGGGGGGCATGATCCGATAGGGTCACTATCTCAATCTGAGATTCCACTACCTGGTCCAAAAATTTATGCTCAACTAAAAAATAGTCTAAACGGGAATGTGTCCCATGTACTGGGGAGAAAAAAGTGAAATCCTTGGAGTTAGGGTGTTGCACTCTCCAGACATCTATCAACTGACTTTGCTTAAGTTTTAGTTTTATCTTTTTTAACTGGCAATGGCTCTGGCTCCCTGCTCTTGATGTAGAGTCCATATCAGGGTCCCATCAAAAATTTAAGTCTCCGGCTATAATAACTTCCCCCATCCGGAAGTTTGCCAGGCGTCCCAAAACCTGGGATAGGAATCTGATTGGATTTTTATTTGGGCTATAAATATTTACCAATGTTAGTATGTTTTCCCCTATTTTGCCCTTTATAAACATAAACCTACCGTCAGGGTCTAGCAGCCTTTCCAAGAGTACAAACTTGATATTTTTCCGCGAACCCAATGGCCACCCCCTTAGCGCCTCTTGTTGGAGAGTCCCCATGGAACCACAGCGGGTATTCATAGGAGGCTATCCTAATGTTACTCTCATGCGTCAGATGCGTCTCCTGTAAAAAAACAACCTTTCCCTGATAAGTCTGTAACTCCTTCAATACCTTATATCTCTTCAATAGGGATGAGCCGAACACCCCCGGGTTCGGTTCGAACCAGAACCTTCGAACGGACCGAAAGTTCGCGCGAATTTTCGAACCCTATACGTTATAATGGACGCGAACGTTCGAAATCAAAAGTGCTAATTACAACGGCCAATATGCATGTTAATGTCATAAAACAGGTTTGGGGACCCGGGTCCTGCCCCAGGGGACATATATCAATGCAAAAAGAACTTTTAAAAACTAACGTTTTTTCGGGAGCAGTCATTTTAATGATGCATAAAGTGAAAAAAAAAAGTGACATTTTCCTTTAAATATGGTACCTGGGGGGTGTCCAAAGTATGCCTGTGAAGTGGCATGTGTTTCCCGTGTTTAGAACTGTCCTTGCACAAAATGACATTTGTAAAGGAAAAAAAGAAGCCATTTAAAACCACTTGCGGCTTTAGGTTTGATCTTAAGTAGAATCTGAACAGGTACATTATGAAGTGTAGCTCCATCCCAAAAAAATCTATTTTTAAGCTTTTTGGAGAACATAGGGAGGGGTTATCACCCCTGTAACATTTGCTGTCTTTGCACATCTGTTCAGAACATGTCACCTCACTTTCCGTCCCAATGATAAATGTTTTTGGAAAAGTGGGGTTTTAATTGAAACAAGGATTGGTGATAAAGTATCAGTAGAGAGGAGATACCTTTTTCCCAAATTAAATCTAACAGGATAGAATTTCCCTTCCTAGGGGTAGATTTCCTCTCACTTCCTGTTTTCTCTTTCCATTTGCAAGTAGGAGTCGTTTGTAAGTTGGATGTTTGAAAGTAGGGGCCTGGCGTATATACTCTGCAGAAATTTGCCCTATTAGATGTTGGTGTAGCCACAAGACTGGTGGGCACAGGAATGGGCCCTGCTGTGAGTTAATAGATCAAGATTTGTAATTGCATGCACCTGTTGAACAGGGCAGAAAAATTGGGGGTGGTGGTGGTGGTGGTGGTGGTGGACGGTTTTGCCACAAGACTGTAAGCTCTCACAGTTACTCTTGGTGGGCGCAGGAATGGGCCCTGCTGTGAGTTATTAGATCAAGATTTGTAATTGCAAGCACCTGATGAACAGGGCAGAAAAATTGGGCCTTTGGCGGTGGTGGTGGACGGTGTTGCCACAAGACTGTAGGCCCTCATAGTTACTCTTGGTGGGCGCAGGAATGGGCCCTGCTGTGAACTATTAGATCAAGATTTGTAATTACCCGCCCCTGTTAAACAGGGGCTGAAAAATTGTGCCTTAGGCACTGGTGCTGGTGCCACAACACTGCAACCCCTCACAGAGACTGTACTTGGAGCACAGCAGTCACACGTGTTGCGAAGCATTTTTTTAAAAAATTGTAAGTACACGCCCCTGTTAAACAGGGGCTGAAAAATTGTGCCTTAGGCACTGGTGCTGGTGCCACAACACTGCAACACGGCCCTCACAGAGACTGTACTTGGAGCACAGCAGTCACACGTGTTGCGAAGCATTTTTTTAAAAAATTGTAAGTACACGCCCCTGTTAAACAGGGGCTGAAAAATTGTGCCTTAGGCACTGGTGCTGGTGCCACAACACTGCAACACGGCCCTCACAGAGACTGTACTTGGAGCACAGCAGTCACACGTGTTGCGAAGCATTTTTTTAAAAAATTGTAAGTACACGCCCCTGTTAAACAGGGGCTGAAAAATTGTGCCTTAGGCACTGGTGCTGGTGCCACAACACTGCAACACGGCCCTCACAGAGACTGTACTTGGAGCACAGCAGTCACACGTGTTGCGAAGCATTTTTTTAAAAAATTGTAAGTACACGCCCCTGTTAAACAGGGGCTGAAAAATTGTGCCTTAGGCACTGGTGCTGGTGCCACAACACTGCAACACGGCCCTCACAGAGACTGTACTTGGAGCACAGCAGTCACACGTGTTGCGAAGCATTTTTTTAAAAAATTGTAAGTACACGCCCCTGTTAAACAGGGGCTGAAAAATTGTGCCTTAGGCACTGGTGCTGGTGCCACAACACTGCAACACGGCCCTCACAGAGACTGTACTTGGAGCACAGCAGTCACACGTGTTGCGAAGCATTTTTTTAAAAAATTGTAAGTACACGCCCCTGTTAAACAGGGGCTGAAAAATTGTGCCTTAGGCACTGGTGCTGTGGCATGGATCATTGAGGAGGAGGAAGAGGATAGTCAGTGAACATAAGAGGACAGTCACTCAGCATCAGCATAGGCAGTCTTGAAGGGATGTGACATTAAAAATTATTCGGTTATATCCGCCTCAGGTGCCTGGTAGCTGGTGGTGATCCAAGACTGATTCATTTTGATGAATGTCAGTCGATCAACCGAGGCGGTGGACAGGCGCACCCTATGATCAGTCACAAATCCTCCAGCAGCACTGAATGTGCGTTCGGAAAGAACGCTGGAGGCAGGACAGGCCAGTAGCTCAATTGCATACTGTGCAAGCTCTGGCCAGTGATCCATCCTCAGGACCCAGTAAGCCAGAGGATTTTCGGTGGGAAAGGTGTCCAAGTCTGACCTTGCCCCAAGGTATTCCTGCACCATGTATATCAGACGCTGGCGATGGTTGCTGGAACCGATCATACCTTGGGGCTGCGGACTAAAAAATTGTCTGAACGCATCGGTCAGACGTCCACCTTCCCCACCGCTCCTTCTGCCACTGACCGAAGCCTCAGCAACTCGTCGCCCAGGACCAGGAGTTTGTAGCCTCCCAGTTTCTGGGAACGCGTTGCACAGACCTTTCTGCAAGGCCTCCCTGAGATGTCTCATCCTCTGCTCCCTCTGCGACGGCAAGATAAGGTCCGCAACCTTACCCTTGTACCGCGGATCAAGGAGAGTGGCCAGCCAGTAATGGTCCCTCTCCTTGATCCGAAGAACACGAGGATCCTTCCGCAGGCTTTGCAGGATCAGGGAGGCCATGCAGCGTAGGTTAGCTGAGGCATTCGGTCCGGAGTCTTCTGGGTCACTGAGGATGACATGATCGCCAGCCACCTCCTCCCAGCCACGTACAAGTCCACTGGCTTGTTGGGACTGTACATCATCCCTAAAAGACTGCTGCTGCTGATGCTGAGTGCCAGGCTCCACCTCCATGCTCACACAATCCTCCTCCTCCTCCTCCTCCTCCTCCTCCTCATCCTCTTCCTGTGTGATGGGTGGGACAGAAGGAACACTGTCCGGATAAAGGGGGCCTTGAGAGGCAAGGAAGTCCTCCTCTTCCTGCCTCTGTTCTGCCTCAAGTGCCCTGTCCATTATCCCACGCAGCGTATGCTCCAACAGGTGGACAAGAGGGACAGTGTCACTGATGCATGCACTGTCACTGCTCACCATCCTCGTGGCCTCCTCAAATGGTGAGAGGACAGTGCATGCATCCCTGATCATGCTCCACTGACGTGGGGAAAAAAACCCAAGCTCCCCTGACCCTGTCCTGGTGCCGTAGTCGCAAAGGTACTCATTGATGGCCCTCTGCTGCTTGTGCAGTCGCTGCAGCATGGCCAACGTTGAGTTCCACCTGGTGGGCATGTCAGATATTAGGCGGTTCTTGGGCAGGTTCAGCTCCTTTTGCAGCTCAGTCAGCCGAGCACTGGCATTATAAGATCGGCGGAAATGCACACAGACTTTCCTGGCCTGCCTCAGGACATCCTGTAAGCCTGGGAACCTGCCCAAGAACCGCTGCACCACCAGGTTGAGGACGTGAGCCATGCAGGGCACATGGGTGAGCTGCCCCTGTCGCAGGGCGGAGAGGAGGTTGGTGCCATTGTCAGAAACGACCATTCCTGGCTTAAGCTGACGTGGCGTCAACCACCTCTCGGCCTGCCCCTGCAGAGCTGCCAGAACCTCTGGCCCAGTGTGGCTCCTGTCCCCCAAACACACCAGCGCAAGCACGGCATGGCATCTTTTTGCCTGCGTACTTGCGTAGCCCCTTGTACGCCTACGGAGCACCGCTGGTTCCAAGGACAGAGCACTGGAGGAAGAAGAAGAGGAGGGGGTGGAGGAGAGAGGTGTGTCACAACCAGTAGCAGTAGTCGCGTTTTGGAGGCGTGGTGGCGGAACAACCTCCAACACTACTGCACCTTGTCCTGCATCCCTCCCAGCTGCCAATAGAGTGACCCAATGGGCCGTGAAAGAAAGGTACCGTCCCTGTCCATGCCTGCTGGACCATGAGTCAGCGGTAATATGCACCTTACCGCTGACCGCCCTGTCCAGCGAGGCATGGACATTGCCCTCCACATGCCGGTAGAGAGACGGAATCGCCTTCCGCGAGAAAAAGTGGCGTTTGGGAACCTGCCACTGAGGAACCGCACATTGAACAAACTCACGGAAGGGGGCCGAGTCTACCAACTGAAAAGGCAGCAGTTGAAGTGCTAGCAATTTAGCAAGGCTAGCATTCAACCGCTGGGCATGTGGATGGCTGGGAGTGTACTTCTTTCTACGGTCCAGCAGCTGGGGCAGGGAAATTTGCCTGCTGCATTCGGACGTCGGTGTACTGCAAGTACTTGGTTGTGACACACCGAATTCTACACCTTCAGTCCTCTCAGAGCAGCTTTCAGAGAGGACTGAAGGTGTAGTGGGGATGGAGATCCCAGCTGAGGAGGAGCAAGGAGAGGTCCGCTTAGTTCTTTGGTGTGGGTCTTTTATGTGTGCCTGCCAACGAGCTGCATGGCAGGTCGCCATATGTCTGGTCATGCTTGTCGTGCCCAAGCGGCTGATGTTTTGGCCACGCGAGATACGCTTGAGACAAATATTGCAAATAGCAGTGGTGCGATCTGCTGCACTCGTCTCAAAAAAGGCCCACACCAAAGAACTTTTCTGATAACGTGCAGAGGCAGCGCCCTGCACAGGCGGAGCTCTGCGGTGTTGTACAGTTGCTGTGCTGGCCTCTACCTGGCCTCCAGGGGGCATCCTGCCTCGTTGGACATGTGACGCCGCATCCTCCTCCTCCTCGTCCTCCTCCTCATCCTCTCTCCCTTGAGGCACCCACGTGGAGTCAGTGACCTCATCATCCCCTCCCTCTTCACCACTAGAGCAAACCTGGCAGTAAGCTGCAGCTGGTGGAACTGTACTGCCAGATTCCTCAAGCTGGGTATCGTCATCCGAGCCTTCGAATCGTTGGGCATCCTCCTGGAGCATGTACCCAACACTGTGCTCAAAGAGTTCGGGGGACTCCTCAGGAGGACATGGTGGGTCTAGGGAAGGGGTGGCTGATGATGCTCTGTCAGTACCCTGAGCCTGGGTGAGAGAGGATGAGGAGGATGAGGAGGGCTTGGTCATCCATTCTACCAAGCCTTCAGCATGATGCGGCTCCACATGTCCAGCTGCCGAAAACAAAGACGCGCGTGTCCCATGGCCACGTGCTGATGACGATGCACGACCACGTCCACGTCCACGGCCACGTCCACTAGAAACAGAGCCTGCCTGCCCTGTGTTCTTGGCTCTGCACGCTCTGCCTCCCCTTGGCGGTCTTCCAGCCATTGTAGTCGGTAGTCCTGTGGGTGCTGCTGAGAAGAAAATATAGGAGCTCTGTGTGATGCCACTAACACACTAGAAGTCCTATGGGTGCTTCTGCAAAGAAAATAGAGGAGCTCTGTGTGATGCCACTAACACACTAGAAGTCCTGTGGGTGCTTCTGCAAAGAAAATAGAGGAGCTCTGTGTGATGCCACTAACACACTAGAAGTCCTGTGGGTGCTGCTGAGAAGAATATATAGGAGCTCTGTGTGATGCCACTAACACACTAGAAGTCCTATGGGTGCTTCTGCAAAGAAAATAGAGGAGCTCTGTGTGATGCCACTAACACACTAGAAGTCCTGTGGGTGCTTCTGCAAAGAAAATAGAGGAGCTCTGTGTGATGCCACTAACACACTAGAAGTCCTGTGGGTGCTTCTGCAAAGAAAATAGAGGAGCTCTGTGTGATGCCACTAACACACTAGAAGTCCTATGGGTGCTTCTGCAAAGAAAATAGAGGAGCTCTGTGTGATGCCACTAACACACTAGAAGTCCTGTGGGTGCTTCTGCAAAGAAAATAGAGGAGCTCTGTGTGATGCCACTAACACACTAGAAGTCCTATAGGTGCTTCTGCAAAGAAAATATAGGAGCTCTGTGTGATGCCACTAACACACTAGAAGTCCTGTGGGTGCTGCTGAGAAGAATATATAGGAGCTCTGTGTGATGCCACTAACACACTAGAAGTCCTATGGGTGCTTCTGCAAAGAAAATAGAGGAGCTCTGTGTGATGCCACTAACACACTAGAAGTCCTGTGGGTGCTTCTGCAAAGAAAATAGAGGAGCTCTGTGTGATGCCACTAACACACTAGAAGTCCTGTGGGTGCTGCTGAGAAGAATATATAGGAGCTCTGTGTGATGCCACTAACACACTAGAAGTCCTATGGGTGCTTCTGCAAAGAAAATAGAGGAGCTCTGTGTGATGCCACTAACACACTAGAAGTCCTGTGGGTGCTTCTGCAAAGAAAATAGAGGAGCTCTGTGTGATGCCACTAACACACTAGAAGTCCTGTGGGTGCTTCTGCAAAGAAAATAGAGGAGCTCTGTGTGATGCCACTAACACACTAGAAGTCCTATGGGTGCTTCTGCAAAGAAATAGAGGAGCTCTGTGTGATGCCACTAACACACTAGAAGTCCTGTGGGTGCTTCTGCAAAGAAAATAGAGGAGCTCTGTGTGATGCCACTAACACACTAGAAGTCCTGTGGGTGCTTCTGCAAAGAAAATAGAGGAGCTCTGTGTGATGCCACTAACACACTAGAAGTCCTGTGGGTGCTTCTGCAAAGAAAATAGAGGAGCTCTGTGTGATGCCACTAACACACTAGAAGTCCTGTGGGTGCTGCTGAGAAGAATATATAGGAGCTCTGTGTGATGCCACTAACACACTAGAAGTCCTGTGGGTGCTTATGCAAAGAAAATAGAGGAGCTCTGTGTGATGGGACTAACACACTTCAAGTCCTATAGGTGCTTCTGGGAAGAAAATATTGCTCTGTGTGTGTAATGGGACTAACACACTTCAAGTCCTATAGGTGCTTCTGGGAAGAAAATATAGCTCTGTGTGTGTAATGGGACTAACACACTTCAAGTCCTATAGGTGCCTCTGGGAACAAAATATAGGAGCTCTGCCTGCCTGCCACGAACACACTACAAGTCCTATAGGTGCTTCTGGTAACAAAATATAGGAGCTCTGCC
This sequence comes from Lithobates sylvaticus, assembly GCA_028564925.1. Classification (NCBI taxonomy): domain Eukaryota; kingdom Metazoa; phylum Chordata; class Amphibia; order Anura; family Ranidae; genus Lithobates; species Lithobates sylvaticus. The sequence continues at coordinate 129,915,662 of CM053033.1, read as the reverse complement.
TGCCTGCCACTAACACACTACAAGTCCTATAGGTGCTTCTGGGAAGAAAATATAGCTCTGTGTGTGTAATGGGACTAACACACTTCAAGTCCTATAAGTGCTTCTGGGAACAAAATATAGGAGCTCTGCCTGCCTGCCACGAACACACTACAAGTCCTATAGGTGCTTCTGGGAAGAAAATATAGCTCTGTGTGTGTAATGGGACTAACACACTTCAAGTCCTATAGGTGCTTCTGGGAACAAAGTATAGCTCTTTGTGTGTAATGGGACTAACACACTTCAAGTCCTATAGGTGCTTCTGGGAAGAAAATATAGCTCTGTGTGTGTGATGGGACTAACACACTTCAAGTCCTATAGGTGCTTCTGGGAACAAAATATAGCTCTGTGTGTGTAATGGGACTAACACACTTCAAGTCCTATAGGTGCTTCTGGGAACAAAATATAGCTCTGTGTGTGTGATGGGACTAACACACTTCAAGTCCTATAGGTGCTTCTGGGAAGAAAATATAGCTCTGTGTGTGTAATGGGACTAACACACTTCAAGTCCTATAGGTGCTTCTGGGAAGAAAATATAGCTCTGTGTGTGTAATGGGACTAACACACTTCAAGTCCTATAGGTGCTTCTGGGAAGAAAATATAGCTCTGTGTGTGTGATGGGACTAACACACTTCAAGTCCTATAGGTGCTTCTGGGAAGAAAATATAGCTCTGTGTGTGTAATGGGACTAACACACTTCAAGTCCTATAGGTGCTTCTGGGAAGAAAATATAGCTCTGTGTGTGTAATGGGACTAACACACTTCAAGTCCTATAGGTGCTTCTGGGAACAAAATATAGCTCTGTGTGTGTAATGGGACTAACACACTTCAAGTCCTATAGGTGCTTCTGGGAAGAAAATATAGCTCTGTGTGTGTAATGGGACTAACACACTTCAAGTCCTATAGGTGCTTCTGGGAACAAAGTATAGCTCTTTGTGTGTAATGGGACTAACACACTTCAAGTCCTATAGGTGCTTCTGGGAAGAAAATATAGCTCTGTGTGTGTGATGGGACTAACACACTTCAAGTCCTATAGGTGCTTCTGGGAACAAAATATAGCTCTGTGTGTGTAATGGGACTAACACACTTCAAGTCCTATAGGTGCTTCTGGGAACAAAATATAGCTCTGTGTGTGTGATGGGACTAACACACTTCAAGTCCTATAGGTGCTTCTGGGAAGAAAATATAGCTCTGTGTGTGTAATGGGACTAACACACTTCAAGTCCTATAGGTGCTTCTGGGAAGAAAATATAGCTCTGTGTGTGTAATGGGACTAACACACTTCAAGTCCTATAGGTGCTTCTGGGAAGAAAATATAGCTCTGTGTGTGTAATGGGACTAACACACTTCAAGTCCTATAGGTGCTTCTGGGAAGAAAATATAGCTCTGTGTGTGTAATGGGACTAACACACTTCAAGTCCTATAGGTGCTTCTGGGAAGAAAATATAGCTCTGTGTGTGTGATGGGACTAACACACTTCAAGTCCTATAGGTGCTTCTGGGAAGAAAATATAGCTCTGTGTGTGTAATGGGACTAACACACTTCAAGTCCTATAGGTGCTTCTGGGAAGAAAATATAGCTCTGTGTGTGTAATGGGACTAACACACTTCAAGTCCTATAGGTGCTTCTGGGAAGAAAATATAGCTCTGTGTGTGTAATGGGACTAACACACTTCAAGTTCTATAGGTGCTTCTGGGAAGAAAATATAGCTCTGTGTGTGTGATGGGACTAACACACTTCAAGTCCTATAGGTGCTTCTGGGAACAAAATATAGCTCTGTGTGTGTAATGGGACTAACACACTTCAAGTCCTATAAGTGCTTCTGGGAACAAAATATAGGAGCTCTGCCTGCCTGCCACGAACACACTACAAGTCCTATAGGTGCTTCTGGGAAGAAAATATAGCTCTGTGTGTGTAATGGGACTAACACACTTCAAGTCCTATAGGTGCTTCTGGGAACAAAGTATAGCTCTTTGTGTGTAATGGGACTAACACACTTCAAGTCCTATAGGTGCTTCTGGGAAGAAAATATAGCTCTGTGTGTGTGATGGGACTAACACACTTCAAGTCCTATAGGTGCTTCTGGGAAGAAAATATAGCTCTGTGTGTGTAATGGGACTAACACACTTCAAGTCCTATAGGTGCTTCTGGGAACAAAGTATAGCTCTTTGTGTGTAATGGGACTAACACACTTCAAGTCCTATAGGTGCTTCTGGGAAGAAAATATAGCTCTGTGTGTGTGATGGGACTAACACACTTCAAGTCCTATAGGTGCTTCTGGGAACAAAATATAGCTCTGTGTGTGTAATGGGACTAACACACTTCAAGTCCTATAGGTGCTTCTGGGAACAAAATATAGCTCTGTGTGTGTGATGGGACTAACACACTTCAAGTCCTATAGGTGCTTCTGGGAACAAAATATAGCTCTGTGTGTGTAATGGGACTAACACACTTCAAGTCCTATAGGTGCTTCTGGGAACAAAATATAGCTCTGTGTGTGTGATGGGACTAACACACTTCAAGTCCTATAGGTGCTTCTGGGAAGAAAATATAGCTCTGTGTGTGTAATGGGACTAACACACTTCAAGTCCTATAGGTGCTTCTGGGAAGAAAATATAGCTCTGTGTGTGTAATGGGACTAACACACTTCAAGTCCTATAGGTGCTTCTGGGAAGAAAATATAGCTCTGTGTGTGTAATGGGACTAACACACTTCAAGTCCTATAGGTGCTTCTGGGAAGAAAATATAGCTCTGTGTGTGTAATGGGACTAACACACTTCAAGTCCTATAGGTGCTTCTGGGAAGAAAATATAGCTCTGTGTGTGTAATGGGACTAACACACTTCAAGTCCTATAGGTGCTTCTGGGAACAAAGTATAGCTCTTTGTGTGTAATGGGACTAACACACTTCAAGTCCTATAGGTGCTTCTGGGAAGAAAATATAGCTCTGTGTGTGTGATGGGACTAACACACTTCAAGTCCTATAGGTGCTTCTGGGAACAAAATATAGGAGCTCTGCCTGCCTGCCACGAACACACTACAAGTCCTATAGGTGCTTCTGGTAACAAAATATAGGAGCTCTGCCTGCCTGCCACTAACACACTACAAGTCCTATAGGTGCTTCTGGTAACAAAATATAGGAGCTCTGCCTGCCTGTCACTAACACACTACAAGTCCTATAGGTGCTTCTGGTAACAAAATATAGGAGCTCTGCCTGCCTGCCACTAACACACTACAAGTCCTATAGGTGCTTCTGGTAACAAAATATAGGAGCTCTGCCTGCCTGCCACGAACACACTACAAGTCCTATAGGTGCTTCTGGTAACAAAATATAGGAGCTCTGCCTGCCTGCCACGAGCACACTACAAGCCCCTCTTTGTCAATCAATCTTTGTAACTGAATCTATCTAACTCAATCTCTGCAAGTGAATCTCTCTCTCTATCTATCTAAATGCAGCAGAGTGTCACAGGAACAGCCTGCTCAATCTGCGCCGGAACAGCATGTGACCGGCGCAGACGGCGTGGCGGCGTTTTATAGGGGGGGGCGTGTACTACAGCCCCTGAGCTGTAATTGGCTACAGGCGTCCTGCCTGTAGCCAATTATGGCTCTTCGAGTTTCCGGGGCTGTGATTGGCCAAGCATGCGGGGTCACAGTGCATGCTTGGCCAATCATCAGCCAGCAATGCACTGCGTCGGCCGCGCCGGCCGCAATGCATTGCGGGGCCGCTCGCATCACACGAACGTGATGCGAGCGGCCAAAATAGTTCTGGGCTCGCCGAGCGAGCGAACGCCCGGTGCTCGATGCGAACGTGGGTTCGCATCGAGCACCGGGCCCATCCTTACTCTTCAACTGCGAATTTAGCCCTTTAACGTTATACGTAATAAACTTCAAGTCGCTACCTTCCATGTTTCATACGGAAGCACTGTGCAATTACCAGACCACTCCAGCTTACATTTAATTATTCTTTCTTGCAAGGCAGGGACGGACTCAAACCCACCCCCCCCAACCCCTTCCCCTCATACCCACACCCTTCCCCCACCCCAACCCACCCCCCTATCCCCTGGTCTCCTTCCGACCCTATGTGTGCAGCGAGGCATCCCTCCTGTCCACTGCACCTCCAGGGTGGGGCTCCGTACCTGGCGGTCTGGTGCTGGGTCTCCCCCTCCTCCCATTATTAATGGAAGGGGGGAAGGGGGAGCCAGCCAAGTCGACATTTGACCCCCGGGTCATCCCGTTCCTCTCCGCCCCCCCCCCCCCACCTGACCTCAACCCCTTTGGTCCCTCTCCACTTCTTCAACAAAAAAAAAAAAAAAAGAAGAAGGGGAGGGGGGTAAGACTGTCAGAGAACTCACGTTTTCCATGCCCGTCTTCGTCCAGCAGGAGTGAATCCTCACTCTGTGAGCGCCAATACCCATGCGCAGTCTTCCCAACGGAACCGAACGTGCGGGCGTACCCGCGTACCAACGCAAACATGTGCGCGTCCTCGTCTACCAATGTGAACGGGGGCACGCACTCCCACGTCAGCACGAACGTGTGTGCGCAATCGCGCACGGACCCTCACCTCCACCAATCCCAGCACAAGGCGCCCTATATAAACAGGGCCTTCACATGGTGTCAGTGCTGGATCGTCTTCAGTCTTATGTCCTGAATACCTGCCTGAAGTACCTGCTACCTTGTTCCTGATTCACCCGGTTTTCCTGTTACCCTTCCTGGATTGACCCTGCTTATTGACTGTTTCCTCTGGTTTGACCTCGGCTTGGATTCCTTGACTACGTCTCTGCTCTCCGATTTGGTACTTCATCACCTGCCCGTTGCCAACCTTTGCCTGCTTTTGACCACGAACTTGCCTTCCGCTTTGTACCTTGTTTGCCAGCCAGTTGCCGACCTGTTTCCTGTCTTGACCTCGCAGTGCCTACACCCACCTGTTCGGCCTTCACTGAGTACAGCCTTGGTTACCAACCTATACACCAGCTCTCCAGAAGAACCGGTACCTCCAAGCACCAGTCTACCAGCCGCAGGCACTTGCACCCTTTCGTGCCCCAGCATCCGGACTTCGTTGTAAGGTACGTGATAGTACGATCCAGCCAGAATGGAGTCCTAAGGGGTTGCCTCGCCTTTGGAAGCTCTGTGCCAACAGATGTCGGCCCTTACCCAGGCAGTCCAGGGCCTGCGAGATGGCTATCATCAACTGGAACAGAGAGTGGAATCCATGTCCCCGGGCTCTGCAACTCATCAGGCCCCCCTGACATCCCGGCTTTCCGGCTCAGCAACCTCTGCATCAGCACCCACAGTAATGATGCCACCCCCAGAACCTCGTGTGCCCCCACCGGAACGGTTTTCAGGGGACCGCAGCAAGTTCCGCTCCTTCAGGAATGCTTGTCGGCTCTACTTCCTGCTACAACCCCGTACCTTCTCCCTGGAGAGCACTAAGGTGGGGTTCATAGTCTCCCTACTCCAAGGGGAGCCTCAAACCTGGGCCCACCGTATGTTGGAACAAGCCAGCCCTCTTCTGGATACCCTGGACTCATTTTTGGATGAAATGGCCAAACTGTATGATGATCCTCAGCGCACCACAACAGCAGAGGCCAGCCTCCATGCCCTCCAACAAGGGCGCCGGCCAGTAGAGGACTATATAACGGACTTTAGGCGGTGGAGTTCCGATACCTCTTGGAACGACGCCGCCCTCCTCTATCAATTCCGCATAGGCCTCTCCGAAGCACTGAAGGATGAGCTAGCCCGAGTGGGAATCCCTAGTTCTTTGGAGGATTTGATCCAGCTGTCTATCCAGATAGACCGTCGCCTGACAGAGCGGAGGTCCGAGAGGTCCGGTTTGACACGCCCCACATGGGTGTTACCCAAAGGTCCCAACTACCCTCCTACTCCCGTCTCCCATGTACCTGCTGCCACCTCAGGAGCACCAGAGCCCATGCAAGTCGGCCTACTCTGCTCACCATTATCACCAGAGGAAAAACAGCGGCGACGCCAGAACAACCTCTGCCTCTACTGTGGGGAAGCTGGGCACTACGCCAATACATGCCCGAACAAGATCCGTAAGTTCAACTCATCATCCCGTGTGCCAGGCTATAATTGACTCTGGCGCTTGTAGCTGCTTTGTGGATCATGCCTTCGCTCTACAACACAACATCCCACTAACACCTAAGCAGCATCAACTCTCCATACGGCTAGCAGACGGGTCAAACATCAAGTCTGGGCCTATTACTCTTGAGACACAACCCCTGTTCACCAGCATCCCACCAGGCCACCAGGAGCTACTCCGTCTAGATGTCATCTCCTCACCTTTGTTTCCTGTCATCTTAGGAATGCCTTGGCTACAGGCCCACAATCCCCAGGTCAATTGGGTCACTGGTGAGGTGACTTTTCAGTCCTCTTACTGTCTACAGAACTGTCTCAAAACCTTCCACCATATTCCACCAGTCATTGGGTGTCTAAGAACGGACTCTGAATTCAAAGAGCTGGTGCCACCAGTGTACCACAACTTCTTGGACGTGTTCGATAAGCAGAAAGCAGACACCCTTCCTCCCCATTACTCCCCAATACGACTGTCCGATTGAGCTACTACCTGGGGCCGAAATTCCTTTCGGGCGGATCTTTCCTCTGTCCGAACCCGAGCTCCTGGTCCTCAAAGAGTACATCGATGAGAACCTCAAAAAGGGGTTCATCCGACATTCCTCCTCCCCAGCAGGAGCCGGAATATTCTTTGTTGAAAAAAGGGATCACTCGCTCCGCCCATGTGTGGATTACAGGGATCTGAATAAAGTGACAATTAAAAACCGGTACCCGCTTCCACTAGTCCCGGAATTATTTCAGAGACTCCGCTCAGCAAAAATATTCACGAAGTTGGACTTACGTGGGGCCTATAACCTGATCAGGATACGCAAAGGGGACGAATGGAAGACAGCATTCCGAACACGTTTTGGCCACTTCGAATATTTAGTCATGCCATTTGGACTATGCAACGCCCCGGCCACTTTTCAACATTTTGTTAATAATATTTTCAGAGACTTCTTAGATTCCTTTGTAATTGTCTACCTGGACGATATTCTGATATTTTCCACCTCTCTAGAAGTACATCGTGATCATGTAAAACAAGTTCTGGGCAGGTTAAGACAACATGGACTTTACGCAAAGGCCGAAAAATGTGAATTCGAACGCCAGACCATTCACTTCCTCAGCCTGGTGATATCAACCGGGGGTGTAGCCATGGATCCCCAGAAGGTCTCGGCCATCATGTCCTGGCCGCCCCCAAATGACAAGAAAGGGGTACAACGTTTTATCGGATTCTCCAACTTTTATAGAAAGTTTATCAAGAACTTCTCCAAGATCATCGCACCCATCACTCAGCTCACCAAGAAGCAAAGCCGCTTCCAGTGGACTACAGCGGCCCAAGCCGCCTTCGACCAATTAAAAAGGGCATTTACCTCCGCCCCAGTACTAAAACACCCTGACCCTGCATTACCCTACACTCTGGAGGTCGATGCTTCGGAGAGTGCGGTAGGGGCCATCCTGTCTCAACGCCAAGGACCCAAGTCCCTAATGCATCCGGTGGCCTTCTTTTCCAGAAAACTAGGTGTGTCGGAAAGGAACTATGACGTAGGTGACCGAGAACTCCTAGCAATAAAGCTAGCCTTGGAAGAATGGCGGTACCTCCTGGAAGGGGCAGCACATCCGATACTGATCTTCACAGATCACAAAAATTTAGAGTACCTCAGAACTGCCAGACGCCTTAGACCCCGACAGGCCAGATGGGCTCTTTTCTTTTCCCGTTTTAATTTTCATATTACTTATCGCCCCGGATCCAAAAACGTTAAACCCGATGCCTTATCCCGAATGTTCACGGAACTTGAAACCCCGTCTCCACCGGATACTATCCTACAAGCAGGGAATTTCTTACTGACCCAATCCAGTTTCATGACACAAGTCCGCCAAGCCTCCGTAAAAACACAGTTACCCCCGGGCACTAACCTTCAGGAGAGGGATGGGCTTTTTTGGCTAGACAATAAGATTTTCATCCCTCAAGACCTATGCACCATCGTGTTACAGGCCTGCCATGACTATCCTCTGGCGGGTCACTTTGGGGGCCACAAGACTGTGGATCTAATCCAGAGACACTTCTGGTGGCCAAATCTGGCCAAGGACTGCAGGAATTATGTCAACTCTTGTCCGATCTGTCTGAGAAATAAGAGCAGTAAAAATAAATCGTGGGGCCTGCTGAAACCACTGCCCATTCCCGAAAGGCCATGGGACAAAATTGCCATGGATTTTATTGTGGAGCTTCCCCCCTCTAAAGGGTTCTCTTCCATCTTTGTGGTGGTAGACCGCTTTTCCCTGATGGCACATTTCATTCCCATGAAAGGGACACCTTCAGCTATTGAAACCGCCAGGATCTTCATTAAAGAAGTTGTCAGACTCCATGGAATCCCCAGTGACATCGTCTCTGACCGTGGAGTACAATTCACATCCAAGTTTTGGAGGTCATTATGCAAGGCACTAGGTATTAAATGTAGTCTCTCTTCAGCTTATCATCCACAGACCAACGGGCAGACCGAACGTACCAATCAAACGTTGGAACAATACCTACGTTGCTTCTCCTCGTTCTCCCAAGAGGATTGGGCCTCACTGCTTCCTTTGGCAGAATTTGCATTCAACAATTCCATCCACTCCACCACGAACCAATCACCATTTTTCTCCAACTACGGATTCCATCCCTCCTTTTTACCCGCACTTGTGCCCGAATCCTCCGTACCGGCTGTTCAGGATAGATTGGATTTCCTTTCCTCCAACAACCAGGTGCTCAGGGAAACTATTGCTAAAGCACAGGAGGATGATAAAAAATATTTTGACAAGAAGAGAAGGGGAGAATTGAACTTGGAGGTAGGAGATCGTGTGTGGCTATCTACCACAAATTTAAAACTGGCATGCCCCTCCAAGAAATTGGGACCTAGATACTTGGGCCCTTTTCCTGTCAAGAGAAAGGTCAACCCAGTGGCCTATGAACTTGAGCTCCCCGCCTCATTCAGGATACATCCTGTATTTCACGTTTCCCTACTTAAACCTGATGTTCCACATTCCTTCCCAGATCGTGAAGTAGGGCCTCCGGAAGCTATCAGGGTGAATGGGGAAGAAGAATTTGAAATTGAAGCTATCCTGGACCACAGAAAAAGGCAGGGAGAGGACCAATATTTAATTAAATGGAAAGGTTTTGGCCCAGAAGAAAATTCCTGGGAACCAAAAACGAATCTTCATGCTCAGAGACTCATACAGGCTTTTCACCGTTCCCGCTCTCAGGGTTCGTTTCAAAGAGGCATCCGGAGGCTGCCCCTAAGGAGGGGGCAATGTCAGAGAACTCACGTTTTCCATGCCCGTCTTCGTCCAGCAGGAGTGAATCCTCACTCTGTGAGCGCCAATACCCATGCGCAGTCTTCCCAACGGAACCGAACGTGCGGGCGTACCCGCGTACCAACGCAAACATGTGCGCGTCCTCGTCTACCAATGCGAACGGGGGCACGCACTCCCATGTCAGCACGAACGTGTGTGCGCAATCGCGCACGGACCCTCACCTCCACCAATCCCAGCACAAGGCGCCCTATATAAACAGGGCCTTCACATGGTGTCAGTGCTGGATCGTCTTCAGTCTTATGTCCTGAATACCTGCCTGAAGTACCTGCTACCTTGTTCCTGATTCACCCGGTTTTCCTGTTACCCTTCCTGGATTGACCCTGCTTATTGACTGTTTCCTCTGGTTTGACCTCGGCTTGGATTCCTTGACTACGTCTCTGCTCTCCGATTTGGTACTTCATCACCTGCCCATTGCCAACCTTTGCCTGCTTTTGACCACGAACTTGCCTTCCGCTTTGTACCTTGTTTGCCAGCCAGTTGCCGACCTGTTTCCTGTCTTGACCTCGCAGTGCCTACACCCACCTGTTCGGCCTTCACTGAGTACAGCCTTGGTTACCAACCTATACACCAGCTCTCCAGAAGAACCGGTACCTCCAAGCACCAGTCTACCAGCCGCAGGCACTTGCACCCTTTCGTGCCCCAGCATCCGGACTCCGTTGTAAGGTACGTGATAAAGACCCACACTTTTCATTTTCATTTCTTCCCCATTTACTCTCCCACCGGGGTTTACTATTTTAGTTTCCGGGTCTCGGGGATTTTGGGGACTGGTATCCCCAACTCCAGACAAAAATTTTGCATCTCGTCCATAAACTTCAAGCGTAATGTCTTCCCTGACTTGATGACAATCAGGGCTGTGGGATATCCCCAGCTGTACTTGATATTTAGGGTTCGTAGGCTTTCCAACAAGGGCTTCATCTGTCTTATCCTGGCCAGAGTCCCCGCAGATAGGTCAGAAAAGACCTGTATATCAACTGTTTCAAATTTTAAAGGGGGATTTCCTCTAAGCTTGTTACAAATTTGGGATTTTTCCTCGTAGGAATGAAACCTAATAAGTACATCTCTGGGCGCGTCCTCTCTTACACCGGGGGGTTTTCTGATTCGGTGAACCCGCTCGATTTTTAAGTCCATTCCGTCCTCCATTCCTAGTACTGGTTTAAAGATGCTTTTCATTTTCAGCATTAGATCTTCCCCCCTCTGTTCAGGTAGAGACCTTATCCTCAGGTTTTGTCTTCTGCTCTGATCCTCCATACTTTCCATTTTGTACTTCATATCTCTTTGACTAGATTGTATTTTTTCCATCTGCTTTCTAAGTTCTATGTTTTCTTTAGCTTGTTCTGTTGCAAATTCCTCAATTGTCTCCACTCTCTTCAGCAAAAAAACCCATATCAGTTCTAATATTTGTAATTTCCGTTTTAATGGAACTTTCCAATTTGGCGAACATTTCCGCCATTTCAGTTTTGGTTGGAATTTGTGTAATGTCACTTTGTTGTAAAATGAGACCTGCATCCCCAGACCTTTCCAGATCCGCTTCTAACCTGAGTGTTTCAGCCTGCTCTGCTCTTTGCTTTTCCAACTCTCTCTTTTTTTCTTTCGCCCCCTGCTGTTTTTTTTCCATCTTGGACTTTTTAAACTGATATCTTTGAGGTATTTTTGTATGGTGCTGGTATTCAGGCTGTCCTTAGGGGTTTTAGACTCCGTACCTCTTTGCATTCTCCCCTTCATTATTGGCAGGTGATAGCATCCGATCTAACCATTTTCTCACCTAGAGATAGATAGTGAGCACTTGTAGGAACGAGAACTTCTTTCTGTAGGACTCTCTACCCGTGAAGAATACTTTTTATTCTGTTCCTTTTCCTTTTTACAGAAAATCAAAGAAGATTGGGGCCGTGGGTCCTTATACTTATATCTCTAGTTTCTTATGTTAATTCCATACAAGCAATCCCCCCTCAGTGGTGATCCTTTCTTGTCTCCACTATTTGACAGTAGTATTCACCTTTTTAGAGTCTTTTATAATAAGTGTCTTCTGCACGTCTTCAAAGGGGAGTAGGAAAAGAACATACAGCCCCACCTCCCTCCAGGCTGGGAAGCACTCACGATGCCTGAAATAAGCCTCCGAATATTATTTATAATCTTTTTAGCTTATTTTTATAACGCCTCAGATGCAAGTGAATCTGGGTTTACAGTCTCTTCTCGCCTCCTGCACCCAAAGTCCTACATACCACTCTCCCATAAGGAAGCTCAATAAGCTCCAGTTATCGCAGTATTTACGCCCTTTCCACAAATAAGCCGGTATTTATGTTGTACGCCAGGTGAGGTGGGCAGGCTTCTGGTGAGGCAAACAACCACATAAAATGTAAGTTTAAAGGAATAATTCAATCAAGGTTCTTTTAACCCAATGAGCCGGTAATAATGTTGTACACCTGGTGCGGCGGGCAGGCTTCTAGTAGGGCAAGCAGCCTCATATAATGAAGGAACAAGAGGGATAATTCAATCAAAGTTCTTTTAACCCTTTTTGGAAATTCCTAAGGGTCTCTCAGACCTCTCCACCTCCTACCAGGACATTTTCGGGGGGTTTTATCTGATGCTGGCTTCGACACCTCTATTTTCTATTGTCAAGTAGTACAAACAAGCATTCCCAATAATTGGCGCAGCGGAAAACCATTTAGTGATAGTTCATCCTCCTGCCCCAGGTGAGCCCTTCGCATAAGTGCATTAACAGTTCATTCAATAGTAAGCATCCTGCTGTAATAAATGTGCTTTAACGTTCAGCAGAGCAGAGCAGAGCTTATAGCGGAATTTCAGGGAGGATACTATGATACTATAAACATATTGAAAGAAGATAAAGTCCATACCTGAGAGAGGGATGCCCTTCAAAGATCCCCTCCCAGTCACCTGTTGTTCGGCTGAACGGGTGGGGAATGCCCCTTCTGTGCTCAGTACTCCCGGGAATCTGCTGCTTGAGCTGGTAAGGAGAGTTGCATGTGTCGCTGTGTATGCTGGCTCCTTAGGCTGGCGATGCTGCTGAGCTTGTGTGGAGAGAGATCACCGGGGGGACGCTGACTTAAGGCTGTGAGGTCTATTTTCTGTGGCTTCCTTTAGTAGGCAGACCTGCCGTTTCCTTCCATCGAGCCCCCGCAGTGCTCCGACTATGGTTCTCTTTCCCCAGCAAGCCCGAGGGGTGGGGCGGACCATGTGGGGCAGCGGGCAGAGAAGGGGACCTCCGGGGGTCCTCTCGGCCGGGTTAGGAGGGCTATTCGCGGGCTCTCACTACCGCGTTACCCCTCCTGGATCTCATCTCCAGCTGGAGCTCCGTGCGGCTTGAACTTCCGCCGTCGCCGGGCTCCTCCCCCTACGCCGGCGTCTCACGTCAGCATGGCGTCTGACCCAGCTTTGGCTCTTCTTAACCTGAAACCCCCATCGCTAACTTATCCTCAATTTAAGCTATTTCTCCAGCTTAGTACTGCAGCAAAAAAAACTATAGCCAAAGCCTGGAAATGTATAAAATTTGCCTTGTTACTCTCAGTACTTACTTAGTTACCTAAATATCTGTTTTTCCTAATTGCCCCCACTTTTCCACAGCTTGTACCCACTAGGGGTGGTAAAGTGGTCTGGAGGCATGATTATACTGTCCCTAGGTATAACTCAGGGACATCCCTCATATCCTTATTATACTACTGAAGAGGCTTTTTTTTTTACAGTGTTCGTCCATTACAGTTCTTAATGCACACCATAGTCTTTAGGTTACTCATGCTTAGATCTATGATTATCTATTTTAAAGATATCCCATATATGAATACGAATATATGTAATGTAACTTATTATTTTTCTTTTTGTTCTTTATTGTTCTTTTTTTTTTTTTGTGAAATCAATAAAAATTTTGAACGAGAAAATACAGATTTCTACTGAGGTGGAATATTTGTTGCTATATAGGCATAGTTGCTCATTCTATTAAAAAGGCAATATAATTTGCAAAAGTTAGCCAGTATGAGCAAAAAAGTGGGGATTCTTTTTGTCGGCTGTCTGTGCCCCTATATTTCTCTCATGTGTCTACAGTGCTACACCCCTAAACTATTCCTATTGTCTGTCCTCAGAACCCCAGCATACTGCCTTATTAATTCTTTTTCAGTGCCCCTTCTCATTTCTGCTTCTCTCGTCCATCTCCAGCACCCTTTTGAACTGATTCTCTTGTTGGCCACCACACTACTTTCCTCTTGCACTGCCCCTTTTTTCTCTATTCTGCACCTCTCTCCTTCTTACTTAATATCCTACAGCTCCAATTTCTGCCTTTAGGATCATCCCGTAAAGCTCCCCTCCTCTGCCTATGACATATACATGTAATACTCCTCTCCTGCTCTTCACCATTCCCCTGTACTGTGACCATCCTTCTCCTCCAGTACTCCACCTCCACACCATACATGCCTTGTCTTGCTAGGGGGAAGGCAACATTACATTGAGAATGGGAGATTTTCATGGCAGCCAGTAAAAGTGGGAAACACCCAATTCCATGTGTAATAAAAAGTTTAGATGACCATTTAAATGTTTGAATTCACAAATTCTTCAGTAAAGCTCTGCTCAGCTATTTTCCTAGCTTCAAAAATAATGAGAATAATGCACTGAACAAAGAAATACCTCTTAAATGGTTAGAGAAGATAAAGTTTTTTTAAGATTTGAGTTGTAAATTAATTTATTTTGTTTGCAGAATTTATAAAGGAGAGGCAGTGGTGAATGTGCACATACTTACAACATTCCCTATGAGGGAGATTAAACAATGTTGTATTTTAGAATTTTGTTATTTTGTTCAAATTAAACTGGAATATAGTACTTTAAATATACCCAGTAAGAGTTTAAGAACAGCAGAGGAAGCTATTGTAGTGCTAAGGGTTTCCATATTTTAGAAGAGACTCACAAGACCCTTTTTAAAAAAAATATGCATTAATAAATTTGCTTTCAGTAGTGATTATAATGTATATCCTGCACAAAATATCTAAATTTGAACCCAACTTTTGCAACACTTCATTTGTATTTATAAAAATTTGCAAACCAATTCACTTAGTGAAAATGTATGTACATTCATTCTGTCAAACTGGGCAAAATACAAACAGTAATAGGTTATTCCTGTGCTGGTTTTTCATTTTTTTTATTGAAATTACTGAATTTGACCACTAGACGGCAATAAATATCATAGGGCAAACACACAATCCATTAAAATAGATCCAGCATCAGTCTCGAAGACTTGCCACCCAGTGATGGGTGGGGGGGTGTCACGTTTCCCTGCCAACATGACAACTCCCTACCCAATGATGTTCACCCGTTGCATCTCTGACGCTAAATGACAGATCCCTGACTGCTGTAGTAGTGTAAACAAAGCAGCCAGGGATCCTGAGTGATATCACTGACCATATTTGGTCATGGATGACCTGAAACCCATCCCTAGTCTTTACAATTGATTTCCAAATTTGGAACTTCATGCAGGCTTACTTTGGGTAACCACAATTGTGAGATGATATTTACTTGTACATACATTTTTTCTTTTAATAGAATCATTCTTGTTATTTAAAAAAAATGTTAACCCTCATTATTAGGTCTCTGCAATGTTTAGGAAAGTCACATGCTGTCTTTAGATCCTTAATTTTTTTTAAAAAAAGAACAATTTTCAATTAATAGATTCTTCTTTTGTTGTGTGGACCTCTCTGAGCAGACTCCAAAGGAATACTCTTTGACACATCCTATTAAAATAACTTGGTCCACCCCTTGGTCCAGATTGGTACTCTTCTGCACTAAAAATCTTTCATGCTCTGTTGTGTGCCTGACAATTTTAGTAATTTTTATTCTAAACTTTCTTTTTTATTGCCACCTCCATAATTCTTTCTGGACGCAAAATGATCCTTGCGCTGAAGTTGCTAAATGATAAAAAAAAGACCATAAGGCTCTTTGTAAAACTTGCACTTGCCTTACAGGAAAAGTCAGAGGAAATTTCACTGGCACTGCATCCTATATATATTCAAGAAGACACAAAAAGATGATCTGAGAGAGAGCTGGGATTTTTTAGGTGCCAATAACCTAGGCCACAACATTAGATAAAATCCATATATTTTATTTGATCAATTCATATTAAAAACAGTAAATTGGATTATAAAATTGCAACTGTATATATGCTTATTCATGTATTTAATCTATCTGTCTAGGTGTGGCAGCATATATCTCCTGAAGAAGCCCATAAATTGGTGAAACATGTTGGGATTGCTATACCACAACAACCATTTATAAATAATTACATTATCAATTTCCAATATGAAATGATCCAATATTTTTAGCGAATCTTAAGTGTCTTTTTTCAAATTTTTTTTTGTCCTTTACCGTTTTTTAATATGAATTGATCAAATAAAATATATGGCTTTATCTGATTTTGTGGCCTAGGTTATTGGCACCTAAAGAATCCCAGCTCTCTCTCAGAGAATCTTTTCGTGTCTTGTTGCATTATTTTAATTTCTACATCTATATTTAGATCTAAGAAGCATAGGATGTGTGTGGAATCACTTCCACCTTTTTTATACCAAAACCCCCCAAAACATTATAGCAATATATATTGGGAAGCATGGGAAATTTTTATGTTGCAAAACAGGCAAAGGAAATGGAATGTGCAGAATAGAAAAGAGGACTTTAAAAAATGAGCTTACCTCTTGGTATGTGTTATTGTTTAATTTTGTTTTCCATTATATCTGATTGCCATCTGGGGGATGAGGAATGCTTTTTCCCCCCACTGGAGCAAATTGGATCATGTTTTATTGTATTTTTTTGCCTTCCTCTGGATAAATTGTAGGTATAACATTGTGTATATGGAGGTTTTCTGTCAGTTTTTTTGTGTTGGTTAAACTAGATGGACTTGTCTTTTTTTAAACTTTTTGGTTTATTCTGGTTTACATCTTCTTCATCTCTTGATCCAGTATTACCAAGCATGTATAAAGTTTCAAAATAGAACTGAACTAGAAAATTGACAATCTTTAACATTTCTTTTTAATTTCTGTATGAAATCATATTTTTATGAAATCCTTAGAAAAATAGTAATACAAAAATGTAGAGTAATTTGAAAGAAATCAGGCAAATGGAAAACATTGAAAAGAGACCTGTAATATACTGCTGTTTACATTTGTCATAAATACTGAATAAAGGAATAATGGAATTATTAAAATACAACATTTTAATAATTCACATAAAATACATACATATACGACACAAAATGTATGTTAAAGCAATATGGGACACAGTGTTTGTCATACTAATCTTGAGAACTTATTTTGTGAAATTCATAAAAATATGAATAAAATAATACAAATGAAGAATTTTGACAGCAAACATAATTGTTAAATAAACTTTAAAATTAAGTGGTTGACGCTGGAGGAAAAAAAATGTCAAAATTACAATTTTGATCCTTGGTAAACAAACTCTTAAATATAGCCAGCAGTCTTTTTTTTGTTAGCTGGTCATTTACTGTAACCAAAACTTAAAATAACCAGACCTACTTGCATTCAGTTCTGAGAAAAAAAAAGATAAATAGAGAAGCAATTTCAAACAAGCGTATTTTCTCAGTATTGTCAATTTTTATGAATTTTAATTTGGCCCTGTATCTTTGATACAGAATGTCTGTGCTACTATATAATTATGCAAAACCCCAGAGCATTATTCAAAGGATTGTTTAGAAAATGAGACATTCCAGCAGCTACCTAGGGAGAGAACTGCATGACATAACATTATTATTGTTTTTTTTATTATATTCAGATTTTAATTGCAGAAAAACATACCATGCAAGTATATTGCAGTAAAATGAACATCACTTTTCCTGTGTACACTGAAAACATGATGTGGTAATTGAGAAAAAATGGACTGCATCACTAGCTAAAATAGGGAAATTATTGTTAGCATAGACATGTAGCTGATAATTGTATACATTTTGTTCTATGTAAAGGACTAATACAGCTAAATATAAATTACTAAATAGATATAACCAATTATCTTATATGGGTATCTTTATAGAAAATAATACGGTATGTTTAACACTAGGAATAAGCAAAATTCAGCATTTTAATTTCCCTGAAATTTTGATGAAAGTTTGTAGGTTTAGTTGAAATTTTGCACTCTTGGTAAAAGGCACGGAAATCAGTGGGGAAGATATAACAACATTTTTTTGTTTTGTTTTTTAAGGGTGCATGGCCCAAACCTTAAATGGCTGTAAAGGTTTAGGGAACTATTCTGTATCATTTCTTGTGCCAAAACATCAGCCCAATAATTTTGTGACTTTGAATTAGCCTATGAGGTTGATTTAGGAAACTGAGCACTTTGCAAGAACGGTTGCTCCAGAGCTTAGAAGTGAGGGTAAACACTGCTGACTTTCATCATCCAATCATGTGCAAGGAAAAATGCTATTTTATTTTTTCCCTTTAATGTGATTGGGTGCTTTGCAAAGTAAAGCTTCACCTCATTTGCTAAGCTGTGAAGCGCCTGTACTTGCAAAGTACACAGTCTTTCTGCATTTAGTAAATAAACCCCTGTGCTTTGCTGTGTGGCCTAAGAGTCCATTCACACAGGGGCAACACGACTTCCAGCACGACTTTGGGAGGCAACTTGGACACGACTTGAGTATGAATCACAGCGCGACTTGGGGCGACTTCAACATGACTCCGGGCAACTTACAACATGACTTTAGGTCTCCCCCAGGCAAGGTGACTTTGGCCGTGGCCAATCACAGAATAATCAGCTCTCGAGGGGGGAACTCCACGCCAAATTTTAAATAAAAAACCGGCATGGTTTCCCCTCCAAGAGCATACCAGGCCCTTAGGTTTAGTATGGATTTCAAGGGGAACCCCCTACGCCGATAAAACGGCGTGGGGGTCCCCTCAAAATCCATACCAGACCCTTATCATGGGGGGGTGGGGTGCTTTGGGGAAGGGGGGCCCCTGCGCCCCCCCCACCCCAAAGCACCTTGTGCCCATGTTGATGAGGACAAGGGGCCTCTTCCCGACAACCCTTGCCGTTGGTTGTCGGGGTCTGCGGGCGGGGGGCTTATCGCAGTCCAGGAGCCCCCTTTAATAAGGGGGCCCCAGATACCGGCTCCCCAGCCTATGTGAATGAGTATGGGGTACATGGTACCCCTACCCATTCACCTGGGGAAAAAAGTGTCA
Source organism: Lithobates sylvaticus (assembly GCA_028564925.1). NCBI lineage: Eukaryota > Metazoa > Chordata > Amphibia > Anura > Ranidae > Lithobates > Lithobates sylvaticus. The sequence goes on along the minus strand of CM053033.1, from coordinate 129,897,034 downwards.
ATAAAAAAACACACTAGACAGGTTTTTAAAGTAATTTATTAGGCAGCTCTGGGGGTCTTCTTCCGACTTCGGGGGTCTCTTCTGACTCCTTTGCACTCTCTCTTGTCCCCCTCTCCGGTTCCTCTCCGTGCTCTCCAGCCTCTTCTCCCACTCTCCGGCCTCTTCTCCCGGTCTCTGGTTCTTCTCCCTCTCTCTGGTTCTTCTGCCGGGCTCCTCCGCTATCTCCTTCCAGCTCTTTTACTAGCGGTGGCCCGGTCTTCGCCGTCCTTCTTTCCTCTTCTCTCTTCTTCCGATGTTGACACAATGCTCTCTGTAATGCCGTGTGGGACGTGCGCAATGATTTATATAGGCATGGGGCGGGGTCACCGGGTGATGTCATATGGCGACCCCGCCCCTTATGAAGTCACAGTCCCAGCATGCCCCGGGACTTGATGTCATAAGGGGCGGGGTCACTGTGTGAAATCACCCGGTGACCCCGCCCCATGCATATATAAGTTGCCACGCACGTCGCACAGGGCATTACAGCAGGAGAGAGCGTTGTGTCAACATCGGAAGAAGAGAGAAGAGAGAAGAGGGAAGGATGGAGAAGACCGGGCCACCGCTAGTAAAAGAGCTGGAAGAAGATAGCGGAGGAGCCTGGCAGAAGAACCTAAGAGCGGGAGAAGAACCAGAGACCGAAGAAGAGGCCAGAGAGAGCGGTGGAGTCGGAAGAGACCCCCAAAGTCGGAAGAAGACCACCGGAGCTGCCTAATAAATTACTTTAAAAACCTGTGTAGTGTGTTCTTTTATGCCGCGTACACACGTTCGGACTTTGTCCGCCGGTCCCAGTCCGGCGGATTGTCGACTAGGTCCGGCGGGACTTCCCCACACACGCCCGGACTTCCGAGCGTGTGACTTGCCCACACACGCCCGGACTTCTCCGGCGGACAATCCGCTGGACAAAGTCCGCGGGACTTTTGAAAATGAACGGACTTGCCCACACACGGAGCAGTCCGTTCATTTAGAACGTAACTTCAGGTAGACGGAGCTAGCGAAGGCAGTGAATGCCGCCGCACTAGCCCCGTCACCTGGCATGAATTTTAAGGGTCCCCCCCAAATCCATCTCAGACCCTTATCCGAGCACGCAGCCCGGCAGGTCAGGAAAGGGGTGGGGAGCGCCCCCCCTCCTGAGCCATACCAGGCCGCATGCCCTCAACATGGGGGGTGCCCTGGGGAAAGGGGGGCCGTGCGGCCCCTCCACCCCAAAGCACCTTGTCCCCATGTTGATGAGGACAAGGGCCTTTTCCCGACAACCCTGGCCGTTGGTTGTCAGGGTCTGCGGGCGGGGGCTTATCGGAATCTGGGAGCCCCCTTTTATAAGGGGGCCCCCAGATCCCGGCCCCCACCCTATGTGAATGAGTATGGGGTACGATGTACCCCTACCCATTCACCTAAGGTGTAAAATGTAAAGTAAAAAAAACACACAATTTTGAAAAAATATTTTATTGCACTGCTCCGGGGGTCTTCTTCCGTCTTGGGGGGTCTTCTCGCCGGACTCCTCCGCCATTTACCTAGCTCTTTTACCGAGCGGAGGAGGCCAGCTACCTTCTTCATCGTCGATGCCGTCGTCTGGGGGTCTCGATCCGCCTTCGGGGGTCTTCCGGGGTCTCTTCTGTTCTTGCCGCGGTCGCCGTTTTCCGCGCCGCCGGCGCCGCCTTCTTCTTCTTCTTCTTCTTCTTCTTCTTCCAATGTTGACCCGTCGCTCTCTCTGGCCGGAATGCCAGAGTCGCGCTGTGCTGGGACTTATATAGGGACAAGGGGACAGGGTCACATGCTCATGTCACATGGTGACCCTGCCCCCCTGTGATGTCACAGTCCCAGCATCCTCCGGGACTGTGACATCACAAGGGGGCGGGGTCACCATGTGACATGAGCATGTGACCCTGTCCCCTTGTCCCTATATAAGTCCCAGCACAGCGCGGCTCTGGCATTCCGGCCAGAGAGAGCGACGGGTCAACATCGGAAGAAGAAGAAGAAGAAGGCGGCGTCGGTGGCGCGGAAAACGACGACCGCGGCAAGAACAGAAGACACCCCGGAAGACCCCTGAAGGCGGATCGAGACCCCCAGACGACGGCGTCGACGACGAAGAAGGTAGCCGGCCTCCTCTGCTCGTGAAAGAGCTAGGTAAAAGAGCAGAAGAGAGCGGAGGAGTCCGGCGAGAAGACCCCCAAGATGGAAGAAGACCCCCGGAGCAGTGCAATAAAATATTTTTTCAAAATTGTGTGTTTTTTTACTTTACATTTTACACCTTAGGTGAATGGGTAGGGGTACATCGTACCCCATACTCATTCACATAGGGTGGGGGGCCGGGATCTGAGAGCCCCCTTATAAAAGGGGGCTCCCAGATTCCGATAAGCCCCCGCCCGCAGACCCCGACAACCAACGGCCAGGGTTGTCGGGAAGAGGCCCTTGTCCTCCTCAACATGGGGACAAGGTGCTTTGGGGTGGGGGGGCCGCACGGCCCCCCTTTCCCCAGGGCACCCCCCATGTTAAAGGCACGCGGCCTGGTATGGCTCAGGAGGGGGGGCGCTCGCTCGTCCCCACCCCTTTCCTGGCCTGCCGGGCTGTGTGCTCGGATAAGGGTCTGAGATGGATTTGGGGGGGACCCCCACGCCGTTTTTCGGCGTGGGGAGTCCCTTTAAATCCATGCCAGGTGACGGGGCTAGCGCGGCGGTATTCACTGCCTTCACTAGCTCCGTCTACCTGAAGTCACGTGCTAAATGAACGGACTTTCCGATGAGCGGCAAGTCCGTTCATTTCAAAAGTCCGGCGGACTATCCTACTAACAGCGGGATTGTCCGCCAGACTGCCAAGTCCAGCGGACAATTTTAAAACAAAACTTAAAACCTAGTCCGCCGGACTTTTGGCGCCAAAAAGTCCGCCGGCGCCCACACACGAGGGGATTGTCCGGTGGACTGGAGTTCAGCTGATAATCCCGCGGGATAGTCCCTTCGTGTGTACGCGGCATTAGTGACACTTTTTTCCCTCAGGTGAATGGGTAGGGGGCTCCCAGTTTCCGAAAAGCCCCCCGCCTGCAGACCCCAACAACCAATGGCCAAGGTTGTCGGGAAGAGGCCCTTGTCCTCATCAACATGGGGACAAGGTGCTTTGGGGTGGGGGGGCCACAGGGCTCCCCCTTCCCCAAAGCACCCACCCCCCATGTTGAGGGCATGCGGCCTGGTACGGTTCAGGAGGGGGGACGCTTGCTCGTCCCCACCCCCTTTCCTGACCGGCCGGCCTGCGTGATCGGATAGGGGTCTGGTATGGATTTTGGGGGGACCCCCACGCCATTTTTTTCGGCGTAGGGGTTCCCCTTAAAATCCATATTAGACCTAAGGGCCTGGTTTGCCCTTGGAGGGGAACCCATGCTGGTTTTTATTATTAGAGAGGCGACATTGTCGCTTCAATATAGATGGAGATCTGACTTGGAGGTGACTTTCATTGAATTCTATGGGTACAAGTAGCCTAGAAGTCGGATTGAAGTAGTACAGGAACCTTTTCTGAAGTCGGAGCAATTGCAGTAATGTGCATTAAGACAGATCCATTCACTTACATTGATTTTTTTCATGTAGGGCAACTTGAGGCGACGAGGGGCGACTTGGAGTGACTTGAAGTTGGATCCAAAGTTGCCCCTGTGTGATGGGACTCTTATGGTCAATGTTAGCTTTAAAGTGTTACTAAACCCACAACAGTAGAACCAGTCTGTATATGCAGTAAAGCATGCTTGTTACACTCACTGTGGGACCTAAGGGGTTAATCCTCTTCATTGTGTTAAAAGGCTGTTTGATCCTGTCTTCTCTGATCCTCCCCTTCTTTCACTGTCCACCTTCTGATAGTACAGAGCCTTTGGAGTCACTCTGCACATGCTTAGTTTGGTGTGTATTGCTAGAGAGTATATATATATATATATATATATATATATATATATATATATATATACATAGTTACATAGTTAGTACACAAGTCCATCCAGTTCAACCACAAATAAAAAAATAAAAATAAAAAAAAAATAATAATATATATGTATATATATACAGTGGTGTGAAAAAGTGTTTGCCCCCTTCCTCATTTCCTGTTCCTTTGCATGTTTGTCACACTTAAGTGTTTCGGAACATCAAACCAATTTAAACAATAGTCAAGGACAACACAAGTAAACACAAAATGCAATTTGTAAATGAAGGTGTTTATTATTAAAGGTGAAAAAAAATCCAAACCATCATGGCCCTGTGTGAAAAAGTGATTGCCCCCCTTGTTAAAACATACTATAACTGTGGTTGTCCACACCTGAGTTCAATTTCTCTAGCCACACCCAGGCCTGATTATTGCCACACCTGTTCACAATCAAGGCATCACTTAAATAGGAGCTGCTTGACACAGTAAGGTCCACAAGAAGATCCTTAAAAGCTACACATCATGCCGAGACCCAAAGAAATTCAGGAACAATTGAGAAAGAAAGTAATTGAGATCTATCAGTCTGGAAAGGGTTATAAAGCCATTTCCAAAGCTTTGGGAATCCAGCGAACCACAGTGAGAGCCATTATCCACAAATGGCGAAGACATGGAACAGTGGTGAACCTTCCCAGGAGTGGCCGGCCGCCCAAAATTACCCCAAGAGCGCAGCGACGACTCATCCAAGAGGTCACAAAAGACCCCACAACAACGTCCAAGGAACTGCAGGCCTCACTTGCCTCAGTTAAGGTCAGCGTTCATGCCTCCACCATCAGGAAAAGACTGGGCAAAAATGGCCTGCATGGCAGAGTTCCAAGGAGAAAACCACTGCTGAGCAAAAAGAACATCAAAGCTCGTCTCAATTTCTCCACAACACATCTTGATGATCCCCAAGACTTTTGGGACAACATTCTGTGGACCGATGAGACAAAAGTGTAACTCTTTGGAAGGTGTGTGTCCAAGTATATCTGGCGTAGAAGGAACACTGCATTTCAGAAAAAGAACATTATACCAACAGTAAAATATGGTGGTGGTAGTGTGATGGTCTGGGGCTGTTTGCTGCTTCAGGACCTGGAAGACTTGCCGTGATAAAAGGAACTATGAATTCTGCTGTCTACCAAGAGATCCTGAAGGAGAATGTCCGACCATCTGTTCGTGTACTCAAGCTGAAACGAACTTGGGTTCTGCAGCAGGACAATGATCCTAAACACACCAGCAAGTCCACCACCGAATGGCTGAAGAAAAACAAAATGAAGACTTTGGAGTGGCCTAGCCAAATTCCTGACCTGAATCCTATTGAGATGTTGTGGTATGACCTTAAAAAGGCCGTTCATGCTCGAAAACCCTCTAATGTAACTGAATTAGGACAATTCTGCAAAGATGAGTGGGCCAAAATTCCTCCAGGACGCTGTAAAAGCCTCATTGCACGTTATCGCAAACGCTTGGTTGCAGTTGTTGCTGCTAAGGGTGGCCCAACCAGTTATTAGGTTTAGGGGGCAATCACTTTTTCACACAGGGCCATGATGGTTTGGATTTTTTTTCACCTTTAATAATAAACACCTTCATTTACAAATTGCATTTTGTGTTTACTTGTGTTGTCCTTGACTATTGTTTAAATTGGTTTGATGTTCCGAAACACTTAAGTGTGACAAACATGCAAAGGAACAGGAAATGAGGAAGGGGGCAAACACTTTTTCACACCACTGTATATATATATATATATATATATATATACACACACACACACATATATATATATAGAATGGGGTATATGGGATTGTATGATGTGTATATGTATATATGTGTATATATATATATATATATATATATATATATATATATATATATATATATATATATATATATATATATATATATATATATATATATACACACACACACACACACACACATATATATATATATATATATATATATATATACATATACATATACACATCATACAATCCCATATACCCCATTCTATACCCACAGTTGATCCAGAGGAAGGCAAAAAAAACCCAGCAGAGCATTCTACAATTTGCTAAAGCAGGGGAAAAAATTCCTTCCTGATCCCCCGAGAGGCAATCGGATTTTCCCCGGATCAACTTTACCTATAAATGTCAGTACCCAGTTATATTATGTACATTTAGGAAAGTATCCAGGCCTTTCTTAAAGCAATCTACTTAGCTGGCCAGAACCACCTCTGCAGGGAGTCTATTCCACATTTTCACAGCTCTCTTACTGTGAAGAAACCTTTCCGTATTTGGAGATGAAATCTCTTTTCCTCTAGACGTAAAGAGTGCCCCCTTGTCCTCTTTGTTGACTGTAAAGTGAATAACTCAACACCAAGTTCACTATATGGACCCCTTATATATTTATACATGTTGATCATATCCCCCCTTAATCTCCTCTTATCAAGGGTGAATAAATTCAGTTCCTCTAATCTTTCCTCATAGCTGAGCTCCTCCATGCCTCTTATCAGTTTGGTTGCCCTTCTCTGCACTTTCTCCAGTTCCCCAATATCCTTTTTGAGAACTGGTGCCCAAAACTGAACTGCATATTCCAGATGAGGTCTTACTAATGATTTGAACAGGGGCAAAATGATATCTCTCTCTCTGGAGTCCATACCTCTCTTAATACAAGAAAGGACTTTGCTCGCTTTGGAAACCGCAGCTTGGCATTGCATGCTATTATTGAGTTTATGATCTACCAAAACCCCCAGATCCTTCTCCACTACGGATTCCCCCAGTTGTACTCCCCCTAGCATGTATGATGCATGCATATTCCTAGCCCCCAAGTGCATAACTTTACATTTATCAACATTAAACCTCATCTGCCACATAGTCGCCCAATTAGACAGAGCATTGAGGTCGGCTTGTAAATTGGAGACCTCCTGTAAGGACGTTATTCCACTGCATAGCTTGGTGTCATCTGCAAAGACAGAAATGTTACTTTTGATTCCAGACCCAATATCATTTATAAAGATATTAAAAAGTAAGGGTCCCAGCACTGAACCTTGGGGTACACCACTGATAACCTTAGACCATTCAGAGTAAGAATCATTAACCACTACTCTCTGAATTCTGTCTTTTAGCCAGTTTTCTATCCATTTACAAACCGATATTTCCAAACCTGTAGACCTTACCTTACACATGAGCCGTGTGTGGGGAACTGTATCGAACGATTTTGCAAAATCCAAGTATACCACGTCCACAGCCACGCCTCTGTCCAAGGTTTTACTTACCACCTCATAAAAAGAAATGAGGTTTGTCTGACAACTTCTGTCTTTCATGAATCCATGCTGTCTGTTGCTTAAAATGTTTTTTTCCAGCAAGAACTCGTCTATGTGGTCTTTTATTAATCTCTCCAGTATCTTCCAAACTATAGAAGTTAAACTAACAGGTCTATAGTTACTTGGTAAAGACTTTGTTCCCTTTTTAAATATAGGCACCACGTTTGCCCTGCGCCAATCCAGTGGTACTATTCCTGTCATTAATGAGTCCCTAAAAATTAGATACAATGGCTTTGAAATGACAGAGCTCAATTCTTTTAGGATCCGTGGGTGGATGCCATCAGGTCCAGGTGCTTTATCCACCTTTATTCTGTCTAAATATTTCTGGACCATATCACTTTTGAGCCATTGTGGATTTGGGGCTGTGTCACTACCACCCCCATTGTGGACATGAGCTCCCCCATGCTCCTTTGTATACAGAGAGCTGAAGAAAGTATTTAATAAATTAGCCTTCTCTTTGTCCCCAGTCACCCACTCTAGATTATTTTGTAAAGGGCCTACATGCTCAGACTTGACCTTTTTACTATTAATATATTTGAAGAATTTTTGGGGGTTTGTCCTACTATCTTTTGCAATCTGTCTTTCGTTTTGAATTTTTGCATCCTTGATTTCCTTTTTACATACTCTGTTATGTTCTTTGTAACATTTAAATTACACTAGTGATCCTTCATTTTTATATTTTTTTAAAAGCTCTTTTCTTATAGTTTATAGCTTTTTTAACTTTGGCCGTGAGCCACATAGGTTTTATTTTTAGCCTTTTAAATTTATTGCCCATGGGAATATACTTTGCAGTGAGTTCACAAACAGTCTTTTTGAAGAATCCCCATTTCTGTTCTGTGCCCATTGTTGCCAATATTCTCTCCCAGTCTATGTTCTGGAGAGCAGCCCTCATCCTTGGAAAATTTGCCCTCTTGAAATTAAGTGTTTTTATCTTTCCTGTATGTGATTTTTGCTTACAGCTAACATCAAATGAAATCATGTTATGGTCACTGCTACCCAGATGCTCCTTTATCTGAACATTAGTAATATGCTCTGCATGGTTTGAGATTACCAGATCCAGCAGAGCATCATTCCTGGTTGGGGCCTCAATAAACTGGACCATAAAATTGTCCTGTAATAGGTTTATAAATTTTTGTCCTTTAACTGTCCCAGCAGTGCCATTATTCCAGTCAATTTCTGGGTAGTTAAAATCCCCCATTATTATCACTGTCCCAGCCCTTGCAGCCCTTTCTATTTGTGCAAGGAGCTGAGTATCCACCTCCTCATTAACATTGGGTGGTCTATAACAAACTCCAATGATTAACTTTGAACTACGCACATCTGTATGCAGTTCCACCCATAATGCTTCAGACTCATCACACTCTCCATCCCCCAGGTCCTCTTTCACACTCGCTTTGAGATCACTTCTCACATACAGACAGACCCCTCCACCTTTCCTTTTAACTCTGTCTTTCCGAAAGAGTGCAAAGCCAGGAATATTTATAGCCCAGTCATGTGAGGACTGCAGCCAAGTTTCAGCAATACCGATTACATCATAGCTCTCCTGATGCACCAGAGCTTCCAACTCACCTATTTTGCTTGGCAGACTTCTGGCATTGGTGAACAAACACTTTGATGCATTACTATATTTTGACCAGTCACATACTATCCTCTTGGGTGTTCCGAGATTGCAACTAGGACTTGCTACTATACTTACCTTGGGTTTATGTGCTTTTGTTACCCTACCACTAATGCCCCTAATATTACCCTCTGGAATATGTTCCACGCTGACTATTCCTATCTCTGGACCCTCCCCCCCATCGCCTAGTTTAAAAACCCCTCTAACTTTTTGGCCATCCTTATTCCCAGCTGATCTGCACCCTCCTCATTTAGGTGCAGTCCGTCCCTTCTATAGTACCGGTTATCGACTGAGAAGTCATCCCAGTCCTCCAGGAACCCAAACCCCTCCTTACTACACCAGCTCTTCAGCCACTTGTTTACTTCCCTAATCTCCCTCTGCCTTTCTGGTGTGGCTCGATGTACCGGTAGTATTCCTGAGAATACTACCTTGGAGGTCCTTTTCCTCAATTTTGCTCCCAATTCCCTAAAATCGTTTATTAGGACACTCCATCTGCCTCTGACTTTGTCATTGGTGCCAACGTGCACCATGACAGCCGGGTCTTCCCCAGCCCCTCCCAGTAATCTGTCCACCAGATCCGTGATGTGCCGAACCCGAGCGCCCGGTAGACAACATACAGTTCGGTGCTTCAGGTCTTTGTTACAGATTGCCCTCTCTGTCCTTCTAAGAATTGAGTCCCCTATCACCAGAATCTGTCTTTCCTTTCCCATTGCTCCCCCCCCCCCAATCTCACTGGAGGAGTTCTTCCCCTGGCAGCTAGGAGAGTCCCTCAGCTCCAGCAGTGCTGGTCCCTGACTGGTATCACCAATGTCACTCAATGGAGCATACTTATTGGGATGCTCCAGCCCTGGATCGGCCTCCCTGGCCCTTCCTCCTCTACCCTTACTGACTGTCACCCATCTACTATTTTCTAGTGCCTGCACCTCTTTGTCTCCACCCATCACTGTGCTGGCCCCTGCCGGCACCTGCCATGTACGTTCCCGGCTCTCCTTTAGTATGGAGGGACTTCTCAGTGCTGACAGTTGCTTCCCCAGATTCAGAACCTGGGCTTCCAGGGAAACAATGTGCTTACATTTTGCACAGCAGTATTCACCCTCGATCAGATGATCAAGGAATGCATACATGCCGCAAGATGTACACCGAGTTGCCTCTCCACACCTGCCGGGCATCGTACCTATAAATTTAATGAGGATTAGAGTTTATAACCAGTCCAAATTACCTAACAACTAGCTTCCTTACACTAATACTCAACAAGACAATACACAGGTACTAACAATCCACACACACACTACTCAGACAACACTCAGGTACTTACACTACACAGGTACTATGACCCCTGTTACAACCTCCTGTTATAAACTCCTGGTTTTAACTCACCACTTAGACAAGTTTCCACTTGGACAGAGTTCAACCAGTCTCAAAGATGAGCAGGCTCACGATGAGCTCTACAGAAACTTTTATAGGCCTGAAACACCTGTGAGCAATTAGGCACTCCCCTTAATTAGTAAGCTGAAGGAAGGAAAGAAAAAACTGTTTAAAAAGTGTCAGAAAGGGTATTAAGAAGATAAAAAGGAAAAGGCCCAGAAAGAACCTAAAAATGCAATCCAGCAATCACCAGCAGTCAAAAATGCAAGATTTGTTCACTGTCCACACCAAAATTCTGGCAAATCAGAATATATATATATATATAAATATATATATATATATATATATATATATATATATATATTTTAGGAGGGTGCATGTGATCAGCACAGGGCCAATCAGCACTGTCCAGACAGAGGGTCAGGAGTCCTGCAGCCTCATAGGACAGTCAGAGTAGAACGAAAACTCCTCCTACAAGCTTTAACAAGACACTGATAGAAGTCACAAGACTGCTATATACCGCTAATGAGAAAAGCTATTTAGCCGTTTATAATTACTAAAATAATTGCATTTCCATGTTCTGTGTACTGTGGAAGACCAGATATAGTGAATGCAGGGTCCTGGATTTAGTAACACTTTTATTTTAGTTCATATCATAGAAGGTTCCTGGAAGGGTTTGCCACAATAGCTCACCCGTTTACTGAGCTATTGAAGAACCAAGAGGAAACCGGCATAGACCCAACTAGGTCTGGAAAGCCAAAAGAAGGGCCCAGGAAAAAAAAGGAGACCATTCAGGACAAGTGGACTCCAGAGTGTGAGGAAGCCTTCAAACGATTGAAGTGGAGCCTTACTACTGCTCCAGTCTTGGCCTATGCAGACCCTGCCAAACCCTACGAATTACATGTAGATGCCAGCCAAGATGGCCTAGGAGGGGTACTCTGCCAGGAGCAGGATGGGCACCTACGGCCCGTCGCCTATGTGAGTAGAAGCTTAATCCCTGCAGAAAGAAACTACCCAACGCACAAGCTTGAATTTCTGGCACTGAAGTGGGCAGTGGTAGACAAGTTGAAGGACAACAATCCTCTTACATACTTGCTCACCACTGCAAAGCTGGACGCCACTGGTCACAGGTGGTTGGCTGCTCTCTCTGCGTTTATCTTCAGCTTGAAGTACAGACCAGGGGTTGGTAACCGAGATGCGGATGCCTTGTCAAGAAGGCCCCATGACTCCCAAAGCCCCTCAGAAGACTGGATTCAACTTACCCCGGAAGGAGTAAGAGCCCTCTGTGAAGGGACAAGCCAGCAAGGGAAAGGTGGGGCAAGAGCTGAAGAAGTGGGAGTGACCTCAGTGGGGGTACCCAGGTGCTATTGTAATGTCTCTCAGATTATGCAAGAGGGTCTTCCCAAGCTGTCAAAAAAGGATCTTAGAAGGGATCAGGAGGAAGATTCACTTTGTGGATTAATGCTAAAGGCAATGGAGAACAAGCAGCCTGATCTGCTGCGGAAGGGTCCCCAGAAAGAAGCCCGACTACTGTTGAAAGAGTGGGATCGGTTGCAGTTACAACAAGGGGTGGTCTAACGAAGAGGCTCCTCTAAAGATCCCGAAGAGAAGTGGCAACTGCTTTTGCCGGAAAAGCACAGAGAGAGCGATGATGGCTCTGCACGATCATCATGGTCACCTAGGAGCTAAGAGGACTCTTCAACTCATAAGGGACAGATTCTACTGACCTTACATGAGGACCGAATTGGATAGCTATTGTCATTCCTGCTTCAGGTGCATCCAATGGAAGACTCTGCCCCAGAGGGCTGCCCCAATGTGCCACCTAGAGAGCAAAGGGCCAATGGACTTAGTCTGCATAGATTTTCTGTGTCTGGAACCCGACCTGAGTGGGCAAGGAGATATTTTAGTGGTTACAGATCATTTCACCCGCTATGCCCAGGCGTTCCCTACTAGATACCAGCAAGCAGCCACAGTAGCAAAGACTCTCGTAGAAAAGTTCTTCGTCCACTATAGCTTACCTCAACGGATACATTCGGACCGAGGAAGAGACTTTGAAAGCAGGCTGATAAAAAGACTATTGGATCTACTAGGCATACAAAAGTCTAGGACTACTCCCTACCACCCACAATGGGACCCTCAACCGGAAAGGTTCAACAGGACACTCCTGAACATGTTGGGAAAGCTAACTGCAGAGCAGAAACCCCACTGGAGCAAGCATATCACTGCACTGGTCCATGCCTACAATAGTACCAAGAGTGATGCTACTGGGTATTCGCCTTACAGATTAATGTTTGGCCGTGAAGCCAGGCTACCAGTAGACCTAGCCTTTGGGACTTCCCTGGATGACACATCAGAGACCTCTCATCGAGGTTATGTGGACAGACTGCGGAGGAATTTGAAGATAGCTTACGAACAGGCTAGAGCCACCTCAAACTCCAGAGAAAATAGAAATAAGAGGAACTTTGATTTGAAAGTAAGGGTTCAGGATCTTCAACCAGGTGATCGAGTCCTACTGAGGAATCTAGGCATTCCAGGCAAGCATAAGTTGGCGGACCGCTGGAGATCACAGCCATATGTTGTGTGTAGGAAACTCCCAGGGCTCCCAGTGTATGAAATAAAGCCAGAAGGGAACACTGGGCGGGTAAAAGCTTGGCATCGAAATCACCTCTTACCTCTCACCGAAGCAGTCAGGATAACCTCAGAGGAGAAACTTCCCTCCACATCCACTACTGTGCGCAGGCCAGTAACCAGGTCTCAGCCTACACCCTCTGCAGATGAGGAGGAAGAAACGGAAATTAGTTGGTTGTGGTCTCCTGAGACATCAGAGGCAGATGTTGATGCCCCCTCAAGGACGGGAGAAGATGATACTGGGACTCTTAGAGCAGAGGCCCCAGACGTTGTGCTGGCAACTCATTACACAGAAGAGCAGAATACTCCTGTTCACCCTCCGTCACCAGCATCTGAGTCAAGGGACGAGGATGTTTCCTCAATAGTGGTGGACAAACCAAAAATGCAGAGAGCAAAGAGAGACATTCGCCCACCACAAAGACTGACATATGATACCTTGGGCGAATGCTCTGAGGCAACTCAAATTACCAGTAGGAGAAATCCTGAAGTGCCTGGTTCCTCTACTGCTGATTCAGTAAGGGACAACCCCAGCTCACCCCTTGACACATCTGTACTAGACGCTATAGTGTCAGCTGTGAGTGCACAGGACAGCTCTCCATCATATGTGAATTGGTGGGAAGCTCCTCTGTCAGATTTGTGTTGTAAAATGAACCATTTGAGTTTAGACTCTGGGTATGGAAATGCAACTCGGTTGTTATCATACTAACCTGTTTTCTCTGCATGTAAACGACAGCATGTAACAGCAAACAAATGTCTTTTGGGACCAAGATCCTAATTGTCTTTGGGGACCAAAGACTAAAAGTAGGGGGAGTATGTAGCGCTGACATATCATTACCTATTAATGTGTGTTTACATGCTTTAATACAAAGTCTATGGACATTGCTATGGTTGAGTATTTGGAGCCATCTAGTGACCAAATACTGGTCTGCCACATTTATTATTACCTCTGAACAAGCCAGAAGACTTATACAGGAAATGACTTTTGTTTTGATCTGAAGAATTACTTTTTTACCCAGGAGTCTGTGTGACCTACCCTTGAACACTCTCTTAAGCAGTGCATGCTGGGTAGGAGATAAAAGGAACCCGAGCAGCCATTTTAGGTCTCTTGGGATCTCGTGGCCAGCCTGTGAGGAAATGTGCGATGTCGAGCGCAGCGCATCCTGTCTCCATGGAGACACTGAGGGAATCCCGTCTTAGCAGAGGAGGACCGGGGCACTCGTCACGTGACCCCGCCCCCCTCTGATGCAACGCAAGGGGAAAGCTGAGCTTCCCCAGTGACGTGACATATGGGTGACCCCGCCCCCTCTGATGTAACGGAAACCTGCGTTACATCAGAGGGGGGCGGGGTCACCCGTACATCACTGGGGAAGCCCAGCTTTTCCCTTGCGTCAGAGGGGGCAGGGTCACCCTTACATCACTGGGGAAGCCTGGGTTTCCCCAGTGACGTACGGGTGACCTCGCCCCCCTCTGATGCAACGCAGGTTTCCGTTACATCAGAGGGGGGCGGGGTCACCCGTACGTCACTGGGGAAGCCCAGATTTCCCCTTGCGTTGCGTCAGAGGGGGGCGGGGTCAGGTGACGAGTCCGCCCCGGTCCGCCTCTGCTAAGACGGGATTCCCTCAGTGTCTCCATGGAGACAGGATGTGCTGCGCTGGACGTCGTTGGAAGAGATCACCCATCACTGGACCCCGGAGAAGAGACCACCCATCGCTGGATAGCAAGAGTGGATTACCACCGCTGGAATCTTTTTTTTTATTTTTTTATTTTTAATAAAGGACTTTTTCCAATGGTATCAGTGTGTTTTTTAACTATTTTTTACACTTTCTTTGTGAAATGACTATTTCAAACAGGGGGGGGGGGCGGGATCTGCGGGTCCCCTTGTTAAAGGGGGCTTCCAGATTATAATAAGCCCCCCACCCGCAGACCCCCACAACCACCGGGAAAGGGTTGTGGGGATGGGACCCTTCTTCTCATCAACATGGGGACATGGTGCTTTGAGGGGTCACAGACCCCCAAAGCATCCTCCCAAGGGCATTTGGCCTGGTATGGTTCAGGGGGGGGGGGCTCTCTCGTCCCCCCCTCTTTTCCTGCGGCATGCCAGGTTGCATGCTCAGATAAGGGTCTGGTATGGATATTTAGGGGGAACCCCACGTCATTTTTTTTTTATTTGACCCGGGGTTCCCCTTAATATCCATACCAGATCTGAAGGGCCTGGTAATTGAATTTGGGGGGAACCCCGCGCTTTTTTTTTTATCAATGACTTTCAATGACTGTTCTCTGTATTATGGGAGCCGACAATTCATTATAACCGCGAGTGATTTTAAATAGCTTTTTTCCTTCAAAAATTACACTTTGTGCAGGGACAGTTCTAAGCACAGGAAACATGCGCCCCTTTACATGCATACTATACACACACCCCAGGTACGAAATTTAAAGAAATATTACACTTTTTATTGTTTCACTTTAAGCATTAATAAAATCACTGCTCCTGAAAAAACGTCCGTTTTTAAAACTTTTTTTTTGCA